>VWZU01011166.1:2590460-2632496 GCA_013397095.1 Sterrhoptilus dennistouni | reverse complement strand
TATATCAAAAAAGTGATTCCTTCAGTTTTATCTTCCATGTATTTCAGGTTCTGTGGTGCCCAGGGGTGCAGCTCTGAGCTCACAGTCAGTGTCACTCAGCTCTGCACACAGCAGGGACACAAAACAAATCCTTTTCCTGCTGCACACCAAGGACAACTCTCAGGCCCAAAAGCACAAACAAGGGTGGCTGAAGGGAGGAACAAGAAGGATGGGACCTCACACCCTGCAGCTGGAATTGGACAATTCAACCCCAAGATGCAAATGGACCAAAACTGATAAAAGTGTGAGACCTCGTGACTGTTTGGCCATTTTGTGACCATTTTGTGTCCATTTTGTGACTATTTTGGGTCTACCTTGGGTGTAGCCCTGGCCAGGCTCTTGTCCTGCCCAAGGTGTGTCCTAAAGGCCTTTCAATAAATCTCTACTTTATTCTCTGGTTCTGTCCAGTCTCTGTTCCAGTTCAGCCTTCCAAGGCATCAGCAGGAAGAGAGGCAGCTGCTGAGTTCACTTGCAAGGTGACCACTGATGCAATTTCACCAAAATCTCCATGATGTTTCTTTTCTGCAAGGAAGAAAAGTTCAGTCTCTACAGGTAAATACTCCTGAAGCTCTTTTCTAGGAGTAATTTTAGTCTTCCATAACCTTACAGTAAAGACAAAGGTAATAAAATAAACTTCTTTTTTCTCCCTCCTGCTGAGTTGCCAGGTTTCTTTCCTCATTAACACCATATACTACACCCTTGATTTGCAGCCTCACTAAACTCACACGATTTTTGTCTGTAATAGAATTATGAAGTTTGTTTTAAAGATGAAACACAGGCATTTAACTGTCAATAGCAAAGTTCAAGCAGGCAGCTTTCTGTATTTCTGCCATTAAAGAAAACAGACCTGGTCCTGTGTTTTTTGGTTGCTTTTTTTTATTTTTTCACTCAAGGAAATCTCTCATGTTTGAACAGGAATTTTGAGTAAGCAAGGATCCATGGTGAAATATGCCTTCAAAGCCCTGCTATCCTGTCCAAGGGCACAATAAATTGCTCTCACATTGGGAGTCAAAGGAAGATGAAGGGAAAGGAATCCTCCCCTCGGTCTGGCATCCTAGCACTGTGCGTTCTAAGGATTGCAGGAGCAGCCAGAGCACCTCTGCACCCTCTAAAGGAGCTTCTTTCAGTGGGAGCAGAGCTGGGACAGAATTAAACACTGTCAAAACCCCCAGTTTTTACGTACACAGCTGAATATTAACTTCATGTCAGGTCAGCCAGTTACCACCTATTGTAGCTCACTAAATCCAGCAATGTCAATGACAATTCTCTGCTGATGACCACAAGTGATTGGAGGGCACACCCCGCATAGTGCACCCTTGATTCCAGTCAGTTCTTGGAAAAATCCTCATTTTTAGGCTTTTTGACTCCTGAATACACTTTGATGTCACCAAACAAGTCAGAACCTCTAATGCAGATGCCATTTTCCAGGGTGCAAGCTATGCCAGCTACAGTGTTATTTATCTTGGTTCTAGAAGTGAACACGACCCGTGTTTATCCAGATAAGGGAGCCCTATTTCCTTTCCTAACATCCCATTCCCACACCCACTGGGATGGGATGCTGCAGGGGATGGTCCAGGGTAAACCACCATTCATTTAAAAGTAGTAAACAATATACACAAACAATCAACAGCCCAAAACTGGTGAACTCAAAACTGGACCTGAAATTTCTAGTGCTGATAATCTCACTTGTGAGCTGATTCAGCACTGAAATTTTGCTGTCCACTTTCAGTTCTCCAAGTGACTTTTTGTCATCAGGTGCCACAGTCAACAAATATCCTGTTTATTATGGATACAATTGCTGCAATCACCTCATATCCCCTTTCTCTTCTGTCTCTGTATGTTATCTTACAGTCTGACATTTTGCTATTAACAACAGCCCATGGAATGAAAAAGAAACTAAGAGAAGACAGCATCAATATAAATAATCTGTAGGGCAAATGGAGACAGAGAAGTAAAGAAGTTACAAATATGTCCTAAAAGCCTGTTTTATAAAGAGAGCATATAAATATTATACTATAATACAGCTGGAGATAACCAAATTTAAAATCTTCCACACCCTTGAGCTTCAGGGTTCATGTAAGCCTGTAAGTTCACAGACACCAACCCAAGCATTAATTAAAAAAAAAAAAGAAAAAAAAAAAAAGAAAAAAAGAGAGAGAGGAAGCACAGCAGAAACAGCAGAGAAAGAGGCAATGTTTGGCACGTATATTAAGTGGAAGTCAAAGTTACAGCCATGACAAATCTTACAGCCATGGGGTTGCTGGAAGTGCACAATTAAAGGGTTGTCCAGATGGAGAATTTAAGTACATCTAACATGAGAAACAGGGCAGGGAGTGATGGTGAAGCATCACGAGAGCAGCCTGGACTTTACAGACACATTTCCATTTTGTCTGGTTGGGTAAGAGGAGGCTGAGCTGTCCCAGGTCCAAGGCAGGAACACCTCAGACATTCTGAGAAGTGCAGGTGTTCAGGTAATGAAGCAAAAGCCATGTCCTGCCATCCTCATTACACTGAAGCCCAAATGAATCCAGACAATGACCAGACCTCATTTGCTGTCATCCCTGAGAGCACACACTCCCACATCCAACAGGTTGTGCCATTTCCCAAACACACCTCAAAATTTATCCTTCTTCTCATCTAAATAATCAGAAAAAAAAATCAGAAAAATCAGAAAAATCACCTTGGTGCACACAGAGGCAGCCAAAGAAGAAATCAGGATTGTCTTCTATTTTTTTTTCTCCCCCAATAAAAGCCTATATAAAAAGAAGAAAACAGAACTTAAGAATGATCACTGAGTTTCCCCCCTCCTCCCAAATATTGTTTTCCACTTTTAAATCACTGTGTGCCATCTGGATGAGCACCTTATCACTAGCCAACAGGGGGAATTCAGTGTTTGTGTTTATATTTGCATTTATATGGCGTTCTCATGCACTGTATCTCAAAGCAGTGACAGAGCAATGAATCACAGACCTGGGGAGTGGTGACATCACCATGGTACAGCTAGAAATGCTCTGGGTGCTAATTAATCCTGGCTGTAGGAATTCAGAGGCAGGAGAGCCCGGCCTGACAGATTTGGCTCTGCCTTGCAGTTTGAAGGAGAGCTCAGAGAATTTACAGGAATTGCTCTGGGAATGCCTGACAGCATCTCATTGAGGGGATGGAGCAGCACAACCCTCTCAAAAGACAGCTGGTGTTGAAGGTGCTCAACCAAAATACTGTGAGCTTCAAGTAATTTCTTCTCTTGTTTGAACACATAAACACACTAGGTCTGAGATATTTAGGAACCTAGAAGATCAGTTCAGTTAGTATGAGGGAATTCAGAAAAATCACTGAGAGTGTTCAGGAGGAAAAAGCCCAAACAAACAAATAAAGCCACCAAAAAAACCCCAGCACCAGAAGTACTCAGCTTTCAAAGGATGCCAAAAAAAAGAGTAAAATTCAGTCTGCTCAAATTCTGGCTCGGGCTATTTGCAAAACCTGGATACAGTTTGGAAAAACCAAGGGATTATCCCTTTTAAATTTGCAATTCAAAGCTACAGACTGTGCAATTTGAGCCTGGTGTGAGGAGCAGTGAGACCTGTCCTGCTGTAGGGATCAACCCAGTGATCCTGCAGCTCATAATGCAGCCACTTAGGATGTGCACTGTTTCCCACAGGACCTGAGACACTCCCAGGGTCACCAAGGCCACCCTGTGCTGCCAGCAGGAAAGAATTGCTGTGCTGAGAAAGTCAAGATTCCTGCAGGACAGCCTGACGCTGTTTTACACCACAACGACACAGACTCCGACTTCAGAAGGCTGGAAATGACTCCTTTATTTTTGGGATGTGTCTGCCTTTTATACTATTTCACACAGACCAATTGGATTGGTGACACAAAGACAAACCTCTTCACTCCCATTGGTCAGAGCAGAGGGACAGCAAGGAGAAGTCCCTCCTGGGGAAAGGAAGGAATAGCAAAGTTCCAGTTACAAAAACATTTCTCTTGTTTACAGAAAATTCCCTGGGAAGAGAATTTCAGAAAACCAAAACACGTCAGGCACAGAACCAGGGCTGCAGACAGCCCCTCCCATGTGGTTGAAAGGAGTGGGAGGGTCTCCAAACAGCCCCTCTCTGTACCTCATGCAAAAAAGGCTGCCACATCAGAGCCCCAAATAATTCATGTTCCTCATTTCTCATCAGCCCTCTCATTCCAGTCCCCCCTCACACCAGCAAACTGAGTCATACTGCTGAGGCTGCAGACTGCTCTGATTAATTGCTCTCATTACAAGCTCATTTTTTAAAATTTCCCTTCATTTTAATGCAGAACTTCTCTCTGGAACCTGACTTAAAAAAAAAAAAAGGCAGTAATAAGTATGAGAACGTTTCCCAGTGGCTGGGGAGGAGTGACGGCCTCAGCAAAGGGAGAAAAATGAGGAGGCAGCCCCTGGGAAGAGTGGCGCTAATGATGAGCAATGACCAGCCCAGTGACCTGCAGACACACAGGCCAGGGGCTGGCACTCGGGAGAGGAGCAGCAAGAGGCAGGATTGCAGGAAGGGAAGCGCCCTACAACACCTGGATACAAACCCTGCTGCTGCAGAGGCCAGGGCAGCCACGGGGGCTTCACTCCAAGTGACAGGACAGGCAGGTTTCTTTATTAAAATGGCACCAGTCCAGCAGGGATCTTCTCTGAGATAAGTGAAAAGGAGATAAGATTCCCAGCAGCTCTCAGAGGTGAATCAGAGGACTTGCTGTGGGCTCACTACAAGCAGGGAAAAACAGCAAATATCACTGTTCACTTTAACAGTGACAAACATTCCCTTTGAAACAGAATGAACGTGAATGGAAACTCGAGAAATGAGGGGGACAGGAATAGTTTTTTTCCCTAAATGGATGAAATGCTGAAGTCACTGAACATAGCACTCCCAAGCTGTTATTCAAATGCAGTGCCAGTAAAAGGGTGCATGATGATTGTTCTTTATGGACTTGTTTCCATAAGTTCAATTCTCAAAAAAGGAATATTCCTCTACATCAAGCTTGAATGCTTCCACTTCTACTTCTATCACAACAATTCAGCTGTTCTGTGGTGGAAACAATAATTTAACTTAGCTTGCCCCAGCTGATTCTGGAGTCATCCTGTTTCTGTGAGTGTGTTCAAAGTTGCAGTGTCACAAATCAAAAGTTCTAAACAACGACTCTTCACTCTGGAAAAGAGAGAATAAAGTCTATCTATTTTATTGAATAATTTACTGTTTGTTACTGACTACTACTTGCTGTTTGAATAATACTAACAGGGTGAGGACTGTAGGAGCAGGGTATTGCTGTAAATCTCCAAATACAAGGATGCCATCAGGAAGAAGTTTCCATTTTCTCCAAACAACTTTTCCATTTCATCACTGGCAGATACAATTCAAGAGAGCCATTGTGGGCTATAGCCATAATACAGCTCTTCCAGCTATGAAAATAGAGTGAGGAAATAAAAAAAGATGCAAAAACTAGATTTTGCAGCTGGTTCTCCTTATATCTGGTGTTCTTCCTGTTGTAACAAAAAAAGAAATAGTTTGCAACACAAGCCACATGTAAAGTTATGCTAATTTAAAATACAGGAGCACCTAATACAAGGTAATTTTGCAGTTATTAAGCACTTACTGAACTCTAACTTCAACCCCAAATCTTTTTGCAATGCATAAAGGAAAGAGTATTCCTGTATTTAGTGAGATGGATAATTAGCTGAATGCTCAGTAAACAGCAAGCTTGCCCTTGACTTTCCTTGCCACTGTTTGTCTGCTTAGCAGCCATTTAGGGATGCTTGACTAACAACAGTTCACTCTGTGTTCCCTCCCTGACAACTCAGGTACCCTGACATTTCTCAGCTGCTCTGCCCAGGTGTAGGCTGCTGAAAAACAAACATGAACCAACTCTAGTTCACCGTCATCATTTCCCAGTCCTTTTTTTACCAATTAAAATTAATTCTTTAGAATGCACAGCCCAGAAATCCCACGTTCCCTGACATCTCAGTTCAGAGGGAGAGGCAATTCCTCCAGAAAGCCCAGTCTGACACAATCAAACACAACTTGTCAAAGTCCAGCTAATCACAGCCCTGCACTTCATCACTTCAGCTTTTTCAGATGACTCCAGACAGCATTACATCTGAGGATCCTTGAAAAGCTCAATATAACCCAGTATTCAAATAACCCAGATCACAGCTTGTTCATCAGCTCGATGCTGCTTTCTACAAACACGTCACTGCTCATTAAGGATGGTGTCATAATCTGATATACAAAGTTTCTGAGAACTTGCAAGTTTTCTGCATAGAGATCAATGTCCTGGGGACCTTGGAAACACCTCTGGGTTTCTGATGTTAATTTTTGCAGACATCATTTTAAAATAGCATTCCTCAACCCTTTAACTGTTGCACATCCATGCATAAGATCAATAAATGCATCTCTACTTTTGAGAAGGTTTTCAATTTGTGAAGACTCTTGATGAACTAGCTAAAATCATGGGCCTAATTATTTCTTTTCTTTGGACAGGATCTAAGATTTAAATGTCTAGGATTTAAGTACTGTCCATTGTTCAGCTGTTTTCAGAACAGAAGGTAGACTGAACACCAAAGCTTAGTCTGCCATCACACTTTCTTCTACAAATATCAATCCACCCAAGCTTCCATTGTGCTTTCCAATAGTCCTGCTAACCAGACTACAAAATCTGTGATAGGAGAGCCCCCAGATGCTCTCATCAAAACCTTCCTATGATTTTTAACATTATTTAATGGAGAAAGTAATTTTTAAAAATCCAGCTCTTTTTTCGGTTTATTCTCACCTTCAAAGCTTGCTCACCTTCTAAAAGAATTTCCACTTCTCCTGAGGATTATTCTTTAAATGAAGTATTATTAAATAATATTAAATCAGTTCGTTTGCAAAAAAAAAAAATTAAATCACACTAGGTAGAAGAAGAGGAGGATGACTGATCTGACCTCTTAATCAAATGATGAACAGTAGTCAGCAACAACACAGTGAAATGACAAAGGAATGTTGACCTTTTTATGTCTTCACTAAGAATGGGAACAGGGCACCATCAGCATTTAAATCTTTTCAAATTGTAAGTTATAGAACTGCTCACCTCAGAAATAATTCATAATTACAACCTTCCAAGTTCAGGTTATATATGGAATACACACTCTGCTCAGTGCATGGCAAAACAGCAATTCTCCAAAGCGACCAAGAGGAAAAAGGTCAGCCTGTCATATTTTACCAGTATTTGTCTTAAAAGTCCACAAAATGTATTCCTGCGAAATGGATGGACTCTGCCCCAGTAACTCTGTCAAAGCCATTAGAAAAGTTACCAAAGTGTTGAGATATAAACTGGATTTCAGTGAAGCCACAAATACTTAACACTGAAAGTGAAGGACAGGGCAGGGCTTTCTTGCCTGGCTGTAACTCCACTCTTACAAAAATAAAGTTAGAAATTTAAAAAAAAAAAGGAGAGGGGGCATGTCTGCACATAAAATCAGAGCTGGTTAAAACAAAGAAAGTGTTTTTTTTCCTTTTTGAAGACTCCCCTAAGTTTTTATATTTTGAATTATAGCTTTCAAATTGAATTAATCCCTGCTTGAACAACAGGTTAAGGTCTCCATGTTATCTGGACACAAGAAATTTGCAAGTTGTGAGTATTTACACCCCAAATGAAGCAGAGATAAAATAAAATTGAAGCAGAGGTTGTGTGGGGTTTTTTCCTGGCTTTGTGAGTCATTCCTTAAATAAACTACATGGGCTTCAGGCACACAATGACACTTGGGTGTCTGTGTATATAGAAAATAGCTCTGAAATGTATACCACCAATATAATATAATATAATATAATATAATATAATATAATATAATATAATATAATATAATATAACTTATTAAATGTATAGATATAATTTTATATTGTAGTATAATATATTATATATTAAAATATCATATAAGATATTATAATGTTTTATCATATATTATATAAAATACATATTATACATATAATATATAATAGATGTATTATAATATTATAATTTTTATAGTATAATAATTTTCTATTTTAGCCTTCATAGGCCACATTTCATGCTTTGCTTCCTTATCTGTTTTTCTGTCAACACAGAAGTAACTTCTGCTTCATCAGAACAATTTCAAATATGGGAAAATACATACAGGAAAGAAAGATTTCATTTTTATTTCCTTCAAAGCATGTTCTTTGGAGGCAGCAGCACATGCTTAGGTGTATGTCTTCACAAAATCCATCTGCACACGAGAGTGAAATGAGCTGTACAGAGGCTCCATATAAAGAAAAATCAGTAAATGATCTTCTTAAAGCTCTGCCACGTCTGACTTTCAGTCCTATTTCCACTCCCACCTTACACTGATACAGCATTTTCAATTGACACAACAACCAATTCATTGGTATTTTATATTGTTAAAGTTGTTTACTGCTAGGACAAAACAAGGTCAAAAATACAAACAGTGGAGCTAAAAATGCAAAGAGCCTGAGGGACTCTCTGAAGTCAGACGCTGCAGCATCAGACACATAAAATATCTCTGTTTTACTGAGCTCACATGCAGACATTTTGTTCCTCAGCTGTTTAACTGTCAGCACAGTTAAAAAGAAAAATATTAAACTCCTTTGCTATTTTAAGATTATTTCCAATATGCTGCTTTGAGAATCTGACCAGGATGACAGCTTCTTGCCAGTGCTGACAAGTTATTGGCTTTTTATGGATTTTTTTTTTACCTCTGCAACAATTATGCACGAAGAAGAAGAAAAAAAAATTAACTTGCCCCTTTATTCCTAACTTATCGGGTTTTTGTTATCTAACCCTGGAGTGAAAGAAATTCTCTGCACTTTCCCACATTTGTTTCTCATCCTTACAAATCCCAGTGGCTCCCCAGTCTCAAAAGTGAGATAATCTGCAGATCAATGAGGGCGGATGTAAAACTCTTGCTAAGCCATGTTTTCCCAGCTGGGGGTAAATTCACTTGCCTGTATGTAAAATTTCCTAATTAGAAATGTCAAGTCTCTGTTAAAAGCTCCCAGAAATTGATGATGAGCTCTACAAAAAGTTAACTATTCCATAGCTGTGCCTCATCTGACTCATCAGGAGAAACTTTCTCATACAATTCATAATTTGGGCTATGGTAGAAGAAGAATTTCAGAGTTTTACTATCAGTCTATTTTGCTATTTCAAGAATTAATCCTACACAGTGAAAACTCTTCCCCCAAAACAGACACCCCACAATTTACCTGCAGGTCCACACTTTCCATCACTAAATATTGATGGTTACATGAACAGTGAACAGAAAAAAAAAAAAAACTAGATGATAACTGACCACAATCACATTTGTCACACACTAAATCCAGAAGAGAAGGTGCACGTGTGATTTTGTGCTCTCTGCTAAAATGACTCATAATAATCATGAGATTATTATTACATCTCATTTAGACTGGATTTAATGATAAATAGCAAACAAACTTTTGGATAGGGATGTGCCTACTCATCTCATCTTGCACATGACAGGCTGGATGAAAAACAAGCCTCACTTTGCGGTGTATATCCAAATTTGCTGCACATTTCCAGAATTTATGGATACCTCCATCCTTTACTTAATTTAAATCCATCCTCTGGAAGCAAACCATGCCAGCAACTTTACACAGAAAGTATAAATTGAGTATTTTCATTAAAGGCTTTAAGTAATGGGTGTTAATGAGTATAGCCTGCCCTCCTACTATCATACAGACTGAGAATATTTTGCAAAAGGGCACCACAGGCCCTTTAAACTGCACAGGGAATTTTATAAGGCAAAAAAAAATACAGCTAGTCATTCTGACAGTATGAAACTGGCACACTTCTTTTGATTTTAACATAATTGTTGTGCTGTTAAATAGAACAACAGGCCCTGAGTTAAATAATGGAGGTCGTTTGAAGGGTCCACATATTTTGCTTTTCTTTTGGGAAAAAAAAAATTAAAATTTTGAAGCCTTGTGCCTGTGACTATTCATAGAAACTGAAAATCACCCTCCTCGCCACAAGGGAGTTGAAACATCCAGGGTCATTACTTCATTAACTTTGATTTGTTTCTAGCTAATGGAACTTAAAAAAATGTTGACTACTCACCACGATATTCTAGACCAGTCATTCACTCTCAAAATCACTGTGTCACTAGGCAGAGTTTTGCCATTTTCTTCCTTCCCTTTACCCACAGAACTCAGGGACTGTTTTTCCTCTTTCACCAGAACTGCAGACACTCAGTCTGGTGACCTCAAAACCTAAGCCAGCCTAATAAGAAAATTAAAGCTTTCCAGAACAACGACTAAGTCACTCTGAAATATTAATTCCTCCAACAGGAAGCTTATTCCAACACTGAGTTTGGTGCAGCACTGAGGAAACCCAGTGCAATATCCCTCTCCAGCCTAAAATCCAAGCTGCTCCAGTGAATTGCCATCACCACATGTTATTTGTTAACAGTTATTAAATGGCCCAGAGCTACTGCTGTGGTGACTCTTAGAGCAGGGACCACTCACACAGACAGATTTTCTGAGTGGGAGATAAGATTATCCTCCTGCCATGGAAATGCAAAAAAATCTGAATATCATTATCCTGATATATATATATATATATCCTGAATGTAATTATCTTGATAAACAGAGACTGAAAAATAGGAAAATACCCAAGATTATCAGGTGTGAAGGTTGTTATAGCTTCAACTCAATATGGATATTGCTTCCAGAAATAACACACTCACTTCATTCCAGTCCATGCTGGGGAAAATGAGGATTTCTCAAGGTCCAGAGACATTTCTTTGTGCCCTTAAAGCCATCTGAGCTTTGGGGATACACGCAGGAGGCTTGAGCTCAACACTAAATATTGCCTAGGCCAACTGTGCAAATCCAGTATTGTTCCTGGAAATAGAAAATAACAAATGCTTTTCTTAAAGCAGTCTCTGGCTTTGTTATTTTTATTCCCTTTCCTAAGGGAATATGATTAAGCAGATATTAATCCAATAAATTTTCAAATGAAAAATGCAGCTAATTATTTACCATAGATTTCTTTTGATATGAAGTATTAGAAAAGAAATATCATCCACATTTATGCTTTAACCAGGGTTTAGTCACTCATGTTCCCCCTAAATAAATGCATATTCTGCCTGTAGCTTTCTATATTCTTACCTTTATATAGTCTTTATCTTTCTTTCTTTCTCTTCTTTCTTTCTTTCTCTTCTTTCTTTCTTTCTTTCTTTCTTTCTCTTCTTTCTTTCTTTCTTTCTTTCTTTCTTTCTTTCTTTCTTTCTTTCTTTCTTTCTTTCTTTCTTTTTTCTTTTCTTTTCTTTTCTTTTCTTTTTTCTTTCTTCTTACCTTTATATAGTCTTTATTTATTTATATATATTTATATATTCTTACCTTTCTATATTCTTACCTTATTCTATATTCTCTGGCACTGTGCTGTGGAGGAAATAGATGGAGAGATGCAGTGATACACATAACCTTTAGTTTAGCTCTTATCACAAGGAAAATGGTTCCTGTTGCTATGGTTGTTTGGTCAATCTGTTACCCCATATCAGCATTGTTAGCATTCACACCTGATAAAAAGATATCTTCAGAAAAGAAGGTGGGGGGGAAGTAAAGCAAAATTCTCAGTAGAAGGTAACTCAATTCTCATCTAATCTCTTAAAAAAAAATCTGCTGTGCTAATGCTGTCCTGTGTGCCTATCACTGACATCATATGAGACTCCAAATCACAGTAAAGATAAGTAGAAAATAATGAAACACAGAAATCTGTGCAGTTTTTCTGATTACAGTGATGCTTAGATTTTTATTTGTAAACCACCCATAAGGTATTTTCAAGGTCAGGAAAATAATAATAAAAAAAAAAGTTTTAAAAAGCAGGGATGATTTTCAAGTGCATCTAAGCTGCATTAAATCTCTGAACTATTGCTCTACGACCTGAAACCAATCCCATACGAGACTATTATTTCTCAGCATCTTGTTAGTCCTACTTTGCACATGACCTTGTGAACTACTAATCTTCCTGAACGACTACACTCAGCCCTAAAGGCACACCAATAGCTTTCATGATTAGACCTGAAAATTTAAATTAAATTTTGTTTTGGACGCAGCTGTACGAGGCAGGTGTTTCTAAGTGTTCCTGCAAGGTAAACTTTTGGAAAGTTCAGCAGTCTAAGGAGTGAAATGTGTGAGCCTGGACAAAATTAAACAGCCACCAACAGCAAACCTGAGCTCAGACAGTATGAAGTGTATTCATTCCCAGATCTCCTGGCGGTGGAGATGCCACTCCAGTGGCATTACAGGGGGATTACAAGGGCCTCCCATTGAGCATAAACACACTACAGACCACTAACACAAGATGTGTCCTGCTGCTCTCTTTCCTCCCTCACCCATTCCTCACACAACTGCTCAGAGCCAAACATTGGTCACTCATCTCTGCCCTGAGGAAGGTGAAGGTGCAGCACAGCCCTGCGACCTCTCACAAACCCTCCTGGTGCTCACCAGCTCCCCCCGATCTCATCCACTCCTGTCTTTGCTCTTATGATCCAAGTGTTGCTTTTAATCTTCTCTTTCTTGCCAGAGTTGGGATTAAATGCTCGAGATGGTGTTTCTTGTTCAGGCTCAGATGTTTATTAATTCTTATCTGTGTTACAGTCTCACAGACCATGACTTCTAGCTAACAAACTAAAAATGGCTCCTATCTCTCTTTACAAGGCCTTTTAAGGATAAACTGTCCAATTATGAAATGACACCTAAATTATTTTTACTTTTAACCCAACAACCAACCACTCATAGCCCACAATGCAGATTTTTCTATCCAATTACAAAACACAACCCAGTGAAGAAGAAGAAGGTGAAAAAGGAGGACTCAGCCTCTGCCCTAAAACCTCCATCTTGCTTTATATATATTACTATATACTAAACCCTTAAACTCTAAGTTTTCCACCCTGTGATATCACACACTTCTATTCAAACTCCACACCCACAATCCCAGTGCTGTCACTCAATTTTGGGAGCCTTTTCCACTGCCTCGGGTCAATGCAGTGTTTGCTTGGGGGTCAGTGCCTGTCAGCACAGAAAGGCTGGAATTCTCAGTGCCCAGGGTTCCAATATCCAAGATCTTGAAAAAAAAAAACCTTGAAAATTGCTGGGAAGCCCCAGGACCTCCCAGCTGTGCTCTCCGCGGAGCTAATTGAAGTGATTCAGTGTGGATATTTTATTTTCCCTGCAGCAGCTGTTGCCCATCCCTGCCAGGGCTGCTCACTAAAGCGAACATGCTTGTGGCGTTGGTAAATAAGACAAGGAGCTTTTATTGCTTGTTGTAAAAGGCCAGATGAGAAACTGGCACACTCTTACCTGCAGCACCAGGCTTGCTTAACACCCCACTAAACCCTCAGAGTGGAGAGCACTGACACTGCTCTGTGAGCACTGCTCTGCTCTGAGAGCTCTGATGCTGTTTTACACCACAATGACACACACTCCAAGACTCGGAAGGCTGAAAATTACTCCTTTAGTTTTGGGATGTGTCTCCTTTTTATACTATTTCACACAGACCAATTCCATTGGTGACACAAAGACAAACCTCTTCACTCCCATTGGTCAGAGCAGAGGGACAGCAAGGAGAAGTCCCTCCTGGGGAAAAGAATGAATAACAAAGTTCCAGTTCCAAAAACATTTCTCCTGTTTTCAGAAAATTCCCTGGGGAAAGAATTTCAGAAAACCAAAACACCTCAGGCACAGAACCAGACCTAAAGAGCAGTGCTCTGTTTTGCAGCTTCTCAGTCTTCATCACAGCCCAAATCTCCAGAGCCCTTCTCTGTTGGAATCCCAGAGGCTGAAAATTTCAGGCTTTCTCTGCCAAAAGACACTGATCCTCAAGCAAACACTGCATTTGACCTGAGGCAGTGGAACAGGCTTCCAAAATTGAGTGACAGCACTGGGATTATGGGGGTGAGGTTGAATAGAAGTGTGTGATATCACAGGGTGGAAAACTTAGAGTTTAAGTGTTTAGAATATACTAATATATATATAAAGCAAGACGGAGGTTTTAGGGCAGAGGCTGAGTCCTATAGTTTGAATAGAAGTGTGTGATCTCACAGGGTGAAAAGCTTAGATTTAAGATTTTTAGTATATAGAAATGAGTGAGTCAAGATGGAGGATTTAAGGTGCTGTCTAAATCCTTCTTCTTCACCTTCTTCTTCGTGGTTTCGGGTGTTTTTTTCTAATTGGGTGAAAAGCCCTGCATTGCAGGCCTTGGGTGGTCATTATTGGGTAAAAAATATAAATAATACAGGTGTCACCTCATTATTGGGTGATTAGTGCTTAAATAACCTTGGAAAGAGTCAGAGGCACCTCCATTTTACCTCAGTTCTTTCTGACTTGCTAGTTAGAGCTCAGGACTCATGAGACTGCTACAGATAAGAATTAATAAACACTGAGTCTGAACACAAAGCTGTGACTCCTGTCTGTTAATCCCAGCTCTAACATGAAGAAAAGAAGAAAACCAACATTTCTCTGCACCCACAGGCCAGGCCCTGATGCACTCTGCTCATCCAGCTCCATCCACGGCAAGGCACAGCAGGCTGCTGTCTGTTTTCCAAAATACCCCATTTGTTCTGCTGTCCTCAGGAAATAGGAGCCCTGTTCCTGCCCTTGCAGGTGTAATGGAACCAGTATTTTATCTATTGGCTTCCATGTGAAACAGGAGAGGTTGTTTAATTCCATCCTAAGGGTGAGGCACAAAAACTGTGTGTGCAAACCACTGATTTGTGCCCGTGGTTGCAGATAAACAAGCACACATGTAAATAAAAGTAGGCTTATTTAAAACTGGTGACAATGTGTGTACTTTCTGCTGTTTTAAGACAGACCTCTTTTGTTTTACATTACTAAAACTAGCAGTGCCTTTAAACACTTCCCTGAGAATTCAGCCCAAAATGGTGGCTTAGGTTCAGTTGTTTCCCACATCAGAAGTGACAGCCCATTACTCTGCCTCTGCACACTCCTGCAATCCAGATACAGGTTAATCTAGATCCCAGCAGCAATGAAACTCAAAAATAAAGTGGCAATTAAAGACACGGATGATGAAAGCTGCAGGGTGTCATCTCATCCTGGTGATGACCAAATGCTGCTCAAGCCTTCAAACGTTTTGGGAGTCTTTTTTGGCTCCAACCCAAGGCTCAGATTTTAACTTGGACAAGTCTCGGTTTTTAAATTGGACAAGTCTCATGGTTACTACAGCACATAAGTTGTCCCTGGCATGTTTTGGAAAGCTAAAAGAAAAAGAGAATTCTGGCAGTTAAAGAGGTTTACAGTATTTGCAGAAGTGAGGGCTAGGCCATAATGGCTTCTCTGGAAGCAATCACAGCACAGTATATTTAAGCATAAAGGGAATAATCACTTATATCAGCAGGGTAGGCAAGGCTGCCATTTGCTGACATCAATGCATTTATTGAGTTAGTGTCCCTGAACTCAGGACACTAACTTATTTTTTACAGCAATTAGACCCCGCTGGGAGAGAAGAAGGGAGAGGTGTGAGACTGACCACCTCTCTGATGAGCAGTGCTTAAGACAGTTTGCAAAAACATTCTTCTGTGACAGTCAGCGCTGCTTAACAATGCAGGAGAATCAAACCCAGAAGAAGAAATGTATCTGAGCCATGAAAGGAAGCAAGTCAAAGCAAACACCTATTTATGATGCTGCTGTAGATGTCACTCAGACACATCCACCAAGCAGAAGGTTACATATAAGATTTTTTCTCTCAGCTCTTTCCTCTGTCTTTAATAAAAACCTGAGGCTTCTGAAAGCTCTAATCAAATCTCAAAACAATTTCCAGCTATAAAAGAACTGTGTATTTTGAAAAACAACATAATCAAGCCCAAGTATATGTTGCTCAGTTTAAACTACCCCTCTGCCTGAGCTGCCTGTTAGCCATGCCAAGCTGAGCTCTGTAAGGCTCCCTCCCAGCTTTTGCAACTTCCTAGAAAAATAAATAGGTTTATATGTCTGGAGGTGGTGCGGAGGGGAGTGTCTGAGCACACTGGTGTCCTTTATGTGCTCTGAAATCAAAGCAATTAGAGCCAATCCTCTAAACTAGGAGCCAGTGAGGAATGCTGTGCAGCACTAGGAGGGACATAAATTAGGAAAAAACACTGTAAGAAATCAAAAATATAAGAACAATTATCCTTGTGGGACATTACATATTCAAACGAGGATGAGAAATGGCAAAAGCTAAGTCAGCATTAGTACGTCAAGCTATTAAAGTTGCTTTATGTACGGAATGAAGAGCAGAGGCTGGCATGAAGTTAGAGGGAAAAAAGGCTGAAACACAAGGGTAATTGTAGGGTCAGGGAAGATGGGGAAGAGCTCTGAGCTCTGTGGACATCGCTGAACCATCAGTGGGTGCAGCTACTGAAGAGTGAAACACTTTAATAAAAAGTAATTGGAGAACAGGACAAACAGTCACCCTTGAACTTGCTCAGGATCCTCTTCCAGCCCTGTCTGCACACGTCGATTTTTAGAGGGGTTATTTACTGTCAATAAACAGGGGAAAGGCTGCATGGTGTGAGTTCAGTATTTTGTCAAGGCAGAGAAAGAGTGCCATGGCTATTTCAGGGCTCTACAAACGACTCTGCTGTCCCCAGCTTGCTTTGCTCTGGTTTTCAGTGCAGAACAAGGGGCTGTGGGGCACCTTGGGGCACAGCAGTGCACTGCAGCCAGGTGAGGAACTCTGCAGGCAGCCACAGCCACAGAGATCCTGGAGACAATTCTGGCAAGATTTTCCTCCTAAAATACAACAGCTTATTCAATTCAACAACAGCTGCTTCCTATGTTATCCCCTACAGCAAAGAAGTCATTAAACAGGCAGCCAAAGCCTCAGTCCTAAGGCTGCCAACTGGTGGTTGGAACGCTGAGTTTTGTGTTTCCCTCCCACACCATCACTTATCATTACCACCCATAGCCTTCCTTCCAGCTAGTTTTTAGCAGGAAATGGCAGTGGCCATCTCACACAGTGTTAAAACACCGTCATTTTTCATAAAGGTTGAAAACTTAAACCAAGCTTAACTGCAAGGGGAGATCCTCTCGAGCTGCCTGTGGCTGTGACTGACCCACACAGAGCCCTCAGAGCTGGGAGAGAAGGGCTGAGGGTTCAGCTAAACACCACAGCAAGTTTCAGCTTGGAAAAGCTTCCCCTGAGTCACACTCAACATTTCACAGCAAAGTCCTGCAGGGCTTGGCCTGGCAGTGATGCCTTGGGAAGGGCTGACCTGGAACAAAGACTGGACAGAGCTAGAGAGTAAAGTAGGTATTTATTAAAATAGCTAAATATTAAATTTTAAAATTAAAATCTAATATTGAAATCTAATATTAAATTTTGCACCTTGGGCAGTGCAAAAAGAATTTTAAAAAAGAGAAAAATCTGCCAGCCAGACTTTAAACTTTGTTAAGTACAACTTGTGCACAGGAGATATCAAACCTTCCCTAGACCTGGGCCTCTGTTTCCCTCCTGGTTTCTCACCCTGGTGATGTGCAGCTGCCTCTGTCAGGAGGAATTATCTTATGTCAGAGGCTCAGTGCAATGAGAGATACAACTGGTTCTGGCACGTAAGGAAACCACAAATCAGCCTGGAGAATTTGAAGAGACAGTTTTCTGGAGGAGCACAGATGCACGAGCTGGGGTTTAACAAAAGTTATTTCAAATGCAGGAAGTAAACAATAAAAAAAGGCCGTTTCACCCAAAGTAAATTTTAGAAAATAGGTTTTCTATCCAAATGTTTTTCTACAGCTGCAAGTCTCACATTCAAAAACTGACAAATAGGATTTCTTTCAAACTTCAACATGAAGTGAATGGTAGAGTGAAAGAGATAGGATTTCATATCCATTAGGATCCCAGTACTCCATTTTAATCAGGGATCAGGTGCAGACTGTAAGAAATTGCCCAGTCTGTACATCTCATTGAGTCTTTTGGGAGAAATTCAACTACTTCATGTGTTTGGAGTCATGTCCTCACACAGGAATAAGCAGTTAACAAAGACTTTAGTGAGACTGCAAACCTTTCACCACAGAGATTATCCCACCATTATACAATCACAATAATAAAGGATCAGTCTCTCATATTCTGTCTTCATTGTTCTCTCCTGTGAGGACAAAAGGTTCTGGAGGCAGCAGTACAAGAGTTAAATTATTCCTTATACCAAATTACCAAGGTTTAGAGAGGTTTTTGCCACAAGATCACCTGTTTTACTTCACTTTCTGTCTATTGCCATCTATTTCATTGCCTCTTGCAATAAAATCGTGGTTAAAACCAAACAGATTACAGAAGCACAGAATGGTTGGGGTTGGACCTCAGGAGTTCCCCTAATCCAGCCCCTTCTGCAGCAGGTTCACCCAGAGCTGGCTGCACACAATCACCTTGTCCAAGTGGGTTTGGGTATCTCCAGAGGAGACTCCACAGCCTCTCTGGGCACCCGTTCCAGTGCTGGGTCACCCTCACACTGAAGAAGTTTTCCCTTCCATTTGGGGGATGGAACTTTGTGTTTCAGTTTGTGCCCACTGTCCCTTGTCCTGCTCTGGGCACCACTGAACTGACACCGTTTTACACCACAACCACAGAGATTCCAAGATTCAAAAGTCTGAAAATGACTCCTTTATTTTTGGGATGTGTCTCCCTTTTTATACTATTTCACACAGACCAATTGGATTGGTGACACAAAGACAAACCTCTTCATTCCCATTGGTCAGAGCAGAGGGACAGCAAGAAGAAGTCCCTCCTGGGGAAAGGAATGAATAACAAAGTGCCAGTTACAAAAACATATCTCTTGTTTACAGAAAATTCTCTGGGAAAAAAAATTCAAAAAACCAAAACACCTCAGGCACGAAACCAGGACCACATCAAACAGAGCCTGGTCCCACCCTCCTGGCACCCGCCCTCAGCAGATTTGTGTGCCCTGATCTCATTTTTCTCACCTCCAGCCTGAACAGGCCCAGCTCCCTCAACCTTTGGTTGTGTGACAGATACCCCAGTCCCTCACCATCCTCACAGGCTTCTCTGGGCTCACTGCAGTATTCCACATCCTCTGGCTGTGTGACAGATGCCCCAGTCCCTCACCGTCCTCACAGCCCTCCACCCTGCCCAGCATGTTCTTGATCTCCTACTGCCAACCCACAGGACACAGGGTGAGAACTCCTCCCACACTTCCTCACTGGGGCTCCACACAGCTCCCCCCTAAACCCAGGATTTATTATTAATAAGTCCTGATTATTCCTCCCCAGCCTGGCCCCGTGTCGCAGTGAGGGTGGCTGTGACACCTCTTTTGAGTTCCCTGATTTCAGGGCAGACGCAGCACAGAAAAAGGAGTAGTGCCCAAAAGGAAAATTCACTTAAATGAGAAATAAAATAGGGACCCTGCCCAGAAACCAAACACAGTGTGAGGACAGAACTCCACAGACTGGAAACAAGGGAGGAGTAACAATATATAGACTTGGGGGCAGAACATTCTGGAAACATGACCAAATATGGAACACAGACAACCAATAGGGGAGCAGAACTTGGGCTCATTAACATAATAACTGCAAAGGCTCCTGGGAGGATCCCTCTGGCTCGCCCTGAGTTCAATAAATGCCTCCCAGGGGTTAAAACTGAGATTTGGCTTGCCAGGGGTGAGATCTGGCTGTCTCTGTGCCTCTGCTGGACTGCACTCTAACCCACAAGACCAAGGCTGAGAACTCCTCCCACCCATCCTCACTGGAGCTCCACACGGCTCCCATCTAAACCCGGGATTTATTCCTCACCAGCCTGCTCAGAGTTAGCTCAAATTCAGGCTGTAAGATCCTTCAAAAGTAAGAGTGACAGGAGCAGCTCCAGAGCTGCAGTTCAGGAGAGGAGGGAGAATATTCTTCTTTTCTGCTGGCAGGTGTCCCTTCCATCTGCATACCTCCCACTGAGACCAGTGAGAGCCAAGCATCAGGAGGGGGAAAATACAGAAAACTTAACGCTAAAGAAATAAGTTCAAAAGTTCAAAATACTGGGGTTTTTACATTAAAAACAAAACAAAAAAAAACAAAAACAAACAAAAAAAATTAAGAAAAATAAAATAAAATGAAATAAAATAAACAAAAAATTAGAAAATGAATAAATAAAATAAATAAAATACAAACAAACAATTCCTGGCATTAAAAAGTGGGTGCTGACTTCACCCAAACACCCCAGATTAATTCAGTGTGTGGTTTTTGTCTCTCAGTGCAGCCTGGCTCGCTGATGTTTTGCCAGTACCAGAGATAATCTTTCGAAATCAAATTATGTGTGTGCGACATGAATTATGCTTTTGGCTTACATTGCAGTAAAACTGCACATTTTGCATATTTTTAAAGGAGGGGAAGAGAGAAAGAAAAAAAACCCAGAGAATTACATGTCAAAACCAACTTATCAGAGATGCAGATAACTCCAGACACAAGCAACATCTTAACTCCCAGGCAGGATATGGAGTATCAGATACAGAACTAACATGGTTTTTTCCCTGAGAAGTCACCACTGGCATGAAACTATTGTAATTTTTTCCACAGGAATGGAATGTTGCTTGGGAATAGCCAACCATCACAGCACATTTACAAACAACTCTGGCAATCCACCCTCCTTTTCCAGTGGCTCAAATGTGTTTCTCCTATATCTAAAACAGCCCAGGAAGCACAAGGATTCTAGAGGGGCAAGTTTGGCCCTGTTGTCGAGGGCCACTGAAAAATGTTATTTATGTGTAAGACTGGGAAAGAGCAATCATCCAATTTTGTTTCTTTATTTCCCTCTGGAAAGCATCTGATACAGACTCTGAGAAATATCTCAGCAGTGTTGGAGCCTTAGTCACTGTTTCTGAAGTTTTCTGGAGTAATAAAAAATTACTGGGACCTCTAATAACGAATCCACTGGCCTAACAAGGATTTATTTTTCCACTCACTGGCACACCAATTTAATTAAGACACCAAACCAATTAATAAGCCCCACTAATAAGACCCACTCTCTATTAGCATATGCAGTGAAAGCAATTTCTGCCTGTGACTATTTATGAGAGCAGTTACTCACTTGGTAACCATTTACATAGTAACAGCACTAAAAAAACCCTATTGAGGACCAAGAGGATGGGGAATTAAATGCTGTGCCTTTTACATTGCATAATTTTTTTTTAACTATCTTTTCCAGTGAGAATAAAAAGAAAAGGGGGGAAATTCCTACAAATAAGAGCAAAAAAATAAGGATCTCCCCATGCTTGTCAGTGCCCCTGGAGTCACCCAGAGTCTTACAGCTCAGGTTTGTGCTCACTGAACCTCCTGTGCTTCTTGTTATTTCACTTCCCCACCCTGTCCAGGCCCTCCTGCAGGTGACTCTCCCTTCCAAATATCAGAATTCCCCCTCGGTTTGGCATCATCAGCAAATCCAGAATGCACTTTATCCCATGTTCCAGATTATTCATGGTGACAATAAATGGTATCAGGTCCAAAATCAATCCCTGCTGGATTACACTGCCTGTGAAATCTTCAGGCTGCAAGGAAAACGTGCAACAGGAATTCACCCAGAGCCACAAAGCCCAGAATGGATCAGGAGTGAAAACCTCAGCCCTTAAGGGGCTGTTGGAATCAGGGATGCTTCATCTACTTATTCCATCAGAAGATTTGTGGCAGAAATAATTCAGTATTTATATTTAAAAAAAAAATGTTTCTGTTGAGTTTCTGATCTGCATTTCAGTCACCCCACAGCAGACAAATGTGTCATTTTAAAATATAACATCATAAAACTCAATGACTGCACTATTTTTCCTCTTGTCAGCATGCTAATTTTCCACCATAACACTATTTGCTTGAAGAAAACTATTCCCAATATACACCAGTGCAAGAAAGAGGGGAAAATACCCAAATTTCTTTAGTTAGAAATGAAAAATTGGGGATGTGGAGCTTCTAAATAAGGGATTTACACCTAGACCACAGAAAAAATGCCCATGTGGATGCATTTCACCAAGAAAATTATTAGAAATCTGTGTTCCTATCAGTTTATCTCAGCACATCCTGCAGGCAGAGGGAAAGCTGGGGATGTGAGACAAAGCATTATGAAATCAGTACAATTGGGTTTTTCCTCCCTTAAGGTTCAGAAGAAAATTTTTATTTTTTTTTCCTGAAAGGGATCAATTCTCTAATAAGACTAAATTATGCACATCTCATTTACTGGAAGAAAACATGAGAAGAGTGGTTTACAGGAAGGGAAAGGTATAAAAAACACTAAATTGGATCTTGAATTGCTGCTGTAACTAAGGAGCCTTCATTTGGTTTTGACATTTTTTCACTTGTCTCTTGGAAAGTATTTTACACAGAAGGGAGTGCTGATGAATTTTTGACAGTGCATCTGGTTTCTGGGTTTGTTATTTTGGTTTTTTTTTTAAAGCATCCTGTAACACAGTCTCCAAACTTTCCATCGTAATTGCATGATAGCTCAAATATTCCTCATGTGAGAACTTGTGAGAGAAATTATCCTTGTTTCATGTGCAGCCTGAAACCTTCTCTGGCTGTCAATACATAACTGCTCAGCAAAGGTGGTTTTAGTCAGCAGAGCTGCTGAGAATAAAAGGGGAGGATGTCTCACCAGAAATGTATAAACTCTGAAATTCCCATCAGGAAGGGCGCAGGCAGCCTGTCATGGCCCCACTTAAAGCATTTTTGTGGGATTTTGTAAACAAACCTCAGCATCCATTTACAAGGCTTTTAAGGCTCTGTTGGAGCTGATCAAACTGTGGGGGAAATTTTTCACCTCTATCTTTTGGAAAATTTTAAAAAAAAAAATCCACAATAAAAACCCCAGACTAAGATCATTCAGTTCTTTTCCACAGGGACTGGGACGTGAACAAGAGTTACTGTCACTGGCCAGGGAACAAGCAAACACTGTTAACTAGGATCAGCAGCCACAGGATCTGTAAAAAAAGGAAGTTTTGGCCTCAGGTTCAAGCTCCCAGTGATATTTTTCCTGTGTGTTTCTACCCAAGGCAGAATGCAGGATGATCAATTATGAATGTGCTGATAAGCTCTGGAAGGAGTGAAACCAACTGAGATGCAGGCAAGCATTTGGAGACAACAATGAACTCAAAAAAAAAAGCCTGCAGCAGTTTGTTTCGTTCCATACATTGACAGAATTTTGAGTTTAATAATTCTCACAGAATGGTGGCTCACAGAGATGCTGAGTTGTGACATGGACAGATGAGAGCAGCTCCCCGTCATCTCCAGGTGTTACCCCAGCCCACCCTGGGGTGATATCAGTGATGGATCTTTCCTAGAGAAATGTTTTCAGTGCTCAGATTTTGCTTTGCCCTCACAAGGAGGTAGAAACCTGCACACAAACAGCTGCTGTGAGCTCTCAGAAATTCACAGCCTGCCTCCCCCTGCTCTCCTGTGATTGTTTGCCCACACACCTGACAGTACCACGGGCATATGTCGGATTTCGCTAACAGCATCGTGGCAGGTGTCTCTTTCATTTGGAATTACGGTGGTGAATTCTTCATCAGCGTTTTGGTAATTGTGTTTGCAAAGTGGCAACATTTGCAGGGCTTAAAGACAAGTGCAGGCACCCCTTCCTTGGGGACTGTGGATGTGTTGGGCAGCTGCTGCACTCTGTGCCTCCCCTGTCTCGGGTCGGGTTTCTCACCCGAGATTCAGGTTGTTGAAAGTCCTTGGCCCTCTAAAAGCCCTGAGTCACGTTGGAAGAAAAAAACAGAGTCCTCAAGGTTCTGTTTTCAGGGTTCTCGTGTTGTTTATTAATTGATATCTCACAATTTTCTCCACTCTCAGCCGAGGTCTGGACAGTGGCTGGGACATGAGGGGAGTGCCCACCGATGGGATGTTGCTTTGTTTTTATACAGATAACTCCGTGACTGTTATTTACAATTTCATACCAATGCCCCGTGCCCACACTAAAAGGGTCATTTCTACTTTGACCCAATCCTCTCAAACTACTTTGTGACATCACCACCTCAGAAGATGGAGGACAAGGAAGAAGGAGAGGAACTCAAGGCACCACCCTAACTCCTCCATTTTGTCCCCCCATTTACCTCTATTCTAAGAATGCCAAAACTACTAAATTTTTCATCTTGTGCTGGGCTAAACTACTGTTTTCACATCTTTGTGGTTTGTAATTCCTCTCTCAGTGTTGGAAGCCTCTCCCATGGACTAAAATCAAACCCAGTGTTTTCCTGGGCTGTGCCAAGGTCTCCAAACCCCCGGGACCAGCTCCACACCCCCTGTCTAGGGCTCAAACTCCCTTCCTCAGATCCCAGGTCATCCAAGGGGATACCCTGGACTCTGACGCCCTGGGCCTTTTTCTATACATACACATCACAAAAAGAGACTAAAGAATCTCCAAGTGCAAAGTTGAAGTGGTTTTTGCCATCCAGACATGGCATTAATTGCATGCAGAGGACAGGACCTGGCACAGAAAATATTTTAAAACATCTCTGATTTGTTTTCTTTTTTTGTCTCTTTCCCAAACCTGAGAAAGCTTTTTGTTGCTGGTGTGTTTCTGAAAGGTTTTATGCCTGCAAGAGCAAGGCTCTTTAAAGTGTCTGGTAAAATGCTTCAGTGCAGAATGCATGAAGGGCATGCATTAACATGCATTGATTACTTGTATTTTTAAATGTAAATGTTGTCTGCTCAGCATCTGATGGAATTATAGCAGTACAGTCAGTAAGTGTCATTGACATTCAGCTCCCTGTCCTGAAGCTTGACAATACCTCTGATTCTGCAGTTTTTTTATTTGGATAAAATTCATCATGGCAACAGAAAACTTCTCCAAAGCACAACAGCTTGTGTTTCTCAGGCTTGGGGGTTTCAGCTGTAATTTCCCAAGGTGCTGGTCTCTGACAGAGGCTTTTGGGCTCCCTGGCAGGGCTGTCACAGCTCTGAAACCTGGGACTTTACTTTGTATGTTTCTCCAGCTCCATTTTCTACTGAACATGGCAATTCAGACAGCTCAGCAGCACTCCCACCACCAGTGAGTCCTCCTCTCCTCTGAGTGTAACAGACCACAATACATCCAGAAAAAATATCTTCAGTGAACTCTTGCTCTTAGATATAGCACAGGCAGGGAATCCCACTCTTTGCAAACACATACCCAGTGCCCAAACCCTCACCAGATTTCTTTCCAGCCAGGGCAGGGATAGTTTCATGCTGCCTGGCTTCTGGAGTGCTCTTGTGCTAATTTCTGTCCTGTGACAGGGACACAGAGCCTGGCTCTGTGTGTCCCACACTTCATCCTCATCCTCCCCTCTGAGCCCTTGCCACACACCCTGAGACAGAGGTCCCCTCTCTGGAGTCTGGAGCCCAAGGCAGAAACACTTTATGACTTAATTAATGCAATAGTAGTTAACGCTACAAATACAAAAAATCCAGAAGGGAACAGGAACAAATCCTACCTGACTCTGAATTCCCCACTTTTAAGAGCAAGTAGCTACTGGCAGAAACCTGAATCACATTATCAGAGCCACCTTGCCCCCACTGTTCATTTCCTGTTCTCTGGATGACACAGGGACACTGACACATCAATACATGATCAAATACATGATCTCCCACTGTTCCTCAGCTCCAGAGTGTCCCAGGACTCTCAGTAATGACCAGGCAGACAGCAGCTCCACAGCCCACTCAGCAGCCCACAGCCCACAGCACACGAATTCAGGCACTGCTGCTAAATCTGTCCATTTTCCCCTCAGTCTGATAAGAGAATGCCCTTTCCATGCCCCCAGGTAATGCACAAACAACCACTCTTTGACAGTCAATAACCCCCTGCTCTTCTGACATTCTTTTGAATCCATATAGTTAATTAAGGTATGAATGTCTATCCAAAAAATCTATACTGATTAAGCCAGTCTTTTCCTTGCTCATTCTGAATAACCACACAGATTATGAATATCCAGACAAAGAAAGCAGCTCCAGTGCCTGTGTATTTATTTGACTCGAAATCTGCCATCAAAGAAAAGAGTGTCATTACTTGAGCACCAGGCCTTAAGTGATAGATTCCAAGTGCATCATTTTTAGAGCCATTAGAGGTTATCAGGTCTATATGGTTGCTAAGATACCATGAATCTTGAAGGAAAATATAAGATAATGGTAGGCAGTCACTGTGATGTTTATCAGAGTATGTTCTCTGCATCTCACTTAATAGCATCATGATTAGGATCATTTTCAAGAGTTCCTGTCTGTTTTCTACCTAGGTGCAAGAATGCAACTGCACTAAGTCAGCAAATATTGTTTATAATTCATGTTTTGCCACCAGTAAATGAATCTGTGGAAGTCAAAATTTGTAATTGCCGCAGCAGAATTTATTAACAAGTAAGAGTGTGTGTCTGTGTACAGGTTTCTTTCCTAGCTATTAAATAGTATCTTCAGAATTGGAATGAAATCATCCTTCATTGATTTCAAGTTGGGTTTGTTTTTTTTTGTGACAACAGAGGCTGCGCTTTCAAAGAGTTTTTAAATTAAATTTGTAGCTGAGGTAATTGCTGTTGCAAAATTATGCAACTAAAGTAAAGCGTTCTGCAGGAGTTTCCTTGATATTATAATTTAACTGTCTCTTTTCTAAATCATGAAAGTGTGAGATGCCAGATTAGGGCACAGCATTAGGTTATTACTGAATTATTTTATGTTCTATCTCTGGAATTATCTGGTGAGAAGTAAAGGGAGGAATGTGCAGTGCTATGAGAGTGGTCACACCATAACCCTCAAATCCCTCTCTGGGTTCACTCCTCCACTGCTCCAAAATGGTGAAGTCCAAGACGGGAAAATTTCCCAAGATAGAAAAATCTCCCTGACTTGCTACCCCAACAAAGAGAGTAATTCCTACTCCAATGGACAGAGATAACCAAATAAGCTTTTATTAGAGAACTGAACAGGTGGTGGTGGCTGTTTTTCCTACTCTTAGGTGGGGAGGGAGTGGCACAAGTTGCTCAGAGAAGCTGTGGGTGCCAATCTGTAGTGTTTTGGTTTGGGGGTTTGGCCAGTTTTTTGTATGTGTTTGTTTTGGGTTGTTTAACAATGGTTTTCCCCATACACCCCATTATGGTTTACCCTGGTTATTGTTATTAATCATCATTTGTGTGACCTGGATCCTGTCTATCACTTAGAGGCCTTACCCTTTGTCTAGAAAATTCTTGTGAAGGCTTCGGATGATTGGCAAGGTCTAGGCTCCCTGTCCCTCTTTATTCCTTGGTTTGTTTTATGGTTTGTCCCTTAAGTTTGGGGTCACTCCCTTCCCATTCAGGATTGGTTCCAAGCTGTAACCTCCCCACTCCCCCACCCCCAGATTTAAGGGGAGAACCAGTGGGTTTGGTGGGTTTTTGGTGGAAGGTTCCTGGAGGAAGGAAGTGGTGTGAACCTAATAAAACCCAGCTGAAGCTTCCCACCGGAGTCCCATTCCTTTATTTCTCACATTGCTCACACTGCTGCTGAGGCAAGGATCCACAGGAACAGAACTCTGGAGTACAGAACCACACCCTCTTGGGCACAGGTGCTAGAGCTAGCCAGGGATAGCAGGGCAAAGCCCTGAGAGAAGCACTGCACCACCTCACCAATCCAAGGTAAGCCATGCACAGGCTGATCTAGAGGGTGACATCCCTGCCCAAGGCAGGAGGGGCAGCACTGGAGGGTCCCTGAGGTGCCTTTCACCCCAAACCATGGCAGGATCCTGTGATTCTGACCTGTCATGCACTAAACCCACAAATGTGGACCGATTCCTGCATGGCACTGGGAGGAAGCACACAGAACAAGACAAAAGCTCAGCAGGGAGGATTCCCTTATCCAAGCTTTCAAATAAAGCATCTTCCCATTCCACACTACAGAGGCATCTTAGTCTGATTTGCCAACCACCTTTCCCAACACGAAACAAAACACGGTTCAGGTGAGAGAAGCTGCTGGAACACACAGCAGAGGACACCAAGCAGCCCAGGGGATCAGAGTGACATCAGGCTACATTAACCTGCATCTTCTACCAGATTTCACCAGGATCTCACACAGAACAAAACTAGTGACACCTTCTTGCAACCATCCCCTCCATGCTGGTGAAATTTCATTCTGTGAGCCTGCAGATCTGACTCCAAGCAAGGTTTCCCTGTCCTTGACAAGAACCACAAACTGTTTTTTAATTCTTTCAAGAGCACTGGAGATTTAGACATTCATTTAAAACCCAGAGTTTGTTCAAAGAACCCACTCACAAGAACGAAAAGAGGCAGTAATATTTCTAATTTTCCTGGCACCCACAAAGATGAATACACATTGACATCTGAGCACTGTAACTTTTTTAGAGTAAATGAGCCTTGAAGATTATCTGTCAGCTAAAACGCACCCAAGGGCTTGCTTTGCAATGCTTGTCTCTCAAAGAATGTTTGTTTTAACATTATTGTTGCAAGCAGCCAAAGAAAAATGTAGAGCCATCATAAAAAAATAGGAGTAGATACCCAGTTGTTAGAGTTGGTTTAGGAACAATCATAGGAGTGATGGACTGTGCGACTCAGGAGAGGTTCCTTCCAACCCTAATGATTCTCAGAATTGATTTTCTTTTGCAACTCACTTTCAGTTAGTCCTTCAGAAAATAATAAATAAATAAATAGAAAGGGTTAGATCAATGCTGGCTTCAATGACACAGCCATTCCAGCTCCTGCAGCATTTTCTTGCCCTGGCAATCTCTTTATCTTCTTGTTTGTGTGAAGACCATTCTCTGCTCCTCTGTTCCTGGCTGTACATAAAAAATAAGGAGATGGGCTCATAGTTTGCTGACTACAGGGCTGAATGTGACATTAATACAAATCACTTAGCAGATAGAATTCTGACTACACTTCTAAGAGAGTGAGCATACAGCTGTTCTGCTCACAGTCTGGGAGAATTAATCTTTTCATACATTATCACAAATGCTAAATAAAGCCTCTTCTAGCTAGAAACTAGAGCAGAAGTACCAATATAAGAAATGTGTGTTTCCAGAAGGATCCGTTCTGTAAGTTTAATATTACAGAACACCAACACAATTTCATATAAAGCGGGTATTTGCACTTAAGGACAAATTTCCAGCACTTCCTCACTTTCAGTTAGCAGCCTAAAGGAGGACAGCATTTTACCCCTGCTTCTTTGCCTTCTCAGTCCACTGACATAATAGTCTGGGCCTAACAAGAAAGAAAACTCTCTGTAGATTGGGAAAGAAAAATTAATCAGGTGAACTCTAGGGCTGTGTCAGTGTCCTGAGTCACATTTTGCAATGACTCAGAGAGAGCAGCTCTAACCCATCACCACTGGCCTCTGGGGTGACCACAGTGAACAGAGAACAATTTATGGGCATTCCAAGGTCTCTCTTCTGATGGAGCTGCCTGTAAATTATTGCAGAGCAAAAGGCCCAGATAGTTCTCAAAGAGCCCAGCTGGTTGGAGGCATAAAGAACCATCCTTAAAACAATAATTTAAAAATCAGAAAGCCCATAGTTTGTTTTAGTGACATTCTCCAAAGCACCTCTCTTAACCAAACACAATCAACCCCCCTCTTTGTCTCTTTCCTTGGAAAGGATTTACACCATGGAAAAGCAGAAAGGTGTGACACCCAAATGGCTCAATAAAGCTCCAATATTGAAACACGCAATTTCCACTATTTGTGTATGGGCCTCATATTTCTGGGTCTGAGAGATTTCAGGCTGCTGGCACCTGCTAACTTTTCTCCAAGGAAAAAATTCCCCAAAAAGCTTCTTCTCAAAACAATCTTGACAAACAACTCTCTCCAATCAATCTTTCTCCAGGTGGTGTTTTGCTGTTTCTCCAGTTTAACCAATGGGATCAGAGAGGTGTCGTTCCTATTCACTGTTGCCAGGGGACACAAAAAGAACCACACTCACCTGTCAGGATGTGAGATGAAAAGGAAAAAGAAAGTTTATTTTAGCTATTTCAACTTATATAATTTTGGGATTTGGTTAAGGACTGGGGGACGAGAGGAACACCTCTCTGACCCCAGTGGTCAACTCAGAAGTCCATCAATTTGTCTTTCCTCCTGGAAAAAAATGTATTATTTACCAAACATCGGTCTTTGTTTTTGTTACAAGCGTGAAAAAACTCTAGTAAAAATGAGAAACAATCAGAAGGCTGAAAAATCACAGCGACAATTCACCAACCATGTTAAGTCTGTATTTTATACCTTATAAGAAGTAGTAAGAATTAGACAATAAAGCCTTTTTTCTGTGCTCTTTGCCTTCTGAAATATTTGGAGTCTCTCAACTTCCTTTTGTGTCCTATAACAACATTTGTAACTTTCTGGTATTTATTTCTCATTAGGTAAATGTAACTGGGAACAGTGGTCATGTCACAAGAGGACATGAAAAGAATTACACTCATCTGTCAAGTTGAGAGCAAGAAAAAGAAGAAATTTTATTTTTAGATTCAGTGTTTAAATAGAGTTTGGACTTTGACCAGAGATTCGGGGACAAGGTTGACACCCCTCAGACCCCACTGGTCAAACCAGCAGTCCATCAATTTGTTCTTCCTATTGGAAGGAATGTATTTAGCAAGCATTACCTTTTGTTTATTTTACAATTCATGAGAAAACTCCAGTAGAAATGAGAAACAATCAGAAGGCTGAAAAATCAGGGTGACAGTCATGGAAGAGGCAGAGGGACATGAGTTACCCCAGGAATTCTGATGTCCTTCCATGAGTGTCACTGACCCCCAGTCTGACCTGGAGGGCAGTTTGCTGCTAAAGCTGCACTTCAAAGGTGCTTGAACACAAACAGGAGCTCACAGTGAAGCAGAAACCATCACAGAAACACAGCCCAGATACACCCACGTGGATATACTCATCCCTGGGTGGATATACTCATCCCTGGGTGGATACACTCATCCCTGGGAGTGCTCCCACTGCTTCATTTATCTCAGAAGCTTTGTAGCTTATCGCAGGCAAGATTTAAATTCTGAAAATCTGAGCAGCTGGAGGCAGACCTCTCCAGGCAAGCCCTGTGGAAATCCCCCTCAGGCAAAGTTCGTAGCAGTCAGTAGCCTCTAGTATTTGTCATGTATCTTATTTTTCTTGCATTTCTCACTTTAAAAGATCTCCATGCCCATGGGGAGGCAGGAGCAAGCCATGCATACAAGAGCTGGCTGTGGTTTTTAACTGGTTTACAGAACCGTGACTGTTCCTGTGCCACGACATGCCCCAAGCTCAGGACAGAACTCAGGTGTGACCTGAGCCCTGGCAGGTGAGGGCAGTGCTGAGCCTCTCCTTGAGCAGGGGCAGCCCAGGACACCTCCCTTCCATCACTGCTCTGCTCTGCTCTCCCCCATTTGGGGGCTGCTGCCAAGAATGAGCACGAGAAAGGCTCCCCAGGTTTCCTGGTCCCACTGGCCTGTCCCTGTAGGGTGGCTGATGAATTCCCAGGTTCAGCACACACTGACACAATTTCCTTCTCCTTGCACCAGTGCAATCCTATCAGTTTACAGTGCACAACTAAGACCTGCGCTATATTCTGCTTTTGGCACGTGTTCTTTCCATTCTGCCTTCCAGGCTGCTCATCACCAAATATTTTAGCAAAGTGCAAAGTTAATTCCTCATTGTAGATTTTCGTGATTCACAAAAACATTGAAAGGGCTTGGAATGGACCTTAAAATCATCTAGTTCGATCCTGACACTGTTTTACAGCACAACAACACAAAGTCTCCAACTTCAGAAGGCTGAAAATTACTTTTTTATTCTTGGGACATGTCTCTTTTTTTTATACTATTTTAAACAGACCAATTTGATTGGTGACAAGGAGACAAACCTCTTTAATTACATTGGTCAGACCAGAGGGACACCAAGAAGAAGTCCCTCTTAGGGAAAAAAAATGTAAACTAAGTTTACAGTTGTCAAAACATGTCTCTTGTTTACAGAAAATTCCCTGGGAAAGGAATTACAGAAACTAAAACACCTCAGGAACCAACCAGGGCTACAACACCCCTCTGCCATGGGTAGGACACTTCCCACCAGACCAGGCTCCTCCAGGCTTTTCCCAACCTGACCTTGAACTCTGCCAGGGTTGGGACATCCACAACAACACCCATGCCTTTCAGCACGGCCCAAAATCCCAGAAAAGTCCCTGCCTCATGCAATTTGTCACACTGCACTGCCTTTCTTATCCCACAGATCTTATGTACCTTTTTACCTTTTTTTTTTTCTTTGCTTCTACTTTTCTCTGTTAAAGCCCAGGAAGTTTCACTCTCTCCCTTTTCCCACACTGTTTCCATTCTGCCATAACTTCTGCCACTTCTTGGATTTCCATAAACTCATCATGCAGCAATGTATGCAATACAATTCAGAGAGGTCACCTACTCTGCTCTTGATTTATTTTATCCTGTTCCTTATTGCATCTGGTGTTTTCCAGACAGGCAATTTCTGGGTGACACATGCATGGCAGTGTGGCACACATCCAAAAATTATTGCTGCTCCACAGAACACAGCACTTGGCATGGGCTCACGGTGCCCTGAAAAGCACCTTTTATTGTGGGCAAAAGATCAAAGCAAAAATAAAAAAAAGATGCAAAGTCAATCTGGTCAAAACAGACTTTCAATTGGCTTGAAATGTTGACATTTGTAGAATTTATTTAGCTCATACTCAGGGTAAATTGGCATTTTTCCTTCTACAAGGAACCTTTAATAAAAATTCTCTTGCTTCATCCTGTTTCTTTCTCCATACACCTGAAAGTTCCAATAAAACTGCACAAAACTGAGTTTCAAATACACATCTCAACACAGGCTGGTGCAGAGCAGAGGCAGAAGCACTGAGAATACTTATGAAAATCTTGAAATCAAAATATTTTTCAATCATCAGAGACCAAGAAGCTGGTAACTAGGAACTGGCAATCAGCTGAGAAAACATCTTCTCCAGACTCCCATTAAACTGAAAACAAAAGTACAAACTTATCTTTGAACTAATAAATTAATCAATCATCTCACTGCATAATACTCTTTTTATCAATTATAATTTTATCATTTATAGCAAAGGCAGTTTAGTAAAATGGCTTAAATAATAACGTATTGTTCTCCTTAAAAGGAAGTCCCAAAACAGACACACAAACAGCAAATTAAAAAGCCCTGATAGCAGCCCTTCTATTGGCTTTTATTCATTATCATTACTCATCGATTACCATCATGCATGTTTAATTCTGAGGACAAAGGCCTGACCAAAGCATTTTAGCCTCTCTAATTGTGTAGGTTTTTAACAATGCACTGAGCAGTGCTTGTCATATGGCCTGAAAAATTATCAAATGAGTAAGAGCTGCCTTCAGCAGACACATCTTTCCCACTGACAGGAACACTCAGCACCTGTTGCAGTTTTCACAAGGAAAAGTTTTCTTTTCTGGAAAGAAAGAAATTCAGAAAGAAACTGAAAGAAACTCAGAAAACTGAGTTTTGTCCAGCTCAGTTCCACACTCCCCCAAAATATCTGCTGGCTAGAACCGTGAGAAATGTGCAGTTCCTTCCCACAAAGCTTCTTTGTGCTTGTCATTTTCATTGGTTGAAATTCAGATTAATATTGTTAATATCGGACTCTGTCTGTGAGGCCTTTTCTGGTTAGTTTGTTTAAAAAGACTCTTAATTGGTTCAACTATGAATTATGGTTTCAACACAAACCCATTGGAGTGAATAAATATGCTTACCTTGCCTTGCATAGATTAAGTCTTCTGATAGCAAAGGGAGTAAAATCAGACCTTTTCTCATCAAATTCAATTTAAACTTCTACACAGGTTTATGTCACAGCAGTCTTACCTAGAAACTCAGCCAGATTTACAATAAAAGGAACAATAAAAACTGCTTTCACTTTGATTTTCTCCTTTTACCTTCACACATTTCAGGAAGTAGATCAAGTGAAGGAACAAAACAAATGATCCACATCCTTGTCACCAGCCACATAACTGGTCCATTAGCACTGCAAAATTTGTGAGTTCTCATGCTCTCTTCTGTTGCATTTTTCTGCTTAAATGTAATGTAGAAACTTTACACCTGGCCCTCCATGAAGGTCCTTATTTCTGGGATTGCAGTAAGCATGGCAGAGAAGAATCAAATTGACTTTACAGAAAATGGAGGGAAACAAACAAATTAAATAGAAACCCAAAGCCATCTGTGTCCCTGCAGACACCTTTACATTACTTCCACAACAAAAGGAAATTATTAGTGCCTTACACATCACAGGACTGAAGAGTCCCACCTCATCTTTGCCACTCTGGGAGGAGTGGAGGAAGAAATGAAACATCAACGTGCAGAAAGCTGAGAGCTGCAGGATGGAAATGGGGAAAGAAAGGAAAAATGAGGCTGTGTGCCCCTGCTCCCAGGCAGAAGATGTGATGAGAAATTTCAAAATGTCCCCAAAAGGAGAAGGGAGAATGAGGATGCAAAGCCCATGTGTGTTTCTTGCACCCAGTTCAGCCAGCAGAATAAAAAGTGAGGTAAGCTACTAGTTCCATATTTTTTTAGACTTAAACACTTCAGAGCAGGGATATTTCTTTATTCTTTTCTCAGCACAATGAAGGCAGATGCCTTAGTGCCTCTGTGTGATGTAAAGAGCAGAGGCAGCACCTGCACAACTGCACATAAGGTAATCAAAGTAGCTGGATGCATCGGGAGAAAAATCCTGTTGCCAATATATTTTTTTTCCTCCTCAGTGTTTAATGTTTACTGCCCAGAGTATTTAAGGCTCGAGTTTTGCATTGACTTTTTTAGGACTGATGACAGGCTCGGAGCTAAACACACGTTTAGATGCTTTGGCACAGCAGAGACAATGAGCCCAGCACAGCAGAGGATTAAATCTACACTACAGCCACTGCAGCCTTCACATTGCTTTATTGCTAATTTTTGCACATATGTCTGTGATCAGTTACAGGCCTCTGACATATGGTGAGTGCACCTGCTAACTTAGCCAGGGCTATTGCCTCAGACAACTCGTGGCAGGATCTGCAAGGGTATAAATAAGGGATTATAATGTCCCTCATGCTGTAGAGCTTTGCATTCCCCAAACAGCACTGTGGCAATGCAATCCCCTCAAATAAACAGTCTAAAATGGTTTGTAAGCCTGCTGCAAAATGGATGCATGGCTCTCCCACAGTTAAGCAAATTTATTATTAATTATGTGAGATTCAAATTGATAAAGGGTGTTTTCAGGGCTTGGTGCTCATTTGCATGACTTGGGGTGGAATGTGAACAGATCATTTATCTACCCACAGTCACATTTTCATCTGTAAAATTACGTTAATTGCCAGAGAAATTGGCAACCACATTGGCATGGGGGAGCCATGAAGTTCCCCCAGGTTTTGTCACAGAGCTGGGCAGTGGCACCCACAGGTTCCTGCAGCACCGAGGTCCCTCTGCACCTCCCAGGGATGTTCCCCACTGCACAATTAATGCCCTATTAAGCTGCTCACCTCTAGAGCCTTTTTGACGCTGTTTTACATCACAACCACACAGACTCTGACTTCAGAAGGCTGAAAATTACTCCTTATTTTTGGGATGTGTCTCCTTTATACACCACTCCAAACAGACCAATTGGATTGGTGACACAAAGACAAACCTCTTCACTCCCATTGGTCAGAGCAGAGGGTCAGCAAGAAGAAGTCCCTCCCAGAAAAAGGAATTAATAACAAAGTTCCAGTTACAAAAACATTTCTCCTGTTTACAGAAAATTCCCTGGGAAAAGAATTTCAGAAAACCAAAACATCTCAGGCACAAAACCAGGGCTACATTTTTTATTCCCAGCCCTCTGAGCTGAACTTTATTCCCTCTGCTGCCGGGATTAAATCAGTTCTTGATACGTTTTCAAGCTCAACCCCAGCAGTGACCACTCTCTCCTGCGGGTTTTCCAATGCTTAAAGAGGTTTTTCCTTTCCAGATCCTTTAGGACCTTCCTGCCCAGCAGATTCTGCAGAGCCCAGCTGCAGGCAGGCTTCTGAAGCCCCTGTTTGCACACATCAGAGAGAGCCCTCACCCACATTTGCAGCCCTGGATCCGTTCCTGAGAGGTTTTGGTTTTCTGAAATTCTTTTCCAGGGAATTTTCTGTAAACAGGAGAAATGTTTTTGTAACTGGAACTTTGTTATTCATTCCTTTCCCTAGAAGGGACTTCTTGCTGTCCCTCTGCTCTGACCAATGGGAGTGAAGAGGTTTGCCTTCGTGTCACCAATTGAATATATATACTATTTATATACTAATTTATGCTATTCCACACTAGAATAGTATAAAAGGGGAGACATTCCTGAGAATAAAGGAGTCATTTTCAGCCTTCTGAAGTTGGAGTCTTTGTGTCATTGTGGTTTAAAACAGTGTCACACATTTGTCCTGCTGGGTTTCACCACATTTGTTTTGGCACCAGCCTCCAGTGCCAGATTGGCAACGGCACAAATTGGGCAGCAGCTGTGGAGCTGCCCAGGCCATGGCTCTCTCTCCAAAAGGGCTTTCTGGGACAAAGAGCATCAAGGTGAAATCTCAGAGCTTTCACAGCATTTAATGCCATGTCTCTAGATCTGGTCCCCAAAAGTACATTCTGGGTTGTATCTGCAATATGGGCTTTGCCAGGAATTCTCCTTCTGTTTCACTTATCAGGAAAAAAAAAATTTGCAAATAATATATTTCACTCAAAAATGGCAGCAAAACATCTTTAAAGATTTGAATACAATTAAATACAAACCTCAAAATCTCATTTTCGGTTTGGACTTGAATATCACTATCTTTTCTCTTTGTACCCATGTAATTTTATATTCTAGGATGCAACACCATATCCTCGGGTGCAAGAATAAGAATTGAATTTTTTTCATTTTATCCAGTCCTGATTATTTTTGTAAGGGTATTGAATGTCTGGCTAACACCACTGTAGTAGAGGTAATTAGCAAAGTATCTTTTTTTTTCCTCAGTGTTATTTCCACAGCCCTCTGTACACTCTGGCAGTCTTTTTTACAAGATTTTTTTTTTCTTACTCCTCAATTAAATTATTCCCCATGCTTACACCTGAGTACACAGAATATGCAGTTGGAGTGACATATTTCAAATTCAGCCTTTTGAAGCTCTCCTGTCCTAGTCCTGCTAGCAATTTTTGCCTATGGAAGACTCTCCAGAGCACATTACCATCAAAATCTGCCAGAGACACTGTGCAATATTAGTCAAGGCATCTTTAATAATGCAAGAAAGGTCAGCAGCTCACAGAATATCAAGCTGTATATCGAAGAATTATGAATGTTTTTTTTTCTCTGTGCAGATTTCACAGGTATTCTTTGGGTTTTTGTGTTTTTTTCCTGATTCATTTTATGCCAGCAGCAGAGGATTTGTTTCATTTTAAGCATGTACCAGAAAAAAAGAAAAGAAAGAAAAAACAACTTATCAAATGAGAGTAAGAGTGTCAGTATATAAATCACTTCTTATATGTCAGTACACAAAAATAGTGTAGTGATCAGGTTTGTAACATACTCTTGACATGGAAAGTAGCTGATTCCCAATAATTCAATTAAAAATTGCATTTCCATGAGGGAAAGTAGCAGCCAGAGCTCAGGGCTGTACAGGCCATGCCCTCTCCAGGCCATCCAACACAAGGAGATAAATTCCATATTTTGTTCTCTCAGTCCCACCAGAGTTAACATTGCTTTACAACTATCAGGTTTTTCCTGGAACAGCTCAGGATGTGATCACATAGCAGGGCCCTGACCCCTTGGCTACATAATGCTTTAGGGATCAATAGCACAGAAATTAATGTGTTTATCATATCAGAGCATTTTAAAAACTTCATCCATACAGTCACTAATTACCCCCAATGCCCATGATGCAGCATTTTGAAGGGCTGGTCCAGTGCTCTCAAATTCTGCACAGGAAAAAGTTGGATTAGGCAGAGTCTGAAAAATCAAACCCAACTAATTTCTTCTGTTCTCCCCAGGTCATTAATCTTCATGGGACAAATTACCACGGGCAGCTCAACAGAGTGGCACTGATGGACTGGGGAGACAACAAAGCCACTCTGGCATGACTGAGAGGAGCATTTGTGTCCTCTGCAGTTTCTTCCTTGAATTTCCCCATATTTCCTTTTTTTTTTTTTTTTTGTGCAAATGATTAGAATTTATTACTTTCAATTCATGTATTTTTAGAATTATCCATGTATTTTTAGAATTATTCATGTATTTTTAGAATTATTCATGTATTTTTAGAATTATTCATGACTCACATTGAGCCATTGTCTGCTGAGCAACACGACCATTTTGACTGCAATTTGACAAAGCAATTTTGCAAGACTTTTTTTTTTTTTCAAGTATTTCTGCAAGAATAGCAGAACTATTCTGATAAAAGAGTAGCAGAACAAGTCTTATGATATTTAGAAATTACACAGGATCCTGGTATGGCGTTAGAGGCAAAATATTAATATTAAACTAAGAAGCTGTTAGTTGAATTCAGGGGGGTTGTCATGATGAAAATGTGAGCTCTCAGCACAAATGTAACAGCAATGCAGGAGGATGAGTTCCAACTTAACAAAAAATCAAGATTTTAAAACCTAATTATAAACACAACACTAAAAAAGTCTATTTCATTTTCCCAGACAGAAATTATGCTCCTTTCAGTGTGGTGCGATGTAAGGCACAAATTACCTCCGGGTCACGTTTGCTTTTGTTTTTTGAGGAAAAAATCCTCCAGGTTTTTTCTTTAACCTGTAGCAGAACAGCCAAAGGCACTGATGAGGCCACAGCAGTACATAATAAGTGATCAGGAAAGAAAATGGTGCCATATGTTGCTTTTCCCTTGCTGTGTGCTCAGTCCTCTGGAAAATGACCAACAGGAGCTGCAGCTAAATCGTGCCCTATTTTTCTGTTATCAGATGGGGTTAAAGAGTCATGTAAATAAATATACATGAACTAAACAGAAACAGCTGGAAAGTTCCCAGAAGGGACCTGTAACAACCTCCAAGATGGATGGGCCAGGGTAGATCAAGGGATCATTATTAAGATTAAAGGCTTACACCAACCCTGCTGTGAAAATTCAGCCCGTTGAATTTTAAACGTTGATGGCACAAAGTAGAAAGTACTAAATGGTGGGATTTATTAATTCTTAAAAAGCAAGATGGTGTGAGAGTTGTTACGATTTCTGCATTCCAAATATGCATGGTGCAATTTGCTGAGATAAAAAATATCTGTAGGTACCTCCTGTGAAAGTCAAACATTTCAGGAAAACTCTTGTATTGGTTTTCTGGAGGAAAAAAAAAGAATTATCAGCATCCTTAGTGCTTTGGCGTTTTCTTTTAAAGGCTTTAGACCAACTTCGTTTTAGAGGAACACACCACAGAAGTGGCTGGAACTGGATGTGAACTCTTGAATGAAGGAGCTTTTTACCTTAGTAGACCTGTGCTATTCCAAGTGTATTTGATGGGATTATGCTCCTGTGCCTAATAATGTAAAAAACAAGCTTCACTTTCCTGGTAAGGATTAACAAGTTTAAATGAGGAGGGTGACAAGCCTTGATAAATTTGATCACTTACCTGGTGAATTAGGTTAAAACAGCAGGACAGGGAAAGGAAGAAGCTGGGTTAGTAATTTTCTGATCAGAGACAGAAACAGTTTTAGTTATGCTTTAGAAACAGTTTTAGTTGCACTATAGAAATAAGGGATTTAATGTTTAAGATTGTTTGTCTTCTCCCTTAAAACTCTTATATAAAGAAAACAGACTGTTAAGAAGTTCTCAGAACCTCTCAGCTCGGATCTGTTACCAGCCCCGGAGTCCAAATGTTCCAAATCTCAATGATCTCTCTGGAGTGAATGAACAAAAGAAAGCTCCCTTCTTTTCAGAGTCAGTTTCCCATCCCCAAAGAAGACAGTGTGACAGTAATTAGTTACACTTGTTGAGAGGTTTACACGGGAAATGCTCCCTCCACAGACAAGCCGTGTGGAATTTATGTAGAGTTGGAAAAATATTTAGACTTCTGTCGTGGCTTTGCCATCTGCATTCCTTGGCACTCACACTCCTTGGGCAGAGAGCTGTGCTGACAATGTAAATTAGGTCAGAGTGACATTGGTCCTCCGGGGATGCTGGAAAAGCTCCAAAACTGCTGAAGAATGAGTGCATCTTTAACCTGGGAGGGGTGCCTCGTTACTTGGGGCTGTATTTTCAACTGATAACTGTGCCCTGATCCTTTTAGTCAGCACAGAGCCACGTTCCACACCTAGCAATCCAATATTCAGCACCTGGGCTGGCTTGGTCTGACCTTTGTCCACTGGAAAAGTGAAGGGATTTCAGTTTAAGCATTAAAAAAATATTTCTCATGGCAGAACTCCACTGTTGAAACACTAGGAACTATTTTCTCTGCAGAGAGATGATTATGAAGAGTGACAAAACCCATTGTGTGACAAGACACTTTCTGCTTCAGCCAGTTCCCACATTGGAGCCCACTGACAACATTTTGGGAGCCAATCAAATAGATTTAATCCTAAAAGCTTGACCCAAAGAGTTTACATTCTCTTCTGGCATAGGGTGGCATGTTTCTATTGGCTTTAAAGCTGCCATATCAACAGGTTCCTCTGAATATCCTGGTACCTGCGTGCCAAAAAAAACCTGGGAGCTGCAGGAAAATCTGCCTTGAAACAAGTCCTGGCTGAGGGAGGGATCTGTTTGTAAATCAGGTCATGGGGGTTCAAGCTTTTAGCAAAGGGAGTTTAGTAAAAGGCAGTGTGGAGGAAAGCAGAACTTCAATCAGTCATGAAGATGATTTTCTTTAGTTAAGCAGTTTTTAAAAGTGCATCTGTCTCTGCTCCATCGTACTTTAATCTGCAATCACAACACTTACAAGCATGGCACATTTTATAGGAACTTGGAAGGAGCTCCCCTGCACAGACCCCTCCGTTCTGCCTGCCTGGGACACATCCTTGGAAGATAAACTGATACAAAGGGACAGCAAAGCACCTCTGTGAGTCGATTTGTGAAAATTGTTTCAGCGAGTGGACAAATGTATTTCCTTACTCTTGACAGAGAGCCTCATGAAGTTTTCATAAAAGACCTGCATTATTAAAATCCCTGTTGTCTCTTGAGGGCTGGAGGTGCAGGAACCTCAGGTGAGGCTGTGGAACCCATTCAACAAAACTCTCGATACAGATGCTATTTTTAAAAAGAACACTTAGCAATGGAGCAAGTGACCTGGTTTTTTTCAGGATGAAGCCCACTCTTAAAAACAGGAGAGATAAAAACAACCACTTATCTATAAGTGGAAAAGAGCCTTGGTTACACCAGGAGCCCACCCTGCCTTCCTGATGTATCTTGCTTACAAAGGTATTTTCAGAAAACAAGAACAAAGTGCTTCAAGGAGCATCTTTACAAGTGTCGGCTTCTTTCATAACCATCAAAGTGTAACATATGGAAATGAAAAGATAAACGAAATGTGCGAAAATATTCATAACCAGGTGTTTGGGCTGCTCTTTTCACCCTGACTCCTGCCTATAAAACATCAATCTGCTGTTACCCTGCTGCCAGATAAATAGGCAAGGTAGTTAAAAAGTGACCTGCCAAGAAACTTTTAACTTCTGAGCTCATCATCGCAGCAGACACAAGATTTCTCCCTGATGAGTGCAAATTACTGTAAGGCTGGTGGGTCTCTGTGGCGCACAAAGAGCAACACACTCTGCCCTGCACGAAAGAGCGATTTTTGCTTTGCATGGTAACGAGCCTTTTGTATTCGTCCAGTCCCTGACAAAGTTCCTCTGCAGGAGGCCCCGCTGTGTTAGTCTTCATTAAAGGGCCCGGATCGATGGATTAAGCAAAACAAAATGGGAGCAATTCTGCCTTAGCCCGCAGCTCTTGCTTTGCCCCCCTGAGCTTTGTGGCAAGCGCTGGAACCAGGAGAAAAGTTGCGGCTGCATCGAGCAATGAGACTTAGAAAAACAAACAAAAAAAAGAACTTAATTTTGGAAGTCAGCGCTCAAGTAGAAATGAGGCAGAGAGATAAGTCTGGAGTTGGGTTTGCTGCTAAGTGAAAC
>VWZU01011166.1:2567803-2590229 GCA_013397095.1 Sterrhoptilus dennistouni | reverse complement strand
TATTTTTATATTTAATTTTAATAATCTTTATATTTATTTAAGAGACCTGACATTGCAGCAGCAGCAGCACCCAGGTGCAGCTGTCCTTTGCTCTGCTCCCTAACGTGTAGAAAAATGCTCAGTTTTCTTCAACCATCTCCAACAGACACAAACTTCTCACATTGTTCTGGCTCGCCTTTGCTCAACTCAAAGGAAATGTCTGGTGAAACCTGGAACTCACCAACCCTGCACTGCTTAAAATGAGTTGGTTGTGGGTAAGAGGAAATGCTGAATATTAAGGAAACATTGGGAATCCCAATTCAGATAATCAGGCTTCTGTTACCCTTCTCTTTTGGAAGCAGCTTCCGTGATCTTAAAAAACTTAAAGTAAGCTTAAAGAAAAGGTTAAGAAGAACTTAAAGAAACCTAAGGTAATCTGATAAAACTTCATCTCTATTTAAAGATGTGAGAAAGAGCCCCACTACAAAAGAGAGAGTACTGGGAAAGGAGGAGAGCTGAGGGAAAGGGAAAATACTGTCAGTGAAGGACTGGGACTGTCTGTAAGAAGTGCAGAGCACAGAAGCTTGGCACAGAAAAATCAGAGAATGCTTCTGCTTTCAAAACGGGAAGTTATAGCAGTCTGCAATCAGAAAGGAGATGAAAGCTGCACCAATGAACTGAAGCACCAAACTCCCACTTGAGGAACCGTAGAACTAAGTGCCTATTAAAAAGCCAGAAATCAGACAGAGAAACATGCAAGGGACAAGGTTAACTATCATCAAAGAGAAGAATTGAAAGGAGGTCGATAACAGCTTGGACAGGAAAGGAAGATGAATAGAAAATTGTTCTGGACCACCTCAAACCCCTTCTTGGCAGAAGGGTATTGATGAGATTTGAAGTGACCAAGAAAAATGTGAAAGATGTGTCCTCCTTCCCCTCAGAAAGTGAGCTGAAGGAAAAAGAAAAACAAGATAGTAAAGAAAGAAAAGCCAAAGTCAGAGAAACCTCTGTGCAAGTTCCTGGGATTTGCTTAGGACAAAGGACAGACTTTACACTGGACACTGAAATGACCTTTTAAACCACCATTTCAGAAAAATGCTCTGCATATTTACATAATACCAGTCCTTGCATAATCACAGGGCTTTCTGTGTATTTTAATCATATGGATCACTTTTTACTATTGACAGAGACATAACTCATTTGAAACTCTTTTAAAAACCCCCAGCTGGTGATCCTGCTTGCCCAGACAAGAACCAGAACAGCAGGTCCCTCAAACACTGCAATAATTTCATCAAGAAAACCAAAGCAAAATCTGTACAATAAAAACTGTTTATGAAAAGCAAATGGGAGGAAACTGCTCTGGTGAGATATGAAATGAATCTGGGCAATCTCAGAGAAGAATTTCTCCTGGCACAGGGTACTCAGAGATTTTGGTCAGTCCTTTTGGCCCCTTGTCCCTCAAGTTCCTTACCCATCTATGAGAAATAACAAGGTTATCAAAGCTTTGAGGGCTTTCCTTAGGTGAGAACAATTTGGAGCTGTGATTTTCTGCTGACCATGGCCTTTTCTGCAATGAGTCTCTGCTCATCAGCGTCGCTTTTATGCAAAGAATTTTTAACTCTTGGTGTTCTCCGTGAGAGTAAATGACTTTCCAACAAGTGACAGGAATCTGTTGGAGTGGGGCCTCTCCACAGTTTTGTTACAGTCATTCCAGACATGGGAAATGAGGGAGGAGAAATACTTGGGAGGGGAAATAGAACTGCTCCTGGCCTCCAGGATCCTGGGTGGGTTTGGGTGTGTGGGTCAGGGCCCAGAGCCACCAGCCAGGCAGAGGGGACAGGGACAGAGCATTCAAAGCCCAAGGGAGGAGTGGGGCAACCACACTGAGCTCAGCAGCTCTTTCAGATCTGCCAGGGTAAGACAAATGGATGGGACAGATCCACAAACCCTTCTGGATCTTTTCTTTCAGATCTCTAACTCCTTGCTTCTGCAACACAATGCTGATTTTCACTGAGAAATGTCTTCAGCAAACACCAGCAGTGACCAACACAGAGATGTCCAAACTGTGACAGCCACCAAAAGGCTCAGCCCTGCCCTAAAACCCCTCGGGAAAGCCCATGAATAATGAACTGTAAATAAACAAAAACCCAGAGAGACAAATCTCTTGCAGATCAGTGTGCTAAACAGGACAGGACTGGTGGGGAAAATGGGCTGCTGCAAGGAGCAGCTCACTCAGCCCTGTCCCATCTGTTATCTGCAGAAAACACAGTTACATCCTGTACTTTTTCCCTACAACATCTCAAACTCTGTGTATTGAGAGAAGAGGTTTAGTCAAGATCAAGGACAGTAGTATTCAGCTGTCATGGTGATAAAAGCTTGAGAGATTGTCTAGATGAGCTCTTGATTCATGCAAGCATGAGTAAAGCAGGTGAGAAAACAGCCCCAAGTGAGCAAGCTGAGCTCCTGCCAGGGTTACAAATATTAAACAGAGTTTGGTTAAAGATTTTGGGGAGGACTGAAGTGTAAGCCCTGTGGCAGAGTCCCATTTTCTCTGAGTTTCCTTTCCAACTGGGATGCTACAGGTTCCATATAAGTTGCAGCACATGAAAGGGACTCACTTTTTTTTAAAACTTGTTCTCCATTGCAGGAGTAATTGTGATGAATCGTCAATCAAGACAAATGCAACGTGCTGATGAAATTAAGGAGGTGAAATTAGAGGCTGGTAGCAAGACAACAACTGTTGGAATTTGCTGTGAGCAAATGATGGATGAGAGCAGGAAAACAAACGGATGGATTGTCAAACACACAAACCAACAGCACAGGGGAAATTGATGGCAGCTCTTCCAGCCAAAGCACGGGCCTTACACGCTGCCTCAAAGCATCATTAACTTTAGCATAAAAGCCATGTGCCACATAGGCTTTAGTAGGCAGAATCACAGGTGTTTAAGGACTTGGCTGAAGTATTTTCTCAGTACAAGTGTTCCTGTTGCACACACAGGTGCTGGGGAGGGGGCTCGTGTACACCACAGGGACCCAACGTGTTTGACACACAGGGGGCACCTGGGGAACTCTGGTCAGTGGCCTGCCCTCCCAAAAATGAAGATTTTGTCTAGTCAGGCAAAAATAAAACAGAAAGACCAGTGACGTTTGATATGCAGAAAGAGCCTGGGGAACTGTGGTCAATGGCCTACCCTGCCAAAAATGAAGATTTTGTCTAGTCAGGCAAAATTAAACTGGAAAGACCAGTGAAGTGCCCATATAGGAAACAGCATCTCCTGCAGGAGCAGGAAGGAGAAGCAGTGGTGTGGCTCACGTTTGTAGCATGGCATCAGTCAGGGATCCAGTTTGCCACTGGCACCTGTCACACACAGACTCCTCTGGGTGTGCCTGCCCAGCCTCTGTCTGCAGCACAGGCCGTGCAGGTGAAACTTTTCCTCAGTGCTTCCCACCCAGCTGCACTCCAATGTGCAAAAAAGAAGAAATGCTGCTTCACTGCACAGCCAGGGATTTCTCCTTTAGCTCAACACCCAGTCTACTTGAGGTCAGTTTAAAATAAACAGTTGTTCAATCCAGAGAAAGCCAAACCAAGCTCAGCCAGGGAAGAAGACAAACCTTTACCACAGCAAAGTGTTCCTGTAGGACACGAAAGAAAGATGAGAGACTCCAAATATTTCAGAAGGCAAAGAGCACAGAAAAAAGGCTTTTATTGTCTAACTCTCACTACCTTTTATAAGGTGTTCCCATCCAGACTGAACATGGTTGGTGAATAGGAACGACACCTCTCTGATCCCATTGGTTAAACCAGAGAAACAGCAAAACACCACCTGGAGAAACATTGTTTGGAGAAAGGAGAGTTGTTTGCCAAGATTGTTTTGAGAAGAAGCTTGCTTGAGAAATTTTTCCTTGGGGAAAAAAAAATCTCTCAGACCCAGAAATATCAGGCCCACAACAAAGCTGTGAGCTGTGCAGCAAAGCTGCAGAAGGAATGGAGTCCTGCTCGCTCTGCCAGTAACTCCTTTGGCTGGTTTTGGTAATATCCCAGAAGCTTTTAAAGGACATTCAACAAAAAGGTCACTTGAAGTGTTTGCAGAGATTACAGGGGATCAGGATGCGTTCACTATGCACAGTCTGCTGCATGCTCAATTCACTGTCATGGAGGAAGAAAACAGCAGAATTAATCCTCACAGAGGAAATTAGGATGATATTGTGCTGAGGCACGTTCCTGGATTATAAGATTTCCACCAGTCAATCCTGAGTTATTGCTCTGCAAATACTCAACGTAATTTGATAGATACTCTGGGAAAAAAAAATACAATAAGAAATTGCTTCCCTTGTGTTTCAGAATGAACATTCCATTAAAAACAGAGGTATTTAGCATGCCACCACTGAATGTCCAGACCTTTATTAATGGAGGCTGTATTTCAAAGCAGGCCTCCATCATTCTGTTGCCATTAGCCCACCTAACAAGCACATTTTTTTGTGCAGTTAGCATGAATTATTCTAGCCAGGATGTTGCTCGCACATCTATCTGTATCTTCAAGGTAGAGCAAGTTGTGAATTAAAGTGTCCAAAGACACAAAAAACCTTTTCTTTGGATACTTTCCCCTGTTATGCCTCAGACAGGTGATTTCTCCAACTTTCACCCTGAAATACATGTTTTTCCTCAACTACTTCTCACAAATCCTCGAGAACACACGCAGGAGTGACGGAGTAATAGTTACACAGCTCAAACAGAATGTGAAAACACACAGAGATTAAAGACAGGATTTGATTCTCAGCTTTCAAGGTGACTTTGCCTCCTCGTGCAGGATTTTCTGAGTCACCCACATAGATCAGGGCACCTGCACTTCGTGCTGTTCATGGGAATCCAACCCCACCAGGCACTTTCAAATTCCCTCATGGCTCATAAAAGCCACACTCTGAAGGTGAACAGAACAGAAATGTTTCCAAAAGGACCAGTTTGGGGTGTGGGAAACAGGCAAATCCTCTGAGTCCTTTTACCACATCAGAAATTGGAGATTATGGAAATCCTCTCTCTCCTCTGGCAGAGGCAGAGATGGGATGCTCCAAACCAAAATACAGGCAATAAACCCATAGGAATCCCACCTGTGAAAGGTGCACAGTGGGGCAGTGAGGTGCTGCCTAGTTTGTGGAGACAAACCAGAATGCCACTCCTGTGTGGCATTTTTTTATATCCTTTTTTTTATTTTTATTAATATCCATTTTATTATTTTTCACATCCTTTCTAGCCTAGTCGTTTGTAGTGAGTAATTCAGCCCTTCCTGGCATTTCATAATTACAATTAAGAACACTTTGTCATGTCCAGAAGTCCAGGATACTCATTCCGTGCAGGGAGGAGATGATCCAAGGAGCCTGAGAAGAACCAACAGTGTCAGGGCCACTTCTCATCCCAATTATCGTGAAATGCTTGGATATATTTTATTAATAAACAAAAACTTGATGGACTCTTTTGCTCATTTAACACCAGGTGAGGTGGCTCTTCAAGCACCACAGAAGTGGGAAAGATCATTTAGCCTGTTACCCAAAAAAAAAAAAAAAATTTTTTTAAAAAAAATAAAAAAAAAAATAAAAAAGGAACAAACAAATAAAGGCAGGGAAACAAAATCCTCCCAAAGTGGCAGAGTCTGGGTACACCACTCACAGTGAGCCTGTAAACCACCTTAGCCTGAAGGCAAGAAATAATGTGAAGTATAAAATACTCCACTCTCTAATAAATTCTGGACAGTCACTCACAAACTTATGCCTCTTCTCAAATATTGTTCTGATGTAGCCAGGACTGCTGTCTCATCGTGCAAGATTCTGCAAACAGAAGCAAAAACTGGTATTTTCCCCAGGGAGGTGGGGCTGTGTTTGGAGAAGGCAGATGGCAAATGCAGGAACAGAGGCACAAAGGCAGCCGGTGGCTCAGGGAGCAGCTCTGAAGTCAAACCTCTCAAATATTTGCCTGATGACCAGTGCTTCAGAATTCATTGCTTCCTCAAGTCCTTGTCCTCTGCCTGCAAAGTGACATGCAGATGCCTGTAGGACAGCACAGGGTGTATTTTCCCTTGCCTAAATCTGTAGAATTTCATGAGTTCCAAAAATCCATCTAATTCCAACCAAACATTCCTTCTGTAAGTAGAACACACAGATGCAGAATGCTTGTGTGCCTAAATTCTCTCACTTAAACCCGACATCAAACTCGAGCAAAAAAGCCCAGAGAAAACATATCCTACTTCAAAACATTTTAATTAGTCACACTCATTTAACTCTACATTTTCCTGCGGTACAAAGCAGTGCTTATCTTTACGGTTCAGGCTGCAAACTCCTCACTTCTCAAGATGCTCACAAAAGGAATCTGGCTGGTTTGGGGTGGGGTTGTTGGCATCATCAGGAGCTCAGCAGCAGAAATGGGTTTTTCTCCCTTTGGGAAGGACTCTGCTGTGTCACTGGGTTTTGAACATGTCGTGTCCAGGCACCACCAGCTCCAAAGCAAATAATTCCCAGCAGGAAATTTTCATTTTGGTTCATTGCTCCAAGCCAGCACAAGCACTGCCATCCCTGGGGTTCCTCTCTGCTCAAGTGCCCAGCTTTTGGCTGCGGTTTGGGAAAGAGTTAAATGTGGATTTTACAATCATCTCAGTGGCCTTCCCACCAGAGGATGATATTTCAGCACACCATTATGGCAAATTTTCCTAATGCCTGCCTGTGGGGAGAGCTGTGTAATGGCACCATCTGACTCTGGTCATAATTTGATTCAAACTCATATTGCTTTTACATTTTATTCCTCTTTGCCATTCTGGCTTGCAACAGCCAACAGCAGGCTGAAATTTTACCTAAATGAGAGCGTTTTTGCTCAGTGAAAGAACATTACTCTGTGCCATTTGCTTAATAGTTCACATTACTGTGTAGGGAGTGTTGCATTCTTAGGCCAACTTCCTGGCACCCAGTTCGTTAAAAGTTTCAAGGGCAATACAGCAATAGCTTCTGCATGGAAAAACCTTCCTGTCTGGGCAAAATTAGTTTCTCGGCTAGACCAGAAGTCAAGAAAAATCTCAGCTGTATTTATGCATGAGCAGAAATAAATCTATAAATACAAGCTATACTCTTGCCACAAATGTCCATGTTTTGTTAATGAAAACAACCTTTATATAACACTTATTTAACGTTTATTTTATGTGTTTGTTCTGCAAGCAGTACAGAAATTTAAGAGATTTGCCATTCTTCTGCTGTTTCCTGCCACAGCTTTCAATGGCACTCCTGAAGTTTGCATTTGAAACTTGCTGTAGGAATAAGGCATCAAGCAGAAGCATCCACCCTCATTCAACCCCAGAATTCAACTCGTGAATGTGTTACCCACCGTAAAGTTTGTATTTACAAGCCTGGAGTCAAGAGTTTCCTCTGAGCTGCTCTCTGTGTGAATGAGGGAAAGCTGTGCAGGGGAAACATCCCTGGTCCATGCCCAGGGACCAAGGGCACTGCAGGGAGCTCTGGGAGCCCAATCCTCAAATGTTCATGTCCTTAAATGTTGCTTGTATCTTCTGTTTCTGCCAGAGTTGGGATTAAATGCTCGAGACGGGGTTTTGTGTTCACACTCAAATGTTTAATAATTCTTATCTATGTTACAGTCTCACAGACTGTGAGTTCTACAGCACCTCAAGCTAACAAACTAAAAATGGAGCCCTCTCTATCTCTCTACAAGGCCTTTTAAGGATAAACTTTCCAATTAAGAAATGACACCTCAATTATTTTTACTTTTAACCCAATAACCAACCACCCTTGGCTGCAATGTGGATTTTTCTACCCAATTACAAACTACCACCCAGTGAAGAAGAAGGTGAAAAAGGAGGACTCAGCCTCTGCCCTAAAACCTCCATCTTGCTTTATATATATTAGTATATACTAAACCCTTAAACTCTGAGTTTTCCACCCTGTGATATCACACACTTCTATTCAAACTCCACACCCACAATCCCAGTGCTGTCACTCAATTTTGGAAGGTTTTCCACGGCCTCAGGTCAATGCAGTGTTTGCTTGGGGGTTAGTGTCTGTCAGCACAGAAAGTTTAAAATTCTCAGTGCCCAGGGCTCCAAGAGGGAGCAGCTGGAGGGATCTGCACAGTGCTGAGCTCCAGTGCCTGAGAGGCACCTGAACAAAAATTCCCAGCTTTTCTGACTCATCACTGGCAGGAGATTTGGCCAGAGGCCACTTCTTCATCCTGAAGAAAATTCTGTATTTAAGCAGTGAAACAGCAGCTGATGAGGAAGCTGCTACACGGGAGTTGTGTGTGCCAATGCTAGGAAGGATTTTTAGCAAAAAAAAAAAAGCCAAACTAGAGTCTGAATTTCAAAGCATGAGAATGGACTAAAAACAAACGGGAGTTTAAAGTACAAACTTGATATATTTTTAAAAAATAAAAAAGGCAAGTATTATTTTTACTGGAGTTCCATCTTTTTTTCTCCCAACAGTTACTCTTATTTTTTTCCCTGAAGAGGCTCAAAGCACATATTTAATAGAATTTGATAAATACCTTAGATATCATGAGAAAGATGTCAGTTATTGCCAACCTGTGATTAGGGTTGATATTGATCTAGAAAGCCAGACCTTATTTTTAGATTACTACAAAATACTTCAGTGGCTTATGTTGAAATGATTTCAGAAATTGTTTTTATTAATACACAGCCATCTGTACTTCTAAGCAGGTGATAGAAGTTTGATCTGCAACTTTAAAATTCTGAGACATTTAGTTGCTAGGAAACCAACAAATCCAATTCATGTGTCTCTTATAACACAAAAATATAACTATGCACTGATTCTCTCAGAAAAACTAGTGCTATGTATTTTTCAACTTCACCTTTTGTCAGTGATTTGAAGCTTTATTTTCTTTCATTTAGGCCTAAGAGAAGGCACATCACTTATAAAGAGATTGGTAAATATGTTAACAGAAAGAGAGATGGAATATTCTTTTATCAGAATTTTTCACGTCTCTCATTTCTGGCATGAGGAATGTCTGAGCAGCGAGTTATAAGGGCTTGAAATCTGCTTCTAATATGGATCCCCAAATTTATCTTTAATATTTCATCACCATGAATGTTGATCATTTCTGACTCAGAAGATGGTTTGGTAGCCAATCAATCTGGTGTCTTTATGGGAAACATTATTCATAAACATATGTAAAACGCCTGTGCTTTTATTACAGCACAGCCAGTGCAGCATTTATCTGTGTACACCCCTCTGACCTTGCAGTTACTGCCTTATCCATATGACGCATTACAACAGAGTTATTAATTCTATTTCCTTCCATTTTTATTCTTTGGCTTGGCAGGCCTGCTAGGAGGAATAACACATATTCCATTAATGACAATTAGCAGTGACATGATGGGAACCTGAGTAATATGTTGTACAAAAAGTGGTATTTTGTTTGTGGACAGAGGTAAATATAAATAACTTGGGTTCTGGGAAAGTATTTTCTCAATTTCATCAAAGAAATGTGACTATATGTAAGAAACAGAGACAATGTACCCCTTTTATAGGAGGAAGAAAAACTGAACAACATCTAAAATAAAATTGAGTTCCTCTCCATGAGTTATCTCATATTTTCTCAACATATGTAAATAAAAAGCAAATGCAGCGATGAAAAAAAAAAAGTTAGGACAGCCAGTCTGCTCCCTTTTCAAGAGATACCAAAATTCCAGAGGTCAACATTTTGCATTTGCTTTCCTTGGGACAAGGACAAGTGGCAGCTGAACATCCTTCCCTTGGTGGCAGCAGCATAGGGACAGCATGGGGAGCTCTGGGGATCAGGATACAGACCCAAATCTGACTCCCACATGGATTTGGGATGGATGTTTTTATACCCTTTTGTTATATAACTATATATATTGATTATTAAACCCATATTGTTCTATTGTATCCATTGATCTGATCCAAGCAGGAATCCTTGTAGTTTCCATCAGGCCCCCAAACATCGTTTCCCATGATTCTTGTTTAAGACAATAATCCCATTCCATCCCCAAACACTCATTACAATTAACAATCCCATCACTGACCATGTGATGGTGATGCAGGTGCAGTTTCCCCTGATCCAGTAAAGACAAAACCCAACCTTTGTTTCCCTTCCCAGGCCTATCCAGGCCCAGCCTTTCTTCCCCCCTCCCCTGAATCTATTGTATACACTTCCCATGATTTTAGAAACATTTTAACCCTATGCCATCAAGGGGACAACACCCAGACACCCTGCACGTCCCAGGGAACATCAATTCTTACAAAAAATGAGAAACTTTAGTGTCCACAAAGTGCTTTTCTTCCCCAGTTTTGGGGCTGGCAGCTGCAGCCTGTTCCTGCAGCAGGGAAGGCTCTCAGACCCTGGTGATGTGCCACGAAACAGCTTCTGCAATTACTCAGCCTTGTTTTGCTCCTTGCCTTTAACAAAATAAATAGGAAATGGCATCCCATAAACTGCATTAAAGCGTTTGGATTGCAAATCACACAGTTCAGCTTAAGGAATGGCAGATTTATGATGCCACACAGGCTTTATTCTGCCCTCCCAGGATTATGGCATGTTTTTCAAATTCCATGATCCAACCTTCTCTTCCAAACACTTTGGGCTTTGAGTAAGATAAGAGCTCAGCGTTGGAAGATAAGTGTGGGAAGAAATCCAGCCTGCATAGAATTAAAGTCGCACAAAGAATTACAAATTTAGATTTTCTCAGTTCCCTAACTCTTGACCTTGCAACAGAGAGCCAGATTTTAATGTGTAACTGCAGTGAATACATCTGAGTACACACTAATGGTGTTATGTACATATCTCAAATACACAGACAAATCCATTTGCTCTGTTGAAAATGCTTCTATCAGGGAATAATTTCAAAAATCCTTTGCCCATAAAAGTGATGCTAACAGAACTGTCCTCTGCAAAGACACAACTCAGCCCTGTGCACCTTTGAACAGAAAAGCTCTGTCCCTAAGGAAACATCAGTCACTCCCAAAAGAACATCTTTTCTTCACACCCTGCAGTTTTCCCCTCACAGTTCTTACCTAAACCCCTCCAAAGAAGACTCTGGAGAGAGGAGCAGAGCAGAGCTTCTCATAAAATGGAGATGGAAAAGATTAAGACTGTTTACATTAAGGAAAAATGACTAAGGTAGGACCTGATGAAAGGAATGTAAAACAGATATTGAACTGGGGGCTTGCAATCGACCTGAGATGAGGGGGAAAAGGCTTTATTCTCCCTGAAAAATAAATTCTAATTCTCAGAGACACCCTCAGCATCACAAGCAGCACATTCTCCCTGCTACCCTGTCAGGTGCACAGGGAACTGTATCAATATTGGGATTTTCTATTCCAGCACTAATATATGAAAGAATAATAAGATTAAACAGCTCCCTCCCCAAAACACAACAGGCTATTACAGCGTGTATTCACCTTCTTTTCCCTTATGCCATCAGCTCTAGGCCTCCATCACTCTCAGCTGGGTGTGCAATGTAAAGAAAGCCAGACCTGAATCAGAAAATAACCTGCCCTAAGTGCCAGGGCTCAGCAGGAGCGACCCAAACCCAGTCACTGCTCTCTGTTTCATCCCTGCCAGACACCAGCAAACTTCACTTTGTCAGGCTTTGGTCACCTCAGCTCATCACTTTTAAATCCATTTAATGCACAGCTGAAACAAGAAGCTTGCAATAAATACACAGAGGCAGTGCTGCTCAACTGAAAGTCAAAAGGAGGAATCAGATCATACAATCAAGCATTTATTTATACATAATTATAAAATTATTGCTTTGGCTGAGATACAGTGAAGGAATCAAGCAGAATTAAACTTCAAGCACCTACCATTCAGTCACCGCCATTCTCTCATCATCTGGTTATCAATGAATTTAATGAAAATTAAATTGAAGAATAGAAAGGTGTATCTTTCCAAACCAAAGTAGATGGAATGATCCAAATCAAAAATGCAACAAAGCACCTGTGCAGGGTGGGAAGAAGCACAGCAAGATCTGCAGATCACACAAATGCAGCAGATAGAAGATTTCTTGGTCCAAGCCAAAATAACTACACCCTCATTGCAAATCAGTTTTGCAGGTTTATTCCAGCTAAAGGCCTTTCCCAAATGCAAAAGAAAATTAATAATATTAAAGAATATTTATTGACATCAGTGCTTTTTTAAGGAGAAAGCCTTTGCAGCTTCTCCCTTCCTTAGTACACTCACACATCTTGATAAATTTCATTCATTTGAAATAATGACTACTTCCAGCATTACCACTTTGGAGAGGGGAAAGAGGAAAGGAAGAGAAAAACAAGCAGAAGATTGAAGTAAGAAGATCTTAAATCTAGAGCTCCAAGTCTAAAGACAGCTTCATCTCCTTCTAAAATAGGAGCTGCTTTGGCACTCTCTGGGGACACACAGGACAGGAGAAGTCATTTGGAAACTCTCTTGTATATGTGATACACAAACAAAAAGGGCTTATCCATACCTTATACAGGAATAGTAGAGTTTATTCACTTCGAAATAATCCTTTCACCCCCCAATATTTTTTTTTTACTGATAGTTGTTTTATTCACAATACAGTGTTGAGTTAAATTAAGCAATATAGAGAAAAATCAGTTTTATTTTAACAGAAACAATATATAGTTCACCACACAGAGAATAACTGCTGCAAGGTCAAGATTAAAGACACATTACCTTTTTCATGGTGTATAAAATAGAGCATTTTGGTGTATATTTTGCATTTTATATCTGTGGCCATAAAGAAAAGGGTAACTCCAACCAATGGCTCTAAAGAACATGTTTCATCTCCCTGGTGCTGTCAATAGCAACAAAGAACTAATCTTCACTCAATAAATGTATCTTTTATAAGAGTGCTTCCTTTTACAATTTCTAGCATAGAAGCTGCCAGAAAGGAACACACAAGATTAGATGAGCGCAACTTGACCTAATATTGAAAAACAGATTACTGCTCTCCTATATTACAGAGGTTATAAAACCATTTATTTCTGTGTGGAACAGCTCACAAATACCAATTCCTTGCAGTAAAAACCGGGAAGACAATAAGGCATCATCCCTGAAATAACACAGGAATGTTAGGTTGTTTGGTTTTTTTTTCCTCTCTCTCAAAATGCAAAGGTGACTTACAATCTACTGTGCCTCAGCAATAAATTGAGAAAAAAATAAAAGAGGTGGCTTGCTACCTGTACACACATACACTGTTCTATCATAATTAATAATGATGGTTTTATTACGGCCCCTGTAGCAGCTAATCAATAGGCTTTGATACTTGCACAGTCAACAGCAGCTCCTGTGCCTCTGCATAACGTTCTCTATAAAACTTGCTGCTCCAGGTACAGCAGTTACCACCAATGGCCCAAAGTCAGCAGAGAAAACTGCATTTACAGCCCACACATCACTCTTCACATCTGTCCAGATTCAGGCTGGATGATCCAGAGCTCAGGGGGGAGACTGGCAGAAGTGCAAAAAACAAAATATTCAAAACAAACAACAAACAAACCAAAATTGACAGGGTGAATAAGAGGTGGGATTACTGGATATTGGGAGATGGGAACCATAATTCTACTACTCCTGAACCATTTCTTTCTGAATTAGCTCCAAAGAGCTATTCCATGCTACCTCAGAGGAAACAATCCAGAAAATAATCCTACTTCTCTCACAAGGACAAGGTCACATATAGGACTTGGAGATGTGACCCAAAGGCATCAGGAGAGAGAATAAAGTTTCCCAAGAGCCTTGGACTTGTCTCTGTTTTACCTACTGCAGGTTCACAAGATCTTATTTTTCCTACTCTAGTTTTCAGGACATATTTCATTAATTCATCAGTCCTCTCTCAGCTCAGTAACAAGTCACTGAGTGAGTGGGTTTCTTCAGGAGACACTGGGGCTGAAGTTCTTCTCATTGCAGACAAATGCTTGACTTGGATTTTTATCTTCTTCCACTTTGGGATATCTCAAATGTACTGAGAAACTGAAAGATGACCATGGACTTTTTATTTGGAAGAGCCACTTTGGTTTGGAAATCACAAAGATGAATCTTATAAACCTTACAGGGCATTCTAAAATCAAAGCTTTCCATATAAGTGCCTACACCAAAGCCAACAGCTTCAGTTTCTTAAGTCTTCCTGCTCCTTTGCTTTCACCTCCTTTCTCTAGAAGACACAGTGTGGACTAATTATTACCAGAAAGGTAGTTAGCCACAAGACAAAATGCAGTGTATATTAATTTTTATATTTCTGTGTGTTTCAATGCAGAGTCTGTATTACTTTGCAGCTGCTGTCTAGAGACTTACACTTTTCTGGTACGATGGAGGCCACAAAAATGACAGTAGTAGTGATTTATGCTCAAGGTTGGAGAACAGGTGCATAAGAAATTATGTTCTGGTTGGTTATGAGGAACATTTTTGATATCACAGTTTGCATCTTAGGAACAATGACTTTCACAGAGCTTTTCAAACTGTTCAAGGACTATGAAAGGAAAATTCCTGTCCTTCCTGCTTGCTCGACTCTTAAACCCCTGTAAAACTCATGATCATTTTCTTTCATTTCATTTCTGCAGGAGAATACAGGTTTTTTTCACCCCTATTTTCTCTTGCTTTTCACTCATTCATAAGTATCTTCCACTTTGATTTTCTCCCCTATTCTTCCTTAAATATTACAACAGATATAAATTTCCTGCTTCAGATGGTGTTTTCAATTTCTCACCTTTCATCTTTCTTGCCTACTCCACCTAATCTTTTAACTCTTTTATTCTACATGCCATTTGATATACTTTTATATTCTTTCTGAGATGCTTTTCACTGCACCCACAATTTAAACACTACTCTGTATTTTTGTGATATTTCTACCTAAAGAAACACCCACAATCTTTTTTCCTCCTCTCCTTTCTTTCACTGCTTGTTTTACCTGGCCATCCTACTCCTGACCTCTGCATTTTCCATTCTCATCCCCTCTAATTGATGGGCTTGCCTCACCCACTACTTTGCAATTAGCCTTTGACTATTTTTTTACACAGTCCCTGACAGCACTTAGCTCTAATCTTGTTTACTCTTCCAGCCTGTTAATTCATAACCCCTTCTGCATTATTCAAAACATTTATTCAAGTGTGAACCTCTTGCAGTTCCAGCACATTTTCCATCTCTGGGTAGGTATTTCTACAATATCTGTGATGTTGAGGGAAATTTGTTACATCAGACAACCACGAGCACCTCGTGGAGTCCACAAAAACTCGAGATGTGGCCACTGGGAATAAACCAGTGCAGCACAAATATTTGCTAGGCCAGGTCACCAATTCCACCAGCCAGGGAAAAACTAAACTCTCCTTTACCACCTGTCAAGACACTCTGCTGAAAAACCATTTGTCTACAGTCACTGTTCCTTTTTTGTTTTCCCCCCTACACGTCAGACATCCAATTTTCCAGACTAGAAATACCCCAAGTTTGTTTCTTAGCAAGACCTTTCTGCTCTTGATTAGAATAGGTATGGGAATTAAATAAATTGATTTATATTTTGCTTTAGTTTCACCATTCCTTCAAGCACAAACTGGCCTTCATTTGAGTGATGAATGACACAGCATTGCCTTTTACACACCAGGGAAATTTCCTGTGCTCTAAAGACTTTTTCTGCCCTGCAGAGAATCTGAACCAGGCTAACAATCTTTCTGACTGACACGAAGGATTTGACAAGAATTCCCATCTCCTCCACTCTCAGCAGTGGGCAGGGTTATCTGAGCCTGCCAGTGCTGGGGAAATTTCACATGGGGTGCACCAGAGTGGGCACAGAAAGGTGGAATATTCACATTTCTGATTGTGGCCTCCAATGACTGTGCTATTGGGAACAGCTGGAAAAGTGTTTCTGGACTTTGATTGAATTCATAGATCAGCCCCAAGAGTTTCAGCAAGTTCCTTTCAGAGGAATACACAAAGCCCAGCGTGTCATGTCATTCCTGAAGGAGCTCCTCGCTGAATTACAGTGGCTCATCACCCACACCTCACACCATTGACTATAAATCACCCATGGTAAGGCAGGAGGAAATGCATAATCAATGGCAGGAAAAGCAAATACTACACTTTAAGTTGTTTTGATATTGACTTCAGCTTTACTGGAACCCTGACTGTGCCAGTCTGGGAGTTATTTTACCTCCTTAGTGTGATCATTGCAGTACAGAACTGTGGGGCTGGTATTTCTGGGTCTGAGAGATTTCAGCCTGCTGGCACCTGCTAACTTTTCCCAAGGAAAAATCTCTCAAGAAAGCTTCTTCTCAAAACAATCTTGGCAAACAACTCTCCTTTCTCATAACAATCTTTCTCCAGGTGGTGTTTTGCTGTTTCTCTGGTTTAACCAATGGGATCAGAGAGGTGTCGTTCCTATTCACAACCATGTTCAGTCTGGATGGGAACATCTTATAAAAGGGAGTGAGAATTAGACAATAAAGCCTTTTTTCTGTGCTCTTTGCCTTCTGAAATATTTGGAGTCTCTTATCTTTCTTTCGTGTCCTACAGTGACACAGGACTGGTGCTATTTTCTTTAAAACAACCACCAACAGCTGCATTACCCACTCCAGAAAACAAAGATAATGGGGAAAGCCACCACACCTGATCCTTTCCAGAGTCAGCAGGGTCTGAAAAGAGTCAGGGGGCTCAAGGGTCTGTCCTGTGGCACATGACAAGGGGCCTGCAGGACTGATCTCATTTTTATTCTATATGCCATTTATTCTCTCATTTTTATTGTAAATGCCATTTTAGGTACCATTTTTAGTGACGCACACCCGATTTTCCACTGGGGGATGCTGGGGTGTGTTCAGACCTGCACAAACTGGCAGAAAATACAGAGTTAGCAGATCTACCCCTGGATCCTGATGTCAAACACATCCTCTCCATCCTCTCTGCTGCTGGGAGCTGTGTCACACACACACGAGCCCTCAGGCTGTGACAGGGATGATCCAGCAGAACTGTTACAGACACATGGATAGCCTAACATCCAACACTTCCTCATTAAAGCAGAAGACTCTCAGGGGACCAAAAAAAAAAAGGCAACAGCGAGAGGAAATGTTTCTTTTCTGCAGCACAGGAACATGGAAATCAGGTACATCTGCACTGCACTACCTCAATACCTCAAGTCATGGACCAGCATTGAGAAAAAATACCAAATTTTATTATCCTTTTCATTTTACACTTCCTATTTAATCCATTTAATGGGATTTCACCCTGTGATTCCTACATCTCTGAAGGAGGTCAGACTAGATGATCACAGTAATGTCTTCTGGCCTGTAAATCTAGGAAATCACTGGGCCATTATAACCTCTCAAAAATATGCAATTAAGAAGTACTTTTAATACCAGCAGCTGCGTGAGATTCAAAAAGCCTCTCTGGCTTATCTGGCTTAGGAAACTAGAGGAGCAGGAAAAAAAAATCAAACTGTTAAAACTTCCATAGTTTCCCAAGAGTTTTAAGAATGGAGGTTAAAAAAACTTCGTATTTGAGTTGACAAAATGGTGCCCACCAATGTCCCCTATATCACCATCAATCTTAAAAAAAACTCCAAACATTAACCTCAGTTTAAGCTGAAAGGCTTGTCTAAAATCCATTTTTGAGGAAGAAATTTTATGAATGCTAGAAGCAGAAATTGGGTTGGATTCTTTTGTGGTGGTGGGAGGCACAAAATGGGATTTATCAGGGCCTGCTGCAGTTGCCATGTGCCTGAGAGATTCAGGTTTGTCATTTCACATTCCTGGTGAAATACAGGGGCTGGAGCACTGGTTAGGACTAACCCTGACCCTAACCCTAACCCTAACCCCAACCCTAACCCTAACCCTAACCCCCTAACCCTAACCCTAACCCCAACCCTAACCCTAACCCTAACCCCCTAACCCTAACCCTAACCCTGAACTATTCCAGCCCTGGACTCAGAGGAGAGGAGGGCTATATGTCCTGAGAAAAGAGAATGATGAACAGGAATGAGTTAAATCTTCTTAAAGGAGTCAAGGAAAAGTCACAGCTGGTCCATTTTGGCCCATTACCTGGGTGAAGCAGGATTTTACCACTTTCAGAAGAGAGAAATGCCGGCAGGTGCTGAATTAGAGACAGAGGCTGGGTGACATTTCTAGTTCAGACCCACAAGAAAACTTTGCAGGCATTTGGATCTGAAAGTTACCACCACCTTACACAAAAAGTTATCACCACCAAAACACAAGGCTGGACTGAGCCTAGAGCTACTCTCTGACTTCCACTCTTCTGAGTTTCCCCACTCTTCCTTCTTTTTCTCCTTCTCCTGAAGAAAACCTCATGTTTCACCACTGCCAAGTATTTCCTGATGAAGTGAGGACACAGCTTTCTAAAAGACCAGTAACGCCAATAAGTTACAAAACTTCAATCAGTTAAATCTGCAAAGGTTATGGGAGTCAATGTCATTGAAGAGCACTCAGCTACTCAAGCGAGCAGAGCACTTTTCCATCCCAGAAACCCCACACAGCAACTCAGAACCTCCCAGCGCTTGGTGATCACGTCAAAACAAGTTGTTAAAGCTGGATAAAACTCCCATTTATGGTGATCCCTTCTCTCCAGTGCACAAACGTTGCTCTGTGCTGAGAGGGAAGCACTGCTGCTGCCTGCAGGGTTTATTTTCCACTGGTTTCTGGAGGTAACAGATCACTCCAGGATCATCCTCACATCTGCCTGTAACAGCTCCTGCTGACCCTGCCAGAGCACGGGGTTAGATAACAATTACTTGAATTGCTTTGCAGGTGAGACTTTATTTTCTACACTACACACAACCTTTAGCACGCTGTACAAGGTCAGAGAAGAGGCAGCTCAGGGCAGGGGAGTCTGCAAGATCTCACAGCCCTCAAAAGTGGAGAGGGAGCCGTGTCCCAGGGAGCAGGGCAGGGTCAGCACGGCTCTAAGAGGAATTTCTGGCAGTTTTGCTGCTGAATTCAGTGAGAAGGGCAAGGCAAAAGCATAAGGAGCACAGTTCTCTAAAAGGGAAGGAGCTGCAGAAATTCAGGACAAAAAATATAAAGGACTTGTAGAGAACTCTGGAGGTGTGCTTAGGAGAAAGGCTGTAAATGCAGGTTTTCAGGGGAAATGAAAGGGTCAGAAGGAAATGGAAGAGCTTCTGTAAAAAACAAAATTAACTTCTTAGCAAAAAAACCAAAATTATTTCTCATCCCTAATAGGAAAAAAAAATATAGAGGAAAGCACCTGCACAAGAGCAAACACCAACTGAGAAAGGAGTTATGCTTTAATGCAAATATACTGGTCGAGTCCTAGTCCTGCAAAAGGAAACTGGGACTGAACACACACAGCTCCTTTCCTTTGGGTTCTTACATCTCCTCCTTCCACGGACGGTTCACTTGATGCTTTTTGTGGCATCATGTAACAGAGATGAATTACCAGTGTGGCAACGGCACTGCTCTGTTTATAGTTCCAGTATCCCAGAGAACAACAAACACAGGTTTTATGAGACAAGTAAAATGGTAATTAAATGATAGTTCAGGATCACTCCAGCCTCACGATTGCCAGTGACAAATCCAAATTTAACCCAATGAGAAATCCAAATTTAACTCTAGCAACATTGCCAGGCACTTAATCAAATTACTGCTTTGGAGAATTCTTGGTTTAACACATTTGCTGCCCTCAATCATGGTGGGATATTACTTGGAAAAGTGTATTTATTATGTATTTCAGGTTTTAAAAATAACTTTAGTCTTCGTTTTAACGGGCTGGATCCAATTGTAACTTGCTGTTTGTAGATCTCCTCCTTTAACACACCACTAAAAAACCATTGCATAATCAGGCCACTTAGTTATGATCTGACCATTTGTTTACATGGCATGTTTTAATGAATCATTAATACATTCTGTGGGCACTTTAAGTAATCTGCCCTTTACTTTGGTATTTCACAATACACCCCAGGCTTAATGGCCCATTAAAAGATGCCCTGTTGAATCTTGTGGCTTAATTGATGCACTTTTGCTGTTTTGATATTATTTTCAGGAAATATGTTTTTGTTTTCAGCAAGGAAGGACAGCACTAAATTGGAAATGAGCACAAAAGGCCATCTATTAAATGGAAACGTGGGTGTTTTCTTTATCATTTTTTTTCTAATCCTCCCGGTGTTCAAGATTATGGCACATTTAGATTTAAATTACCAGATTGGTTGATCACAGCAGGAAACAGAGTAAGCACATTACTTCTGTTTTGACAGAACAATATAAGATTTTATACATTTCATTAAACAGAACTACTTAAAGAAAAAAAAAAGTCTCACTGTGTAGCACCATCTTTTACTCATGAACATCCTGTTGAAAATCCAATTAGCGTTTTCAGAAGGAAAAGAAGTCCTGCAGTTAAACTCCATTGTCACAGCAGACATCCTAAGTAGGAAATGAAGTTCCAATATTTAAATTTTTTCCACAATCAACCTTTGCAGTGCCAAAAATTTATCATAAATTATACTTTAAATGAGGAAATTTTTTCCTCTTATCTGTTTTTCTAATTCATGCAGAGAAAATGGAAGTACATAAATAAGTTTAATAAGAACTCTGAAAGCATTAGCCTATCTGCAGAGAGGAGCTGGTCAGGAAAAATGCTGATGAGTGGACTTTTCCTTCAGAGCAATGTTTCATTCTCAGTGATTCCAATAATACATTGTGAGACTGTATTTGTCTTTTTCACAGATAACTGGGAGCATAGCAATTCCTGTTAATTTTAGCCTTTTAGCTGATCAGCATGCAAACATTAATGCCAAATGGACAGGTGGCTCCTCGAAACCAGAAGCTGAAGGTAAAAACAATTATTCCCCTGTGAAATTGTGTGAGGAACTCTTTTTTATTATTATTATTAATCTGAATGTTATGCACAACAAGAGCAAATGCACTGACTGGTTACGTGAGAGATATCTCAGCCCATGGATGGTAAAACATCAAAGCAAGTGGCAAGAAATTTGGAGTTTTACACCTATTGTGTCCTGACACAAAGAATTTCTGGTAATTCTGTTAGTGTTGAAACACACAATCCCAGGATGATTATCTGCAGGGGCTTTTACTGAAGAGCTCTGGGGATCAGTGTACAGGGTACAGACCCAAATCTGACTCCCACATGGATTTGGGATGGATGTTTTTATACCCTTTCCTTATATAACTATACATATTGATTATTAAACCCATATTGTTCTGTTGTATCCATTGATCTGATCCAAGCAGGAATCCTTGTAGTTTCCATCAGGCCCCCAAACATCGTTTCCCATGATTCTTGTTTAAGACAATAATCCCATTCCATCCCCAAACACTCATTACAATTAACAATCCCATCACTGACCATGTGATGGTGATGCAGGTGCAGTTTCACCTGATCCAGTAAAGACAAAACCCAACCTTTGTTTCCCTTCCCAGGCCTATCCAGGCCCAGCCTTTCTTTCCCCCACCCCTGAATTATTGTATACAGTTCCCATGATTTTAGAAACATTTTAACCCTGTGCTATCAACTCCAGCATGGATGGCTTCGTCCCAAAATCCTGCTGCTGTTCTGCCACACATTAAGGAGATGCTGGTTGTGATCGCTCACATTTTGAGAAGCAGCAGTGAATGTGCTGCAAGGAATGTTTGGTGCACACAGAACTCTCTCCCCAGGGAGAAGAGTCTCCTGAGGAGGTGCAGCAAGACACTTTGGGTGCCATGGGATATTAATTCTGCCTCATGCAGGGTAAAGGCCTTGAAAATTACACATTAAAATACTGTGCAAATTGCTAAGGCAGAGAAAGATAACCCAGACAATAGCAAGTACCTGAAGCACAGTGGCATAAGGGCACAGACACTGATTTCTGTTTGTTTCATCCCCTTTTTTTTTTCTCATTTGTTCCCACTGAGAAACCATTAAAAATGAAACTACAATCTAGTGATTCAGGCATTTAGTCTGCCAAAAGCAGCCAGAGTTCTCTGTGTTACCAGGCCTTTTAAAAGTTTTCTAACCAATAGCAAATCGTTAAGGGCTCACAGAAATCTGCATAAACCAATCATTAAAATCACACATTTACCTTTATCTAACAATGGGTGCTTGGTTTATATTTCTTGCTCTTCAGAAACCTTTTATACTCTTCTATAAGCAAATCATAGAGCCTCATTATTAAACTTTTCTATTATCTTGCTTGACATTTTTTCTGCTTGCCAAGGCCTAACTCTACACAGCAAAAAACACAGTTTTATTATTTCATGTCCTTGTTGCTGTATCTTTCCATCTCCAGGCCTGTATCTACACAGCTCTGAGAGTTTTCTGCTTCTTCTGTTTCCTGCCAAACATCCTTTCAGCCTGGCCCTCATCTCCCCCATGGTACAACAAGCAGCCAGAGCTGGGTTGCTGCAGTTCATATAAATGGAATAGAATAGAATATATATGATAGAATATATATGATAGAATATATATGATAGAATATATATGATAATATAATATAAT
>VWZU01011166.1:2527978-2564072 GCA_013397095.1 Sterrhoptilus dennistouni | reverse complement strand
CATATATAAGATAATTATATTATATATTATGAAATAAATCAATATTCTTCAGATCTGCACATAATTCTAGTCCAATACTGAACATTTCACCCACCCACCTGAAAGGACAGCAAGTTTGAAGAGCAGCATTAGTGGATCTTTCCAGTCTGTTCTCTCCATCCAGCCCCTTAAAAGCATCCCATGGGGCTGTGCACTCCAAATTTCACACATCATTAGCAGAGGGAAGGGATTTCCATCACGCTCAGCACCAAGGACTGGATGATGGATTTTGTTACAAACTTTAAATTTTTAGCAGAGGCTAGAGCAACAAATCTGAGCTGAAGTTTCTCCCAGGAGAAAGCATGCTGTGTACACATTCCCACTGACCTCCTTTGGTCCTTGAATTAGTTAAGATCTTGGCACAAAGGCGTGAAAATTTAAATTTTCATGAAATTTTTAAATTTTCATGGAATTTTAAATATTCATACACTTGACCTAATGCTTCAGAAAGAAGCAATAGCCATCGTCTCCAAACAAAAATAAATTAACAACCCTAAAACCTATATTGTTTTAATGTGGTTTTACTAATACAGTCTGAAGTTTCAGCCTTTCTGGGTGGAAGAACTTAAAACATTTGGGTAAATGCTCAAGGCTTTGTTAGGAATCATCTTCTCCCCAACACTTTTGTAAGCTGACACACCAAACTTCTCTTCTGCAAGGCAATCTTTTGGGATAAGAACCTTTAGAAAATCTGTAGAAACCTTTACAGAACCTTTACAGAAATCTCCTCATGTAAAATTGTACATATTTCTCATGTGGCACTGGCTGAACTGCAGTGTGCTGGGATGTGGAAAAAAACATTCTTGACAAAGAAGATGTGAGAAATAATGTGAACTAGGCCTTGTCATTCCGTCTGAAGAAAGCTCTGGGTGTGTAATGGGTATAAAATGCATAAAGTTTTATAACATGTTGCCTGCTTGGAATCTCTAACATTTATGGTACATTTCCATTATTATTTGCTGTAAATTGCCTGTGTCTTTTACACTAAACATAAGTGCTTCCAGCCAGACAGCTAAAAGGTTTGATTGCACTTGGAGCTGACAGTATCAAAGAGAAAAAAAAAGTCTAAAACTTCGAGCTTAAAGCAGAAAAGAAAGATGTAACTTTGCAAAGATGATCACTGGTGAATGAACCTTGATCTATTTTCTGTTCCATTTATGCTTTGCCTTAATTTTGGGGATTATTCCTCTACATTATTTTTGGAATAATGGACTCACCCAAGAGCTGGGACAGTCAGCAGCAGTTTTTAATTTGATTTAGTTTGTGTGCAGCAACTCTAACCCTGTAACCCAGAATCAATTCCCACGGAGAGCACAGAGAGCATCAGTGATTTTGTTTTATTGGTAGGCAGGGGACAGGGACCTGGCCATGCTTCCAGATCCTTGGTGAGCCAAAATCTAGAAACCAGCCTGGTCCTGCTCTGCTGAGAAGTGTACCCCTGGTTCTGTGCCTGAGATGTTTTGGTTTTCTGAAATTCTTTGCCCAGGGAATTTTCTGGAAACAGGAGAAATGTTTTTGGAACTGGAACTTAGTTATTCATTCCTTTCCCCAGGAGGGACTTCTTCTTGATGTCCCTCTGCTCTGACCAATGGGAGTGAAGAGGTTTGTCTTTGTGTCACCAATCCAATTGGTCTGTGTGAAATAGTATAAAAGGGAGACACATCCCAGAAATAAAGGAGTCATTTTCAGCCCTCTGAAGTCAGTCTGTGTCGTTGTGGTGTAAAATAGCATCAGAGGGGCCCTTTTCAAAAAGAGGAAAGACAGAAAATGGAGCAAAAGGAAGCACAAGGTGCACAGGGTACACAAGGGGAGCAAGCAGTGACCCCACCTGTTGTTAAAACATAAAATGTTTGTGTAAAAGCTGAGTATTCTCTCCTCACTCCTGCTCCCCTGACTGAGCTGGTGCACACTGAGCCCTCCTTCCCCACTGTACTCAACACCCGAGAACAGGAGGGAGAGCAGGAACGCTGCCAGGGGAAGATAAATAATTGATGTTTACATAAGGAACATATAGCAGCACTCATGTCAACAAGGAACAGCTAAAGCAGGAGTTCAGTAGCAAATATGCTTTTGTAATCTCCTCTTATCTTTTGTTCTCCCTCATGGTCGTGACTCAGTTTATATTTTATATATATATATAATGACTCCATGGACTGGAGAGAGTTGAGAGATCTCCCACAGAGCTGCCTGATGCACAGGTCTGATGAAGTTTTAGGTAGTTTTGTGTACTGTAAGGTAAGATAAAGTCTTTCATGAGGGGCTATTGAATAAATCTCATCAAAATGCACCAAAGCTGGGTTTATGGGACAGTTATCCCATAACTGGCACACTGGCCTTACCAGGCTCCCTCTGCCAGGACACAGCATTGCTGACCTCAACTCAGCAAATAAAGATCTCCCAAGCACTGGAAATAATACAGAGGTATTCAAAGAACTCAGATTTCTGAGCAAAAATTGATTATTTGGCAATAAATTGCTCTCATTTCTTAGGCTCTGAATTTATGTAATTCACATTTTGTCCTTTATATATACATAAAACTTAAAAGTTTTCCATACCCTGAACACTGAATTGCTGCTGATCTCTGCAGACTAGAGAAAATATCTGGATTTTGGAGACCAAGGGAGACAATCACATTTTCCCTGCAACTCTTGATGTTTGGTCACTGCCACATCAGAACAGAGAAGTGGATTCCCACATATATGATCCAAACCCCTGTTCTGAAAACATTAACATTAAAAGTTCAGTTCAGGGGTAATCCCAGACTTTTTTCCTTCCCTTACTGAGCAGGCTAGAAGCCAGTGAAATATTTCTCATTCAGTTGCATGACCCAGGAGCTCCTGGTCCAAGCAGAAGGTTGGAATCTCTGTCCTGCACCAGCCCCACCAATTAGTGATGAAATACTGTATAAAATATGTCAAAGAAACAAAAATCCACTCATCTTTCCAGGTTACCCAGCAATCATTTTGTGGGTTTGTGGGTTTTTTTCATTATTTGTCTGTTAGCTGCTTAAATGCTCATCATGCCACCCCAAGGTTGCCAGCATCCCCCTGTTGAAATCCCCATGGAAACCGAAGTCACCTCATGGCACATCCTGCCTTTTCCCTTCCCCACTGAGTAAAGACAAGTGTTTCATGGCTGTTCCTGCCTTCACTGATTGACTGACAATTAAAAAGGGGTCTGTAATTGACTTACATTGGATTACACTCTGCAAAGACAAACAAAGCCTCGATAACAGGTGAGAAGAAGGAGTTTATTCAGCTGTCTACAAGCTTCAAGAATAAAAGCCCTTCACACTTCACACAGTGGAACTGTGCTGTGTGTCTGCAGCAATTCAGTGCTCAGGGTCTGGAAAACTTCTGAGATGCATAAAAAGGATAAAATGTGAGTTACATAAAGTCAGAGCCCAAGAGATGAGAGCAATTTCTTGCCAAATAATCCATTTTTGCTCAGAAGTTGGAGCAGTGAGAGGAGCCTTTGGTTTACACACCCCACAGCAGCTCAGTCCAAGCTGAGCACTGGGGAAGCAGCACAGCCAAAGGTGCCCATGGGCTCTCAGTATTCCACGAGCTCAGCTGCAAGGACAGACTCTGCAGTGCCAACTCCCACAGCTCCTAATCCCAGTGACCCCAAACCATGAGCTGACACCCCTAAACCCCTGCTGAGTGGCACAGGGGCAGACCTGCCTCCTGATCTTCACATTCACAACTAAATACATCCTTCTAATTAACAAGAACCTGCCATTTGTGCACCTTCACCCACTACAGGCACTGTCTAGCAGGTGTTCTGCCATAAAAATGTAATAATTTGGCAGCAGTAATTCTATTTCTAGCAGTTCATTGTTCTCCATGCAACATCTCAAACAGGAAGCACTGAACCAGAGCAAGCAAACACTCATAGCACAACAAACTGCCCCAACCTATCACTGTGTGCTCACATTGTGCTCACTGCTCTTTGACACCAGATTTAATGTCAGCTGTGTGGTGACAGCAGACACAGCCCTGAAACAGCATCAAAAGCATGCAAAACCTTGCAGTGAGGCAGAAAGAGCATGTACTCTCATGTACAACTGCCACCATCATCAGTTTTATTCCTAGATGAGCAATGCAAACAATGCAATCATAAAAATATTCTTTTGGTAACTCTTTTAGCATTCACAGTGTGCTTGTGCAGTCTAAAAACAATTTAGACCGAGTGAAAACTCGGGCTGCTTTTCTGATTCTGATATCCAATTCTTTCTCTCTCTGCTGTTCCCTCCATGAATACACAGCGAGTCAATCTGGTATGTCTTGTTGGTTGAATAAGCTCTTTGATTTTCGAATTATTTTGAGATTAACTGAATTTGAAATGTGTGCTGCATGCAATGTCTTGCTGACACAAAAAAGATGAGCTTTGTTATTGACAGAGAAATGTTGCAAAGCCACATTTTTCATTACTTGTCTGTGTTGCTGAACTTGTGTTCCTGTCAGACTGCTGCCTGCCAAGACAGCAGGGGCCACCAGGTTGAAAAGTTCAATTTCCAATATTCTCTCCTCACCTCCCTGAACTTCAGAGAGTAACAAAGCAGTCTTTTCCAGCAGGATAAGATAAAAAAAACAAATCTCTCTTGTAAATAGTAAAATATAGTGGGCATTAAATGAGGCTATGTAAAGCTGTATAATGCCAAGAGTGCATCACACTCAACTTGGAAAGTATGTTTTGGTCAGAATGATCTGTTGTAGCATCACAAAAAATTTACTACAGTTTTTACAAATTCCCCCTTTTGGTGCTGTGAGGCTCTGTCCATCAGGAGCCATGAGGAGCTGGCTGGACACCTGGCACTGTAGGACATGAAAGAAAGACTCCAAATACTTCCGAAGGCAAAGAGCACAGAAAAAAGGCTTTATTGTCTAATTCTCACTCCCTTTTATAAGGTGCTCCCATCCAGACTGAACATGGTTGGTGAATAGGAACGACACCTCTCTGATCCCATTGGTTAAACCAGAGAAACAGCAAAACACCACCTGGAGAAAGATTGTTGTGAGAAAGTTGTTTGCCAAGATTGTTTTGAGAAGAAGCTTTCTTGAGAAATTTTTCCTTGGGAAAAAGTTAACAGCTGCTACCAAGCTAATTTTTTTTAGATTTAGAAATATTAAGCCTACAGCCACCTGAGAATGGCCAAGACTGTAAAATGGCCTAAGCATGGGAGAGAAGCACTTATTTCCAATGTTGTTTCCAATGTTAATTTCCATGCAAGTTGCTGGATTAGAAGTGTTAGATTTGGCACTGAAAAACTACATGCCAAGACTAAGAAGCTGCCAAGCTGAATGCAGGAGAGGACAGAAGAGTCTCATCAGATATTCCCCCAAAACCCAGACAGTCTCCAACAGGCTCTGCCCTTGGGAAGAAGAGAGGGAGGGGAGCCCTGGAGCAGTGCAACACCCTAAACACACCTTGGGAACAATACTTCTAACAGTGTTCCTTATGGGCTTCTTATCTTCTTTTCTTCTGTTGCAGCTGGGATTAAATGTTCAAGAGAGCAGTTTTGTGTTGGGACTCAGATGTTTATTAATTCTTATCCATGTTACACTCTCACAAGCTGTGAGTTCTAACTAACAAAGTGAAAAATGGCTCTGCCTCTCTCTCTTTACAAGGTCTTTTAAGCACAAATTGTCCAATTATGAAATGACACCTAAATTATTTTTACTTTTAACCACCCGTTAGCACAGAAAGCCTAAAATTCTCAGTTCCAATAATTCCTCTCTCCTCTCTCAAAATCACCCCAATTTTTCTTCACTGTTCTTCCCAGCAGGCTCTCAGGGATTCTGCTGGTGAACCCCAGGGCTGTGACTGCCACCACACCAAGGCAGAGGAAGGGATTTCTCTGTGTCCCAGCAGAATTCAGGTACATGACCCTGAGAGCCCCAAAAGTGACCTGAGAGGCACCAGCAAGTGCCTTTCCTGCTCAGCCTGAGCTGCAGGAGCTGCAGGATCTGCAGAGACAAGGGCTGCAGTGCCAGGGTGTGAAGTAGAGCTGCAGAAAGCTTGGGGGTGTCACATTCCTTCAGAAGTGCAATCAGGGGAAATGTGCTGTCAGCCCACAGATGTAGGAATCAGAGGGAAAACAGCTTTTTGTTCTCCTCTGTTCATTGTTGTCTCCCATTCCTTTTGTCTGGCCAAAAGTATTTTGTGCATAGAAAATGCATTTATGATTTTCCCACTGCTTTTGCAGCACTTTACACCATCCCTCTTTCTTAGCCTTTGTTCTGTTTCTGACCCCAGAAACTCCTCTCACATTTCATCTCTCCTGCCTGCCCTCTTTCAATTTCTCATTTCCCTCTCCCTCCTTCATCCCCCACCTCTTCCTTTTAGCTCAGATTCCTGGTACTCAGGTTGAAAGTATCTCAAGCTCTCAAGATTAATTTTCCTTTCCTATTTAGACCTGATCAGCAGGTACACCAGGTGCTTTTGAAAGGCAGGAAAAGAGCTCTTGTCCCACAGAGAATTGCCCTGTCCATTTCCAGAAAATCTATGGTGGTACAGTAAAAGCAGCATTACTGATATCACATTTCACTGCCTCCTCTGATGACTGCTTTAATTGAAATAAATTATGAATCCCACATGTGCCACCCTAACAGAAAGCAATAAAACACAATGGTTATGAATAAAGATAGCAATTATCTTATTAAATCAGACAGTAATGTTATTCTATCAGAGGACTCTTCATCTCACATTATAATCAATATGATTATGAGTGTAAAGAAAAGGCTCTTGCCATTACTGTAACTGGGTCCCATCTGAAAAACTAATCAAAGATTTTCTGTAGAAAGTAAAATTTGGCAGAGTTATAACTGAGATTTTTGGGTTTTGAGGCAGAAGGTCTTGGATATCAAGCCCAATTTTGACATCATTGACACAGGTACCAAATATATTGACATCAGTATTGTTATCCAAGATTGATACCAATATGACTGGGAGCAAGATCTCAGTCTTTTAAAAGCTTTTGTTTTTAAAGGCTGAAAGGCTGAAAGAACACAATAAGACACTTGGATATTTCCACAGTTCTGCTTCTGTAGATGATAATTTTCTAGAGGTATAGCACACAAGCTTGGTTAAAAGAGAGTGATCTAAAATTTATTTCAGGAACAGCTATTTTACTAATTAAAGGCAAAAATTACCCCCAAGAAACGCACACTTTGTGCCTCAGTTACATTTCTGTATTAAGGGACAGATTTGACCAAGATTTTGAAAAATAAATTATTCTGGCAATTCAACTTTGTTCCTATTTCCTCAAGATTTAACCTGATTTTTCAACAGAAAAATTTAAAGGTGTTTTATACACCTTACCTAAAGCCACAATAGTGTTAGTAATGTAAGAGGTAAATATATTTATTAAAATTGAGTAATCTATACAAATTACTTCCACCAAGACACAAAATATTAGACCTGGATGTAACACTACTGCTCTTATTCCAAAGAAGAGGAAAAGTCATTCTAGGAGAAAATAATTCTTTTTAAAGTCATTTTCTGCCTTTTTGGTAGTTTGTTTGTTTGCTTGCTTGCTTGTTTGTTTCCTTTTTCGGGTGGGTGGGTTGGTTGGTTGGTTGGTTGGTTGGTTGGTTGGTTGGTTTGTTGTTGTTGGGGGTTTTTGGGGTTTTTCTGTGGTTTTGGGGGTTTTTTAATGGAGGAGAAAGGAAAATTCAGTCACTGATCAAAGTAAGCATTTCTCCACATGGCCCCAGTGCAGCCACACACCTGATCAGTCAGGAAACACCTATTTCAATGGTAAAATACTCCATAACTGTAAATGAGCAAGTATTTAATAGTGACAACACGGAGTGCTGTGAAATGGAGGAAGGGAATGACACTGCCCACACTTCCCTGGGCTGATGCTCCCAATATTTCTCACCAGGAGACTTGGAACAGCAGTTTCCCAACACAAACAGCAAAACTCAGGGCTTGCTACTGATGTGGAGACTGGGAAGGACCAGGATGGAGGGGAAGGAGAAGGGGAGATTGTTAAAGGGTAATTTATTGAACTCCAGGAGGGATTTAATCACCCAAAACCCTCATTTGTGCTAGGGGAATATGGAGAATTGTCATTGCTACCATGGAGCATGAGAAAAAGTTTCACTTACTGATGCTGTTTTACACCACAACCACACAGACCCCGAGATTCAGAAGGCTGAAAATGACTCCTTTATTTTTGGGATGTGTCTCCCTTTTATACTATTTCACACAGACCAATTGGATTGGTGACACAAAGACAAACCTCTTCACTCCCGTTGGTCAGAGCAGAGGGACAGCAAGAAGAAGTCCCTCCTGGGAAAAGGAATGAATAACAAAGTTCCAGTTCCAAAAACATTTCTCCTGTTTACAGAAAATTCCCTGGGCAAAGAATTTCAGAAAACCAAAACATCTCAGGCAGGAAACCAGGTCTACATCTTAATTATAATAAAGGCTAAACACAAGAATTGCAAGGCAGCATTTGAAAACATTTCCTGGGCCATTTGAGCTGGGAAACAATCAGCTGCCTCTACATGGGCAAGAAGAGCAGAAAAACAGCTCAAGTGCAAGGTAGTGACACTGCAGCCTCAAGCAGAAACCAGGATCCTGATTCCTGGAAAACTTCTGCTCCACCTGGTGTGCAAATCCTCAATCCTCTCCCCTTGCTCTCTCTGCCTTTTTTCAGTTTGCAAACAGCCTCATGTAACTCCGGTTTCCTGCCTGAGCTGTTTTGGTTTTCTGAAATTCTTTTCTCAGGGAATTTTCTGGAAACAGGAGAAATGTTTTTGGAACTGGAACTTTGTTATTCATTCCTTTCCCCAGGAGGGACTTCTTCTTGCTGTCCCTCTGCTCTGACCAATGGGAGTGAAGAGGTTTGTCTTTGTGTCACCAATCCAATTGGTCTGTGTGAAATAGTATAAAAGGGAGACACATCCCAAAAATAAAGGGAGTCATTTTCAGCCTTCTGAAGTTCAGAGTCTGTGTCATTGTGGTGTAAAACAGCATCAGCCTCAGACAGCAATCAGGTCTACATTTAACATTTTTGCCCTGTTTTCATTCTCCTCTCTGAAATCAAGGGTGTTTTGGATGACGAGATTCATGAATGTTCCTGTCAGAAATTCAGCACAAGTGTTTTGACCCAGGATGAAGCTGGACACAGAACTTAATAACAGCAGAGCTCTGAAAAAAATTTCCTCCAGCAACTTTGAAAATCCTGAAAAAGCCCCTGACCTCGTGCTCCGTTCCTTTCAAGTACCGAGCTCAGCCAAAGTTCTCTGACACCTCTTGGAGTTTGCAATTCTTTCAAATAACCTTCTACTAAGTTCTGTGTGAACCTACCCAGATTTACAGCTTTAGAATTAAATCGCTCAAACCTCAATGGGCTCGGTGTAAAAATGAGGTGAAACCACAATGGTTTTGAGTTCTGCTGGCAATTTCAGGCTTGCTTTGAACTCAATGCAGGAAGAAAAATGCACTTTAATCCCAAGCAAGCAGCCTTTTGAAATCCTGCTCTCTTGGAGGCACGGTAGACAAGCCACCTCTGCATATTACTGGGAGCTTTCTTCTGTGATCAAGGGTCAAAAGGAGGGAAAACACATTCCTGCCCTTCTGACTGATAATTTCCATGGCCCATTTTCACACACGTTTCCATATCCTTTCCTTAGTTTTCTCAGCCAAAGCTCAAAGGTTCACGTTTCAGAAAATTTCACTTTCTGCAGCCTGATGTCAAAAAATAACTTATTGTGAAGTCTTGAAAGCAGCACTCATTTCCTCCACTCTTGATATCTGTTTCCTCCTCCTTTTTTAACAGCCTGCAATATATCATAAATCCAAGGAACAGACTGGTCATGTTATTCATATGCCTCATTAAATACTCCAGCATTCAAAAATTCAATACACCTCTCAGCAGATGAGAGGTGTATTGAGGGTTTAACCTACAGGTTCCAACACTTCTTCCCTTTTGCAGACACAGACAAAATAGAATTCTCTCTGCTGATTCTTTTCCACTTCCACTAAAGGTCCAAATTTAGCAGGTATTGATCCAACCTGTCACTGATGACTTATTGACCTCGATATTTATCCTAACCAAATCCTTTCCTCCCTCCCCCCTCTCAAAAAAATATAAAGAGGAACCCAGTTCAAAATTAAGGGAAATAGTAGGATGGTCGTGGGGTTTTTTGTCTTTCTAGCTTGTAACAAGCTTTGCCATTATTTTCAGATTTTCATATCCTAAGACATTCTCCAGATCAAGTCACATCCCAGAATGCACAGACCAAATGTTAAGACAACAGCTATTAATAAATGTAGCACATGATTGCAAAGGACACCAAAAAACCATCCAACTGGCCCACTAAGCCAGCTAAGACACCTTTGTTTTCTGCACACACAAAACCAGCAGGTGCCAATCCTCAGTGATCTCTTCAGAGGCTGTGCTGGTGCACAGGAAAGAATTTGCTATTTGATTATTCATTTAAGAACAAGTATGATAACCTTGTTGTACCAAATTTAGGTTCTTCAAAGTAACTAAATTCCTTTCCTAAAATACTGGCACATTTCTGTGACTTCTACATGAGAGTGTCCAGTTTGTGAGGGTTTGGTTGTAGCTGTTTTGCTTTAACTATAAATTATAGTTAAATAATATAAATTATAACTAGAAATGCAGCCTGGGAACTGGAAATGAAGTGGTGCTTCTACCCTACTTCACAAAAACCACTATCAACAAGTATTTAGTCAGTAATAAAGAATTAGTACTTCACTCATGGTTCCATTTGTACACAAAGCAGAACAGAATTCACCTCCCTCTCCCAAAGCCATATTGAGTTTGCAGCATTAGGATTACCCAAGTGCAAAGTAATTTATTATCAAAGTCTATGGATATGACTTAAAAAGAAATATATAAACCCTGATCTAATTCCCTTAAATCAGTCACACAATTCCCACTCACATCAATAGCTCAAGATGGGGATCACAGAGCAAATACATTTTTTAAAAAGTCACACTTCAGACATAAAGAACTAAACAGCTTAAAACAGGCTCCCTGCAAAATTAAACTCTATCCAGTCACTTTTTTGAACTCCACAGATTGCTTTGAAGAAATTAGCTAAGATGGTTCAATAATTCAGCATCACACAAGGTCAAGAACAAGATTCTGGTCATAAGCAGAAGTGCACAGAACATGATCATGTGTCTGCCAGGAGAATTTCCTTTTTCCAACACAATCATCCTTTCTCCAGGCATTCTAATTGTTTCATTTTGGCCAAAATACATTCCTCAAATTAACTTTTACTGACCTTTGCCACCTCCAACATTTTCATAACTCTCATCATCACCTTCCAAATAATGCAAATAAAAGAAAAAGGGAGGGAAATGGAAAAAGCAAACTCTTTCCATCCAAAATCCCAAGATATGTCCTGGCTGGAGGGGATAAACTAACATTTCTGATGGGGAAGGTTCATATCTGTGCAGCAGCAAGAAGTCAAAGCCTGAGAGGGAAAAAGAGCCTGCAGTTCTGCTGGTGAAGTACATGCTCCCAATTAGAACAGTCTCTGTTGGAATTCTGAAAATATTCTGAATATTTCTGGAATTCTGAAAAGTCTCCTCCTTTAATTTTTAGTGTCAGATAAGGAAAGAGTGTTCACAGCCAAAGGAAGTGTTTGATATCAATTTCCAGGACATTTTATAGACCATAAAATAGATGCTGACACTGGTCACAAGAACTTACCAGAACCTAAGAGCATTTTGTTTACTGAGTTATTTAACCCAGCACTGATGCTTCGTCTGGTGACAAAATAAAGAAGAAATCTTGGTTCTGCTTCTCCTGCACTGGAGCTCTGCTGTGCCAGGGGGGACAAGGGTCTGATTTAGTACCTGGTGAGCATGTGGCAAATGCCCATTTCATGCACTTTTGACATCTGAAATTCGTGAATTTGAGCAAGCCTCAGGAGCTTTTGGCTCTCAGTGAAACCTGTCCCAGACAAAATATAAAGCTCAGAGATGTTTTACCCCAGTCAGAGAAGCATAAAGTGTAGAAAGTTCACTAGGCATTAATGAAGATTAGCAGTCCGACATATTTTTTTTTTACAGATTCAAGATTTTAAATGAAAGGAAAGCAAAGTGCAATGCAAATGGGGGTGGAAAGATCAGGCAGAGGGGGCAAGGAGGTGCTGTCAGCACAGCCCCACCACAGGTGTACAACAGCAGCTGCTAATGGGAACTGTCAGGGCACAGAAACGGCGAGTGAACAGCACCAAAGCTGAGCAGGGAGAAAAAGAACAGAGAATAAGAGAAAGCACAGGTAAATAGTAGTACAAAAGTGCCATCTACACTTATAACCAAGGACAGCACTTAAAGTTAACAAATGCATTAACATTCTCAGACGATAAGCTGGTACACTCATAGAATTAGAGCGTTTTAACATGTCTTGAGTAGCCTGTTAAAGGAGGACAGGTAGTGCTCCATAAATTAAATCAAATACATTATGTGATCACATTTATTTTTATCTGAGCCTACACCTCTTGAATATTTTATCATCTGACAAAAAAAAAAAAAGAATATAGACATGCCCTGCAAACCCATGAATTCGTCAAAATGCATATAAAGTTTACACCCACTGAGCATATTTTTATACCCACATAAAAAGTCATTCTGGCAATGCTTTGCCAATATGTCATCTATAAAGTTTTGTTTAGACTATATATATACACATATATATATTATAAATATATATATATGTATGTATGTATTTTTTTATATAGGGGTTAATGTTGCCTCTTTGTTGAAGAGGTTTATCTTAGTTATGTCAGGCATGCTCTAAGCATCACTCTGTTCATATTTGTGATATAATATCTTCCATCTGAAGACAAAGAGGGACCACAAGATCACTAGACTGGATTTCAATTCTCACAGCAAAGCCAACTGCAGCTGAGCTCTGCCCAGTCCTCTCTGGGCAGGCAGATTTCAGGGTGTGTGTGCTCACAGGGGACACTGGTGACAGGGGACACTGGTGACAGGGGACATGGCCACCTGTCTGCTCCACATCCCAGCACAGGCACACTGAGGCTGGGCACAGATTTCACTGGCCAGATTACCTGTTCCTACAAAAGAGATGGCAGCTGAAGTCTCCAGCAGCCTCAGCATTGCAGCTGTGCCTCCTTCTCGAGGCAGGTTTAGAGCTGGGTGACTCTAGGCTCTGCATCTTCACAGCAGAAGTCACAGAATCACAGAATTTGCTGAATTCACAGAATCACAGAATTCACAGAATCACAGAATCACTGGGTTGGAAGAGACCTCCAGTACTGAGTCCAACCCAGCCCCAACACCTCAACTAAACCATGGCACCAAGTGCCACATCCAGTCTTTCCTTAAACACATCCAGGGATGGTGACTCCACCACCTCCCCAGGCAGACCATTCCACTACTTTATTATTTTTTCCATGAAAAACCTTTTCCTAATATCCAGCCTATATTTCCCTTGGCACAGCTTGAGGCTGTGTCCTCTTGTTCTGTCAGTGCTGCCTGGAGAAAGAGACCAACCCCACCTGGGCACAGCCATCTTTGAGGGAGTTGTAGAGTTATAAGGTCACCCCTAAGTCTCCTTTTCTCCAGGATAAACAACCTCAGCTCCCTCAGCCCCTCCTGACTTGTGTTCCAAGCCCCTCACAGCCTCATTGACCCCTCTGGAAGTGCTCAAGCCATCACTAGAGGAAGATGCAGTCTGCCCACCCCACCACCTCCCTGCAAACCTCCCAGGAGGATCCTGCAATGCTGTGAGGAAGCAGAAAGCTGCCAGGCACATTGACTGGCTGCTGTGTCTGCACCCAGAGAAACTGTCACAACAGCTCCTGACACCTTTTCATGTGTCCCTGCAGGCGCAGCCTCGAATCTCCCACTGGGCAGAAAGCAAAGCATCATCCCTGCAAAACAAAAATCCACAAACATGCCAACGTGTAATCCTCAGTAGATAAATGATAGAGGAGGCAGGTGCTTCTGATAGTAGCTTGCAGGGAGGGCAGGGTATGGAAAGGCTTAATATGATAAACTAAAAATTCTCTACTTGAATGGAAGGTACAGAGAAAGACCTTTTACCATTACTCTGATTTTATAGTCATAGAAAACAATAACACAGACGTCTGCCTTCTTTTTCAGGTAAGTACCTCTCACACCCTGCTTGGCTCTTTTCATTCCCCCACAGGCTCCATTTGATTAGTGAGAGATACCGCATAAAAAACAATTTCAAAGGCTGCACTGTGCCACACTCGTTTTTCCAAACGCCGCCTTTAATGCATTCGGCACACTCTGTGGTGTCCTAGGTTTTGTATTAAATAACCATAGAAAGTCACTGTGATACTGCTTCAATGATGAACTAACACAGATCTGATTATATGATCCAGGAAAAAAACAGCTTTTATGCTTCCTCTGGGCCATGGCTCCATGCTCTGCTTGCCTTTGCTGTTGTGTGCTTTGTACTCCTGTCTGCTTACTACCACCAAGACAGCAATTCCACAGAACCTGCGTGGTAGGTAACTTGGCAACCCTGCCAGCCAGTGAAAACTATCTTCATGTTACAATTTGCCTCAAGCTGGACAGATGTATATGAATTCAGGGCTGGATTTAGAGCTGTGTCCGTGTATCTGCATTGACTGTACACATGGAGAGACATTTAACAGCTTCCACTGAGGCCACCTGATTCCCCTTGCACTGCAGGGACTTATTGCCATCCTTTAAGCACCTAAACCCCTGGTTTATCTCCTTCTCTTGTAAGTTAAGATGACACTCATTATTTTTGTATCACTTAGTTCCAGGTATCACATTGACTCCTGGAAGAGCAAGGAAATACAAAAGGGAAGAGAGCAAGACAATCGATCATTACAGTGATTCAGGCTCATTACCAAAGTGAATGACAAAAAAGTCAAGGGCAAAACTACTTTAAATTAGAACAGAATCAGGCCCAGCTTAGGGCTTTCAAGCATAAATCCATTGCACCAACAGCAACGTGAGAGACAAGAACACCTGCAGCTCATTTCTACCAACACTGCTTTGACTGCAGGTTTCTGTGGCCTCTTCCCAGCGTGAAGTTCACCGGGATAACTTCTGAGGCTGTTACAGAAGCTCCAATGTATAAATAATAATTAACTTCTGAAAGCAGAGGCTTTACCAATGGCATTGTTTGATTCGTAACACATTTCACTCGATTTTTTATTCCGCACGGAGAATTCTTGAGGAGAACGCTGACAAACAAGCAGCATAAGGTCTGTGTATTATTAAAATTTAAAACACATGCTGCACACACAGAATGTCAAAAGAATATGTTAATCAAGCACAAGCCAGCCAGCTTGATCAGCTCTTCCCTGTGATGGCGCAAAGCTGGGGAAGTTGCCAACACAAGAGTTACTCTTGTAACCACAGAGGATTTATCCAAACACATTAAAGAGAGCATATACACATCTACTCTTCGAACTCATGCTCTTCTCATATTCGTGCTGATAATTCAGAAAACAATGTAAATCTTTTCAATTCTGTTTCACTGTAGGGCATTTCCAGAACCAGGGCATTCAAGCTGTAACCCCAAGCCATGAGGGAACAAGGAGAAAACAAACTGACCACAAGCTCTGGCTCCTCACAGAGCTGACCAAAACATACCCAGAGCAGCCTTCAAAATATTAATGACAGTTCATATCTTACCCCTCTCTGTTGCTTTGGTAGGAAACTATAGGAATTAAAACACATATTGGTTTCTAAGGACTGGGTTCTTACTTTAAATAATTTGAAAGAGTTTCTTTCACCTACAGCAACTGAAAGTGTAGAGTTTTGTTTCCAATTTGAATTCAGTTTCTCTCATTCAAGCCAGAAGCAGGTCCTAGGTTTGCATTTCCTCTGCCCCATTTCTAATATTAACATTCAGTTAAAGGTGTTTGATCACTGACTGAAGAACAACATTGTTTTATAAAGTGAAAACGCAAGAAAGTTTTTCCTGGGTTTCAAATGCTTTACTCTTGGAAAAACCCCAACAGCTGAGTATAAAGAATATTCATGGTTACCTCTAGTTTCAGTTTACAGTCATTCATTTTTTGAGTCTAGGGTTGGTTTTTCATTTGTCCACTATTCCACTAAACAAAGAAATCTCAGGTTAATAGAGGCTTAGAGCCAAATGAGAAATTGTGGAGATGTGTGTCACAGGTGTGATTCCCCCTGATGGCAGCTCCCAGCACAGAGTCCCAGCCGTGGTGGCACAGGCAGTGCTGCAGCACAGACACTGCCAGAGGCAATTCCCTCTGCTGCACTTTCTGTCTGGGAGTCAATGAAAATGGATGGAACAGCATTTTTATACAAATACCACGGGGAAACCTTGTTCTGCTGAAGTTGGGCATGATCCTTGCCACCTAACAGCAGAATTCATTTCAATTTATTAATTCACTGCAAAGCTAATACATTCAGGTTGGGGGGGAAATTGGAGAGGGGTTTTTGTTTGGATTTGTTTGTGGTTTTTTTCCCTCCAAAGGGTGAATAACGAGCAAGTCACTGCCCTCTCACATTCATTTACACCATATTTAAAATGTGCCTCTTGGTGTGGCTTCCTTTTAATCAAGTTCTCCTATTGAAAGTGTTCATTCCTATGGACTTCATGGAATTTTTGCTAAAATTCTTTTTCTTTTTTTTTCTTTTTTTTTCTTTTTTTTTTCTTTTTTTTTTCTTTTTTTTTTCCCATTGGAATGGATTTGCTGTGCAGAAACTGGTTTTGCTGACAGTTCCTCTTTTCACAGGAGTTCCCTTAAGTGGACTCCAGTGAGTTACTGCTTATCCCCCTGACCTGTGGGATGGCTTGGGAAAAGATGCACAACGAGGCACAGAGAATACTAAAAAGATGTGATCAGCCAGTTTTACTGCATAAATCCCTTTCAGACCTCAAATATCTCACTCTGTTAGCATAAACTGTGCACAAAGGGAGGCATAAAAACTTCTTCAGCAATTCAGACCTTAAATGTTACCAGGACAGGGAATTTCAACTGGCAAAGTACCAAGCAGGAAAAATAATGCAAAGAGAGTTTCTCATAAGGGGACTGGTGCTTCAAGCATTACTATTGCATTTCTTTAAACAGTGCTGCTTTTCCTAGGATTGTAATTGCTTCTTCTATTTGAATAACTGCCAGACAATTCTCTATACCAATAAACTCCATTGTCAATGTGAGACCGATATTACTCTTGATAACAGCTTTAAAAAAACAAACACGATTTATTCATCAAAAAATTTCAATCGATGCACCCAAAATTTATATTCAGAAGACATCTCCACTTCGCTTTTAAACAAATAATTTCATCATAACCTACTTCTCAGTAAAACTACAATAAGTTTTCACATTATATTACGGGAGCAATGGCTATTCAGTTCTAAATAATGGCTCCTTTGCTAGACAAGTCAATGGAAATTGATTTGTTTCAGCCTCCTGTGCTCACACACACAAAGCCTGTGTACAACAACCCTATTGACTTCAGCAAACAGCATTCAACCTTGCATCCTCAAGGACTCGTGGCAAAATTTTTAAATCATTCCCCCTCCTGTATTGTGCCCTTTATGGAACAAGGCTGCATTTAAATGTCAGTCTCCAAGCAATAATGCTATAAAGAGAAAATTGGTCACAGAATTGAAAATCTACTTTTATATTGAAACATACAGCACATACAGGATTGGATGTAAGAATGAAGAAAATTAAGCTGCCATTGAACTTCAAGATGAAAAGCATTGGCTGTACATATGGCAAAAGGAAACAGACTCCAGCCCCCTGTCTGCAGAAGAGAGTTTTGGCACAGCAGCCACCCCATGGGCAAGGCAGGCTGCCTGCCATGGAGCTCCCATCTGCACACCCAGTGCTCTGCATGGCACACGGGCCTTTTCCAGCCCTGTGTGTGCTGGGTATTCTCCCTCTTTTATAAACAACAACATTTAAAAACAATTAAAATAGAGATTAGGGATATTAGCATGGTAGGAGCATAAAGTGCACTATCAGAGACAAGAGACCATATGGCCCATCAAAATCTGTGTTTATAAGACTTGGAAATACAAATCAAGCATATTCCCATCCTTTTAATCCTTTTTTTTCCCTATTTTAATCTGATTATCAACTTTACCCCCACACATCCAAAAGTAAATGCCAAATCTTATGTGTCAAGCCCATCCATAAACAAAACCAACTGTGAAAAGTCCAGATCTGAATGTCTTCAAGGCTGCTGCTTGACCTCTGCTTCTGAGCTCCTCACATAATGGATTGGTTCCTACTTGTTCCACTTGCTTTTGAATTTTTATATAACATTTGAGAGAGCACCTTTGGCACCTGAGAGCTTGCACAGAGCAGCTTTGTTCGTGCACATCGTGGCAATATTTTCACTCACGTCTCACACAATGCCAAGAACGCAGTGACTGCTCCCCAGCAATTACTCTGAAGTATTAAGATGAGGAGTTATTTATGTGATAAAAACCTCTGAAGTGGGCACTTGAGTATGTTTTATGCTGGCTAACTTCCACCAAAAAGGATGACCAGGTGAATTTTGTGTTCTTGCTCCTTTTATACCAGTGTGAATAGAACATTATTTACTAGTTCACTGAGCTAAGTGACCAAACTAAAATCTGAAGCTTGGCAGGAATCAGCCCTACTCTATTCCTTAGGCTTATTTGCTGGATTTTATTTTATGAACAGGAAAGGATTTGCCATGCATGGGTAGCACACAGCACATCCATGGCATTGGTGAGACTGTATCACATATAAGAATGAGTAACAGTAGAAAATAAAAATGAACAGCTGATGAAAAACTTTGTTTTATTTGAAAAGGAGAGGTTCAAAGGGTTTAAATGCAATCTCCTCTGCACGGCTTATCTACATTCCTTATAATGAGAGAGATATTTGAATCTCTATACATAAATTTGAATGTTGGTTTTAGGATTGAGGATTTTTCTGTCCACTAAATGTCACTTAAAGTGTTTCTCCTCAAACAATTCTTATATCACCGTATCAGGTATATTAACATTTTGTCTCTCTCTTTACCTGTATTTACTGCTGTGTTTTAAAACTCATTTCCTCACCCAGGTTACAGAAGCATCTATTTGCTTCTCAAAAATAGCCTTACAGGTATTTAAAATTACTCTCTCTCTTTTCTGAGCTAACCTTGCCTCTCCTGTCAATCACTTCTTGATTGCTTCATTAAAACAAGAAATATCCTCTTCTGAGTGATCACCTGAAGTAATATGCTCATCAGCTGAAAACACAATATGAAAACAAAGATCTGATAAAAAAAAATAAACCACTAATACCACAAAACCTTTCAAGTATCAGAAATGCCATTTCCAGCTCTGAGTGAGAGGATTTAAAGACACCTGCCTACAGATTGGGGGGGTTATATTTAACAAGGAAAGAGGGGGATTTAACAGCAAAGGTCAATTATAAAAGAAAAAAAAATAATTTGACTGGTTTACCTGATTAAGGACATAAAAATCCACCATCAGTGCATCATTGGGACACACATCAGAACAGAAGCAACATTATATACACTAAAGATACGAACTGAGCAGCAAAAGCATTCTTGTTAAAAGTTATTAGAAGATTCTGCATCACCAGAGAAACATGGGAGCAGTAAGGATACAAAAAATATATATCTTCTCTAATTATTTTCTTTTAAAACTGAAGCTTGATCATCTCAAATAAGAAAATATATCATACACCCTTGTAATAGCAGGGGATTTGGCATGGACATGATGATCAAGGAGATCCTTACCCAGTGTTTATGTGAGGGAATGATGTTCAGTGTAAACATGGGGCTCATAGAGCCAAACAAGATTATCCTGTTTGGTGTGGAGTATTTGCAAGAAAAAAAAATAATTCAAAAAATATAAAAGCCATGTATTTGTAAGGATGAAAGCCTTCTGCTCAGGGGGTAATAATGCTGACTACTTTCAGAAGAAAACAAGAGAGAAAATTGTTATTCCCATGTGCTGGATGAGTTTCTGAGCACTCCAGCTCTGCCACAGCTGGCGGAGCCCATTCTGAGGGGCAGGAATAGAACATGGTTTGCTCCACCACAAATAACCCTGCATGCCTGTCACTAGAGGATATGAAAAGAAGGATACTCACCTGTTAGGTTCAGAGCAAGAAAAAAGAAGAACTTTATTTTTAGATTCAAGGTTTAAATAGGGTTTGGACTTTGACCAGCGACTGGGGGACGAGAGTAACACGTCTCTGACCCCAGTGGTCAACTTAGAACTCCATCAGTTTGTCCTTCCCCTTGGAAGGAATGTGTTATTTACAAAATATTGGTCTTGGTTTTTGTTACAGATGTGAGAACTCCAGTACAAGAATGTAAAAACATCAGAAGGCTGAAAAATCAAGACAACACGTGCCCAGTGAGTCCACAGAACATTCCACCTGCCTTTATCATTTCACACCTCACATTTCTGATGTTGATGAACAAGATACAAACTGCCCAGCACTAGTAAGGAAGGAGTTAACAGCCCAACCACTGAGAAAAAGAAACAAAAACCTTTTCTTTTTCCTTCATTTTGTCACTGTTTTGCAATTTAACATTTACCATGAATTAATTACTGGAAGTCTCCATTAAGACTCTTAACATTTAGAGTGAAAGGTCAGCATAAACTCAGGGTCACTGTTTACAGTGCTCTCTGAGCAAGCAGCCTTATTGCTTGGAAGTAACCATGAATGTTAAAAGGTACAAGGCAAGTGTAACGAGGAAATGAAATACAGAACTCTAAAAATATCCCCCTGATCTATGCATGCAGTGTAGTGTCTGACAAATTCAATTAAATATGTCATACATCATTCCTACAATGTTACTGATAGAGATGTAGCAGTATTGAATTTTAATTATTCAGCTGGTATTGATCCCACAATAATCTGGTGAAAATCATTCCAGGTTGTCAGTACCCCTAGGAGACAACAGCTATTATCTAATTATAAATCACACTGTGTCATTTGACAAAAGGTTAGGGCTTTCTTTTTACACGTTTTGCAGTCAGATTCCCATGTATAAATCAGAGTGACATGATTGTCTGCAAATGCTAATTATTTTCTTCCCATTGAGCATTTATTCCATTACCATGATGGACCTGTAAAAGCCAGCTCTCAGTGCGTGCAGCAAATTCCCAGACACGCAGCAATGATAAAGGAATTGGGATTTCAGATTTTTATCCCACACTGACCTTGAGCAAGCTAATTGTAACACTCACAGGGTTTGCATTTCCCCCAAGGAGAAGAGTGGGACAATATTTGCAGTGCCCACTCTTGTTAAACGCTTTCAGATCCTCAGGGGGAAGCTGCAAACTTTGCTTTTCAGCTTACATGGAGACAAAGAGGCTGGCTGGTAATCTCACAGTGTTCTCATCCAGAAATTCAGATTTCCCTCTGCACTGCACTGCCATCATCAGGGAATAGGATGGCTGAGGCTGTTTTCCATCTGTTTTATTTTCCCCCTTCAGAGCTCACCTTTTATCAAAGCTTGGGACCAGGGTGATGCCTTGGGCAGGCTGAGCTGGAACAGAGACTGGACAGAGCCAGAGAATAAAGTAGAGATTTTTTGAAAGGCCTTTAGGACACACCTTGGGCAGGACAAGAGCCTGACCAGGGCTACACCCAAGGTGGACACAAAATGGTCACAAAATGGACAAACAGCCATGAGGTCTCACACTTTGATAAGTTTTGGTCCATTTGCATTTTGGGGTTTAATTGTCCAATTCCAGCTCCAGGCTGTGAGGTCCCATCCTTCTTGTTCTTCCCTCCAGCCACCCTTGTTTGTGCTTTTGGGCCTGAAAGTTGTCCTTGGTGTGCAGCAGGAAAAGGATTTGTTTTGTGTCCCTGCTCTGTGCAGAGCTGAGTGACACTGACTGTGAGCTCAGAGCTGCACCCCTGGGCACCACAGAACCTGAAATACATGGAAGATAAAACTTAAGGCATCAAGAGGAGGGAGCACACATTCCCAAATTGTGCAGTCAACACAAGCCAGTTTTCTCCTCTGATGGCTTTTGGCTCAAGCATCCTGTGCTGAGGACCAGCAGTGGCACAGGCAGAGGGGCTGTGTGAGAGCCAAGGGCAGCAGTGCAGCTCCCTGGGGAAGGCAGGAACAAGGAATTGGGAATCTTCACAGGCCATCCAATAACCTCTGACAGATGCCATCCCCACCGGGCACGTTTATGTGCAAGGAAAGAAGGTGATAAAAGTGCCCGATCATTGCTCCCTAAAACACAATGACTTAAACAACTGCTCTGATGGGCTGTAATAAACACACCGCTCAGTGCCATTCTGGGAGTCCCTTTTGTTCCCCACACATGCCTTGAACTTTATGATACAGAAATAAGGATAAAATAAATGATCGGCAACAAATGGCCCAAACCGAGAACGCGAAATGTGAAAGGGGAGGTTAAATATTTGGAAACCTGTAAATGTCCTCCTTTAGATTTGAATTTTTATCTGATTTGAAAATGTCACTATTGAGTCAAGGACAATTTAGAGACTAAAGAAATTTTTCAGCTGAAACGAAGGAGATTTTTGGGAAATCAGGTTCAAATGAGAAACACACACATGAAAGCCATCACTTGGCACTGACTCCAGCCTGTGAGCCCTGGCTGGGCTTTGGGGCTCACTCCATCCTGTAAAACAACGTTTCCACACTTGTGAGAGGAATGACAGACTTGTCTTCACAAACAGGCAGTGGATCTGCTGGTAGATAAAACTGGCTCAAAAGAAACAACGGGAAGGATTCCACTGATGGATGAATGGAAAAGAAGATATTTGCCTTCACAAACAAGCTGTAGGTTTGCTGATAAATGAAGCTGGATATTGAAAGATGAAAGAAATAACGGGGAAACCCCATAAATTCAAAAATAATTGAAAATTAAAAGGGGGGTTGTGATAAATGTGACATTGGGGTAAAAATTCATGATAAAAGAATATAGAAATATATGTTAGATTGGTGTTAATATAAAAATGTGAAAGGGTATAGTCTGTAGAAAAATTTCCTCCAAGCCAGCCGGCTGCCGCTTCCCAGCCTGAGACAAAGAATAGGACAGGAGCCATCAGGATGAACAAAAACACTGGCCAACCCAGATAAGAATCGGCATCATACCCAGACAGAGAAATTCCTCCCCGAACGAAGGGGAATTCTCCGCCGGGGACTACACATCAGAATAATCATGGACCGGCGGGCCCGATCCGCATGTGAAAGGAACCTTCCCGGAATACAATTTGCAAAGTTTGACAAATCCGGGAAACCCATCCAAAGATGTATTTGGACTATTTGCCGGACTATTCCATGCACCTGTTTTGCCTCGGGACACGAAAACCCCTGTAAAACCCCGGGCTGCAATCCGCTCCGTGTGGATTTGGGAAATCTGTACCTAGGGTACGGACCCCTGTCCACCCAGCGCTGCGCTGCGCATCCTATTTGTGGTTTCTCTCTGTATCGGTGATTGAGGTTGTTTTTCTAATAAATTGTTTCTTTATTAATCCGATTTTTGCCGTTGCATTTATATCAGGGTTATACATTAAAGGGGAATTTTATGTATTAGGCACTCTAGGAAGTTTGTACCTCTCAAGTACCTCAGCCAGTGGGGAAAGAGGGAGGGAAACTGGGATAAATAGGAGGCTGTGTCCTCCAAAATTGGAGACACCCCAGGGGAGATGCCCCATGGTCTCTCCCTTTATTGGAATAAATTCAAAGGACTCCTCTGTCTCCTTTTTGGACATCAACCTCTGGCGTTTGTGGATTAACTTGCACCAGGGACCTTCAATATTGTGACATTGTCTGCAGTTCATGGATTTCAGAGGCTCTGCAGGGAGGGTGACTGCAGCCCTTCATTCCCCAGCACCCCCTGAACTGAAGGATCTCTCAGAAAAGGAAAGGCACATTATTAAACAGCTAGATTAGCACCTAGCCTGTGCTCTTCTGCAGGAGTGAGGGACTGCCAGGTCTCCCACACACGTTATTACCAGAGACTTTTAACAATACAATTGATTTCAGGTACTTGGTGCCTTAGGTTCTAGTTTGAAAGGAGAATTGCCATGGAATAACCCCAAGACTTCCTTTCATTTTGTTTCACAGAAAACAACAAATATTAGGCAGCATTAAATCTCCTCTAGCTAACCTTTGCAGGCTCTCTCTCAGTACATCCAGGTGAAGTCAGGATCCTGTTCACTCCCAATTACTTATTCACTCTTCATTTTCATTCTTTTTAATTGCCCCAAAACTCTCCCACATAAAGAAATTCAACAAGACACTGCCAAAAAGCACAAAATCCCCAGTATGATTCACTTAAGCTGCCACACAATTCTTAGTCACTTTCCATTCTTGACTTGAGTTCACCTCAGCTACCCAAAATAAAAAGTTGTATGCCCTAAGCTACCTTGCTTCTTTTAAAATGCTTTATTTTATTACTCCTTTCTATCACTGTATGTCCTTTCCATTTTCAGGCCTTGCTTTATAAGACATCAATCTGTGACCAGTCCTTTTTCATAACTAACCTCACATATTCATATCTACCTGTGGGGTTTTTTCCTAACTCTGAACGTAACTTCTCAATTTGCTTCATCTCTTATGTTTCTTATGTTGTGGCCAAAATTTTATCAACTAATAAATGTGCTGGGAAACACAGAGCCTCAAGCAGGGTGTTGTGTAATTAGTCTGTGAGCACGAATAACACAAAGCCAAGGGGAACCTCCCAAAGACACCTAAAGGAAAACAATGCCAAGAATTGCCAGGCTCACCAGGTAATACCATACACCATTTCTTGCTGTTCTGGCTGCAGAAACATTTCTCTTGCACACCAATGACACTTTTACACCACAACAACACAGACTCCGATCTCAGAAGGCTGAAAATGACTCCTTTATTTTTGGGATGTGTCTCCCTTTTATACTATTTCACACAGACCAATTCCATTGGTGACACAAAGACAAACCTCTTCACTCCCACTGGTCAGAGCAGAGGGACAGCAAGAAGAAGTCCCTCCTGGGGAAAGGAATGAATAACAAAGTTCCAGTTCCAAAAACATTTCTCCTGTTTACAGAAAATTCCCTGGGAAGGGAATTTCAGAAAACCAAAACCTCTCAGGCAGGAAACCAGGGCTAAACACCAGAGCTGAGTTCTACAAGTCCAAGCCCACCTAGAAACTGTACATCAGACTTGCACCCCTCTCACCACTGACTCACCGGGTGGTGAGGCAGAAAAACACAATTTCCTTCCCTGAGGAAAAGACACCACAAATTGCCACCCAAAACTGAGGTGGTGCCTAGCAACAAGGGAAAAAATTCTGTGAGCAAAACATGTAAGAAAACTTACCTGTTAATTTTGAGGTAAACACAAAGTTGCAAAGAAACCCATATTTTAAACAGTCCAAGGGGGTTTGAGAAATTGAAGACTCGTGTGGTTTGAAAAAGCCACACACTACAAGGCTTGAATTATTACAGACAAATGAGTGCGTGTCACAATAACCCTCTGACTGGGTAATGGCAACTCACGGGTGTACAGAAAGTCTGCATCTGATCAAAAGTAAAAATAAAGGCAAAATTAGAGCAGGACTGTGAGGCTTTTGGCTTGGAGAACTTTCACATAGATGCCATCCATCAAATCTCCTACTATGCATGACCATAACATCAGACCCAGGCAAAATGTGACATTTTTTCAGCATCAAGCCACTTGGCTTTGTTTCACATGTCTGATTGTGTGATTTTTTTCCCCTACTCTTGAAATTTCAGCTGCTAATTCAGCCATACGTCTTTCAAACCTTGTAATTAAAACACCAGATTTCAATATTGTATCAATGTTTTAGAGATTAGAGCACAAATAATATACATTTCCACATGGCATATGATAATGTTTGATGAATAAAAAATGAGAAACCATCTTTTGGGTCCCATTGTATAACAGTAACTGGTGCATTTCCTCTAAAAACGTTGCTGCTACATCTCAGGGCATTTTTATACTCACTTCTCTTCCTAGAACATGTGATATGATCACTTCAAAACTGTGAAGGGCTCAGGAGAAGGAGAGTGTGACAAACCAGAAAAGACCCATCCTGGCCTTAAGCTGCAGTACTCCATTAAAACTCCATGTTCATTAAAATCTTTACTTTTTTTTTTTTTTATTTATGCATAGTTTTCTCCTGAAGACTGCAGCATTAATGGAAAAAGCTTAACTAAAAAAAAATTAATTTGTTTCAACAAAATAACCCTAACATGATGGAGGAAAAAAATGGAAATAACCAGACAGATACTTTCCACTGAACTAAAACTCTGATATAAAAGATGCAGCACAGTTTGCAAACTACAGCAGCATATTCCTAAACCAAACACAAATCTGAATTCTGGTCAAATCTCATATTTGCAGGTAGAATGTGCAAGCTTTTCCATCTGATACCTGTACTCTCAATTGATCTGCTTTAGACTTGTGCACATTGAACAAGTAATAAGATCAAAAAAATCCCACAGAGCCCCTCTGGCAAACCAAGGGGCTTTCTGATGTCCTTGCTGATGGTGTTTCATAGGAATTATGAGAAGTGATGGAGACTCAAAATGAGAGAAAAAGGCAAAAGTTGTGGTTGGAAGGTAAGAGCTACCCCTCCTCCCTTCCTGCTGAACAAACAGGAAACATCAACTAGCCAGAGCTGTGAACTCATCACATTTCAATCACTGGATTAAAGAGTAGCTGTTTTCTGAGAAACATCCCAGTGAATTTATTCCTCTGGGCTGGATACTGCCCACCTCTCCTGCACTGCCACAAGCCACACAGTCAAAGCTTCAGGGAGAATCACAGAATCCCTGGGTTGGAAGAGACCTCCAAGATCATCAAGTCCAACCCAACCCTAACCTCAACTAAACCCTGGCACCAAGTGCCACATCCAGTCTGCTTTAAACGCATCCAGAGATGGTGAATCCACGATCTCCCCAACAGAGAAACACATGCAAGATATGAGAGAGATGATCAGGACATAACCCCAAGGCCTTGATGCATCTTCCTGGACACTCCAATGCTTTAAACTAAAGTAAAAGCACTGCTGGGTGAGCAATTTGTCCCAATTCACTGTAGGGCCCTGGGGAGGTGGGGAACATTTGCTCTCAGGTGCTTTCAGGTGGGAAACATTGTGTTGCTGTTGGACACAAAAGACTCCAAACAATTCAGAAAGCAAAAGTGTAGAAAAAGAAGGCTCTTTATTGTCTAATTCTCACTACCTTTCATAAGGTGTTCCCATCCAGACTGAACATGGTTGGTGAATAGGAACGACACCTCTCTGATCCCATTGGTTAAACCAGAGAAACAGCAAAACACCACCTGGAGAAAGATTGTTGTGAGGAAGGAGAGTTGTTTGCAAGATTGTTTTGAGAAGAAGCTTTTTTGAGAATTTTTTTCCTTGGGAAAATGTTAGCAGCTGCTAAGCAGGCTAAAATTCTCTCAGGCCCACAACATTGCTTAGCCTCCATTTCAGACTTTTGTCACTGATAAGCCAGTCTCATCATCCATGATGCTTCACTTCTCAGTTTGCCTCAGAAGGAAAAAGGATGTTCTCATGTTTAAGTCATGTCCAGTGTTAGTAGCAGGAGATGCCTAAAGAGCTTACAGGGGCAGAATGCATTATTGGCTTCAGTGCCTCAGAGAAAGAGCCCCCCAAATCAAACAAAGCTGGTTTCAGGAAGGCAAACACTTCAGAATGCCCTGTGATTACAGAGCAGGTTTTAAGGCACCACCAGTTTTACTCAGGACGGGCCTTAAGCAAGGGCTTTATGAATTTTCACACAGAGCAAACCGGATCCTATCAGTGCAGTAAGCAAACTCTGATGGCAAAACACACCAAGCATAAAATTGCTTTCAGCTCTATTTCCTGGAGGCAGAGTGGACTAACCTGTGTTGGAATCCAGGTTCTTCCCACACCCTCTGAGAGGTTGCTTAGGGCTCACACAATGATACCCGCTCCTCCCTCTGAACTATGCTGTGATTTCCATTCTACATCTAGAGCTGGATTTGGTAGTTCCAAGATAAAGTTCATAAAAGGGGACACTAAAATTAAAAATTCTCCACAGGTGAAATGCAAGGATTGCTGCCTGGATTACAGCAAACCACCATTCAGCTTCTTGTACTGGTTCAACTGAAGGAAAGCCTCACACTCCAGCTTTATTCAAAGGTTTGCTGGCTGAAACTTCCGTAAGAGTTCATAATTCCATTCTATTTTAGCCCACACCACTTGCCATAAGACTCATACTGATAAATAACAGATCAGGCAGAAAATGGAAATACAACAACGGAGCCAGACAAGATCATTGCTCCAAAATCCTACAGGGAGCTGGTTGTGAGCTCTGCCCTTCAGAGCAAACCTGATATCCCTTCCCAATGCCTCAACTGGATTTTCAGAACTTTGAGTCTTTTTTACTATTAAAACCACGCACATTGTTGAGTGGGTGAACATGATCTTGTTTACTGTCTCGTGCTCCAAGAATCTTCCACCACAGGACAGAAGAAAAAACGCAGAATAAAAAAAAGCAACGACCTCAATCAGCCCAGGATGGACAAGGACAGCACAGTCCTGATTGTGCTCAGGTGATGCTTTATGACACAGGACAGGAAATGGAAAAGGCTCCATTTCAAGTATAATGACAATCTGCATAAATTGGTTGAGCTGTTTGATACAAAATTACTCATTCCTGTCACTGTGACTATTTATCTGTAAATAATATCAATGCCATTCATGGGGTTATTTTTTCTACTTGACTCGTTCACCTGCCCCAGCTGAGCTGTGCAGGAATTCCTGCAGTGATCCCAGCTCCTCTCCTTTTTCCTCCCAGACCCCACCAAACTGCAGCTTGGGAAAACAGCTCTGGCACTGAACTTACAGAGATCCAGTTACTCCAAAATCCTCCACGATCACTTTGCTCAATCTGTTTCACCACAGGTGTGAAGAAGAATGCTTTGCATTCACTTCTGTGGGGTTGAGAGATTTTAGCCTGCGAGCAGTTGCTAACATTTTCCCAAGGAAAGTTTCTTAGGAAAGATTTTTCTCAAAACAACCTTGGTAAACAACTCTCCTTTCTCAAAACAATCTTTCTCCAGGTGGTTTTCTGTTCCTCCAGTTTAACCAATGGGATCAGAGAGGTGTCGTTCCTATTCATCAATCATATTAAGCCTGTATCAGAACACCTTATAAAAACTAGTAAGAATTTAAACAATAAACAAATAATTTTTCTATACTTTTTTGCCCCCTAAAATTATTGAAGTTTCTTGTGTCCTACAGCGACACATTTCTTTTTCCTTTTCTACATCCAAGGAAATGAAGACACATCCATTCCAATTATTAGCACTATCTTAAACCTTTCCAATAATGAGGCATATGGACATCTAAACATGCACAAACTAATCAGCTTTTTCTGCTGCCTGATAAAGTGTCACACTTATCGTGTTCCCTGATCAGCCGAGCTTGTTAGCTCACTGCATATGACAGTCACAAATTTGCATCTATTATGCACTGTCTGGAGATTTAAAAGCTTCCTGTTATGCAGAGATTATCCATCAATGGAGGCAATTCTTGAGGGAGAGAAAAGAATACGTTAGTTCAGTGCTGGCTTTGCTAGGAAGACCTTGTTGGATTTATCATCTTAATCTGTTCCATTGACTGAAACCATTGCAGCTGTCTTTATCCAGCTGTCTCAGGAGTGATTGGCAATGTATTAATCATAATTTTACAAAACATTCCTCTGAAACTTTAAGAGCATAAGTCAAATGGAGCTTCTTTTTCTTTGCTTTAACGATTTTTCAGTAAAATCTAAAAGGTACCTGAGCAGGTGTGAAGTACATTTTGGGTGGTGCAGTGCCTGGAAATCAAATGAACTGCTTCATCCTGCCCATGGGGAGGGAGGGAAAAGAGGTGGCAGGGCAGGCTCTGACACCTCTGGGATCATGACACTTTCCTTGCTTATTGACCTTTTGAAGAGAGCAATTAGGTCTTAATTCTTTATTTACACCTTAGAGAAATGGAATAAAGGTGAAAAGTTGTTTTCATTTTTAGAGCTTCTTGATCTCTATCTCCTCCCTCTGAAATACGAGCCTTCATCCTCTCAGCTCTTCCACTGCAGTCAGTGATTCCCACTGCCCAGTTTTGGTGAAGCAAATCCTCTCCTCAAACATGAACTTTTACATCCTAATGCACAGACCTGTAGTCAGTCTCCAAAAATAAATTACAGATAATCTTTTTCTAGTTATATATATTATTCCAAGCAGAGGAAGCAACAATTGGAAACTGGAGCAAAATAATTCACCTTGCAAGCATCAGGGCTGACCCACGTGGGGTTCTATACCGTTATTTTATTTTCTTGTCTGTGCCAGTCTCCTCCTCATCATTACCTTCAGCCAGGAAAGGGAGGAGGGGATGGGGAAGAAAAAGGCTGATCTTCATTCCAGCCATGAATCAGCAAACAGAAGATCCTGCCTGAGCATTCAGGCTGGCATCTTCCCCAAAGAGAATAATTGTGGCGAGCTGGCTTGGCCTTCTGCCACTTCTTAGTGCTGCAAAAGAGCCTCTGCCTGGCATTTCTGTTTGCCACCCTGCCCCGGCAAAGGAGCACGGATGGTTGGTGTAATTGTGCTCTCTAACGAGCTGAAAAGAGCAAATTAGCTGCCCTTTACTTTCTGCTCAGGTCAGCTAATCCTCAAGGCGAGTTGCAGAGAGGAGAATGTCAGCCAGAGCTCACATCAGGGTGAGCTGTACAAGCTGCCCCCAAAGCCGGGCTGTGGGGCAGCACTGGGCCAGAGGAGATTTGGGTTAACAAGGGTGCACCAGCAACCCTCCCATAGCCCACAGCAACCAAAAGCACAGCTGATGAATTAAACTCATTCTCGTGATCTGCTCAGAAAGAATTGGACTACAGACCTGCAGCTTTAAAAAAAGAGATGGTATCTGGCAATGCAATTCTCAGTTGGATGTGCAAAGACTGTAAAATCACTGTTACATCTCCCCATTTCCTTTCTATATTTCCAAGTAGTTTTGCCTAATCTGAACAATGTTTGAGTAAAATAACATACAGATTGCAACGATCAACTTTCTTAAGGTGATGTCTTCCATAAAAATATGTTTGAGGTTCTAGTTTATTCAGGCCCTTGTAACATTAGTGCTGCTGAACAAACACCTCCCTGGGCTGACCACTGCACCTGCCTGGCTTGTTCCAATTCCACCAATACTGATCATCACTGAACCACAGCAAAAGCTGCAGCAACAATCAGAGAATGTAGCCCTGGTTTCGTGCCTGAGATGTTTTGGTTTTCTGAAATTCTTTTCCCAAGGAATTTTCTGTAAACAGGAGAAATGTTTTTGTAACTGGAACTTTGTTATTAATTCCTTTCCCTAGGAGGGGCTTCTTTTTGCTGTCCCTCTGCTCTGACCAATGGGAGTGAAGAGGTTTGTCTTTGTGTCACCAATGGAATTGGTCTGTGTGAAATAGTATAAAAGGGAGAAACATCCCAAAAATGAAGGAGTCATTTTCAGCCTTCTGAATCTTGGAGTCTGTGTCATTGTGGTGTAAAACAGCATCAAGAGAGCATTTCTCCATGGCAGCCAGCAACAGGCAGGAATTCTGGCAAAAGCATGGATTCCCCGTAATGGATTTTTGATAAACAGTAACAAAAAGTCAAACAGCAGAAACATCTATTTAAGTCCCAGTGACTTAAGTCTCCAAGACTGCGTGACAAATGAAAGAAATGGAGAAAGAAGCAACAATTCTGTTGTGCTAGGCAGTGTTGTTTTCATGCTTTGCAGGACACCCTTTTGCCAGCTAAGTCTGTCATTGATAAATGCAGAGCTGTGAGACTGGTGGAGAGAGAGAAATTCTTTGCATTGCACAGGTAACCTGAGTGGTCCAGCAAATCGTGCAACTATAGGTCAGTACTGCTTGTAATCCTGTTCTGACACTGTTTTACACCACAACCACACAGACTTCAGAAGGCTGAAAATTACTCCTTTATTTTTGGGATGTGTCTGCCTTTTACACTATTTCACACAGACCAACTGGATTGGTGACACAAAGACAAACCTCTTCACTCCCATTGGTCAGAGCAGAGGGACATCAAGAAGAAGTCCCTCCTAGGGAAAAGAATGTAAACATAGGTACAATTTACAAAAACATTTCTCCTGTTTACATAAAATTGCCTCAGAAAAGAATTTCAGAACACCAAAACACCTCAGTTATCAAACTAGGCTACACTGTTCCACAACTGGTCTGTGCAGCTCAAGCAAGAGCCTTGAGAACAAGGGACATGAGAGCCACAAAAAAAATACCATAATTTTTCTGGTAAATCTCTTGGAAAACCCACAAACTAAACAGGATGAACCAGACCTGCCCTACACTACCATTTTTTAATTAAAACTGTAAGAGATGCTGTGTGAAGAAATTAATTCTCTCCAGATTAGTGACAGAGAAGCTGAAGCCAAAACAAATGAAGACACCCAGGTCCAAACAGCAGCCAGTGGCCTGGTGCCTCACCCCTTTGCTCCACCAGTTTATTCCTCACATTGCAATCCCCCTTGAGACTAAGCAACAAAATATTTATGGGAACAGAAGTATTGAGGAGAACATTAAAGCAAGGAAAAAGAAAAAGAAAATAAAAAGAAAGAAACAAAATCTTTTGCAAATTAGAAACAAATCACCCCTGCTGTTAGTCTGTAACCAAGGGTATTGTGCCATTCTCTGAGGTCTTTTTCACCCAAACTCTTTCTTTCCAGGGGCTATACAGGTTTAATTCAGTCTGTGGAGGCAACAAAAGATAAGCCACTCTTTGAGACCATCTCCTTTCTCTGTTCATGAGACTTGAGCAAAGTTCTGCCCTGGAGAAGAGGCACACCAATCTCTATTGACAGCAAAAAATACAGAGAGATTCCAGCCCCAATTTAATTGTGACTATTTAATTCACTGCAAAATAAACTGTTTTCCCAAGGGCTTCATGAAAGAAAATGGAAGTCAAAACTATTTTTTATTTGAGTAAACAAACTGGAAGAGTAAACAATCTTGTTAATGAAACACACTGAAAATAGCTGAAAAGAATAATGGCAGGAGATGCAAAGGAGGCGTCTGTGGAATGTGGAGCGGCAGCTGATTAGCAGCCCCGTCTTTATTTCCTAATGGCAATTAGCAGTTTCTTAAAGGAGATGCACATGGCATTTCTTCAAACTGAGCTCTGTTTGCTAAAGACTCGGGGCTTCTTTCTTGTCTCGAACGTGTTGCAGCGCTGGGATGTGCCCTTTCCTTTCCTAGGGCTGTGTTCTCAAATAACTACTCCACTGCATTTCAACACCACCAGGCTCATCCTCTGAAGTCTTTCAGAATGTCACAGAAAGGAGTATTTTTTTTTAACATTTCAGCCGTTATCTTTTAGTAAAAAGGAATGCATAATACCAAGAGTATATTTGCCAAGGAGGCTGACTGATTTATTTGAATATTTGCACAGCTTTTGCAGCAAATCTCCTTCGCTGTTTCTTCTGCATTTTCAGATCAGAGGGAAAAAAAAAACCCAAGTATTTCAGTGGCATACAAATGGAGCAAACAATATTAGTGCCGAAGGAATGGGGAGGAAGAAAAGGTCCACAAACACACGCAGGAAGAACAGAAATGAACTTTTTAACAGAGTAAGGGAACAATTTCATGCACTCATGGACCTTACTGCAATGGAGTTAGAACAAAGCAACACAATATAAATTGTCATGCAGCTCAATTAAACATCAGCAAAAAATACTGATATAGTACACCTCCCTGGTGAAGAGTGAGCAGAACACCCATATTTACAGCACGGTGTGCACTCGAGCCCATGGCTGCACAATGTATTTATTCCCTTCTCCTCCAGCCCTGTTTTTCCATTTCCATGCAGGAATGGCAGAGACGAGAGGCTCTCAGGGACACAGAATTCTCTCTCTTGTATCCCTGCACAGACACTTAGATCCAAACTCTGTGTAGCCCTGGTTCCGTGCCTGAGGTGCTTTGTTTTTCTGCAATTCTTTTCACAGGGAATTTTCTGTAAACAAAAGAAGAGTTTTTGTAAATTGTAACTTTATTTACATTCTTTCCCTCAGAGGGACTTCTTCTTGACGTCCCTTCAGTCTGACCAATGTGATTGAAAAAGTTTGTCTTCTTGTCACCAATTAAATAGGTCTGTGTAGAATAGTATATTTTTTAAAAAAAATACATCCCAAAACTAGAAGAGTAATTTTCAACCTTCTAAAATCAAAGTCTGTGTCGTCGCAGTACACAGCAGAGTCAACCCTGATCCCCAAAGTTTCATGCTGATAAGCACAGAAGGCAGCAGGTCAAATAATTTTCACAGGTAGACATCAGGACAGAAGGGAAAATACCAAAGTCATGGCAGAGTAGAGCTGAAGGATGGGAGGCAGAGGAACTGAATGTCTTGGAGCTATCTTTTCCACATTCTGCTTGCAATCTGTATCACCAGCTTTTCTGTTGAAACACACCAGAATTCTGCATATTGTCAGGTATTTGAGGAAGCAAAACATGTCAAAGCACATAATATCACATTCTACTCACAGAATACTTTATTCTACTGGCAGAAATATGCATTTTTCCAACTTCTTAAATTGTATATGCAGCAGCTGATTAAATGTCTAACTAAACTTTTACTTCAGGCAGGTGGAAAATGCTCTAAAAAATCATCCATCAAAGAGATGCAGTGAAGGTCAGCAAGTGCAGGAAGGGGCATCCCCATGTGCAGCCAGCAGTGTCTCTCCTGATGGGAAGAGGCATTGCAGGGTTGTTAACAATGACAGTTAAAAAATACATTTTTAATAATCAATTTGTGCATTGGGGACTTGGCCCTGCAGCAATGGGAGCCCAGGTCTAAAGGCCTCCAGGCTGCTGGGAACACACACACATCACAAGTCCTACTGGGGCACCATTTTTTCAGTCTCCTCCAGACAATTCCTCAGTTTTACAGTGTGCAGCTGAAGGCCTGCAGGTACTGCAAGGATAAAATCTTCTTTTGTGGTGAAGAGACTATGATGATACTGTTGTATACTACAACGACACAAAGGCTTTGACTTCAGAAGTCTGAAAATGATTTTTCTATTCTTGGGATGTGTTACTTTTTTATACTATTTCACACAGACCAATTGGATTGGTGAAACAAAGACAAACCTCTTCTCTCCCATTGGTCAGAGCAGAGGGACATCAAGAACAAGTCCCGCCTAGGGAAAGGAATTAAAACAATTTACAGTTACGAAAACATTTCTCCTGTTTACAGAAAATTCCCTGGGAAAGGAATTTCAAAAGCCGAAACACCTCAGGCACAAACCAGGGCTACACTATGACAGATAAGAAGAAACCCCTGTCCTTTCTAAAGGCCGGGCTTAAAAATTCAAGTCCTTCCTGAAACACCTTCTCCACAGACACTCCAACCTTCAGGCTTCTAGCAAAACCTGTGGAGTCAGAAGCAACAAGGAACAAAGCACCATGATGCAAGAAATAGAAAACAAATGGCTCTGCTGTTTAGTTTACCTTGTTAGTGACCCAGGAAGCTCATTACAATTCTGAAGTCTTTCTTTTGACTCTAAGCAGGTGCCTTACAAACACAGCTGTTAAAAATGGGCAGAGATAATATTTTTCTCCTTAAAATGCCTTTATTAATCAGCACTTACAATGGTTGCTCGAGGGGTTTTTGGCCGCCCGGTGCGCCGTGGAGGAGGAGGGTCCTTTCAGCTCTGCAGCAGGAAGTTCAGCAGAGCTGGAGAACTCTTCCCTCGCTGGGACTGTTCCAAAAGTTCTGAATTTCCTTTGTTTGCCTCGGGGGTCTCACTTCTGGCTTGGTACTTTCAAGTCACAGCGAGTCACAAAAACTGGAAAAATCAGTTCCCCTAGGACTCTAAGGTTTACACGGCCTAGTATTGGTTTTTGTGTGTTTTAATTTTACTTAGGTTTATTTTTATAAAGGGTTTTTGGTGTTAAAAGGGTCCCGAGATACACCTGGGATTTTTAATTTGCATGTACGGGGTCTCCCCGGGAGCAGGGGCTGCAGGTTCTCATGGCAGTTTCGCAATCAGATATGGCGT
>VWZU01011166.1:2470279-2527617 GCA_013397095.1 Sterrhoptilus dennistouni | reverse complement strand
CTGCTCCAGCGGCAGTCCTTTTCGCTCCGGCGGGAGCGCCCGGGGTAGGGGTGGGGGTGGGGTGCTGCGGTGCCGGGCGTCTTTGAAGGGAACGGGCTCGCCCGCTCTCGAGGTCTGTTTTTAAGGTGGTCCAGGGTCTGAGGGGGGTGCCACGGAGGTGGCTTTTTACTGTTACATTACAAGATAAACATTCAAGATATTAATACACTTATTACATAACAATCAGGGGTTTTAATTCTCCAAATTTCATTCTTTTCACAGCCACAAGTGAACTTGTAGATAAAATCAGGTGCTGCAACCACATGCCTGAGCTCTTGGTGCCAGACTGAAGATCCTGCACTTCTTTTCCACATTTCTTGTGCAATACTCAGAAAGAAAGGCCAGGCCAGCACAGATTTTGCCACAGAAAGTTTTCATTCACCATGGACTTGTCATGTTCCAAGAGCTCATAAGAAGTCACAAATAGAAGGACACCTATCTTGGTGACACAATTCACACAGAAGCAAACTGGATACACCATCTCAGTTCTGTGCTGAGCCATAGTAGAGCTCTTTATGCCAGAAAACAAAATTAAAATATAGACATGAGTCTTTATTTTAAAATTAAAATAAAGACACGAGTCAATCAACCATAAAACTTCAACCATCTTCAGGTTAAAGTGGCATCTGAGCAGATTTTCAGGATCATGAGCTTGGATGAGTCACCCAACCCCTCACAACTATTCTCACATACTGGACTCTGGTCTCAATTCTCTGTCTGCCAAAGAGGGTGAACAGAATTTGCTGTGGGGATGGGGTAAAATATTGAAAGAACATCAGTCATAAGTTCCTGCGAAATGCTGAACAACAACTGTTCAACAAACTGAACATTAGTGCAGGAAAAGGTTGTGTTGGCTTAGATATAGAGTATCCTACTGGTTAAAATTATTTCTGTTTTACAGTGCTAAAATCTCTCTGTGCAGCAGCATATGAATTTTAAGACTAATTATTTTTAATGACTGTTTGCTTCCAGATGTAATACAACCATTATTACTCTAATTATCCATTATTACTGTAACAGTATTCAAAAACCCAGCATTCAAAACCCACAAGCCACTTAGCAAGCAAACATTCATTTCTCACTGGGCAATGGCTTTCATTATTTTGCCCTTTGTGAAATCACTTACTGCCACTGCCTCATTCTTCACAGACATCTTATGCAGAAAAAAATAAATAAATAAACCAAACAAACAGCTAATCAGGATTAAAATTCCTTCCTCTGAGTTTCTACCCAAATCACCTTGCCCTACCTGGCCTTCCTGGCATTATTCTGCCTGTGCCACACCCGAGTCAACAGGAGGGAAAATAAATCAGGCTCTGATGGAGGAGAAACCTGCTGCCTGTGGAGCAAAAGCTGGAAAAGGAAAAGATCTCCAGTGCTGGGCACAGCAGGGCCAAAGGTGCTCTCCACCAACAGCAGGACATGAGGCAGCATGAGGTGCTCTGCTAGGACTGGGGGACTTAAATCTTGCTTTTATCACAGGATTAGATACTGCCACCACTGTGGGCCAGCTGGTTTTTAAACAAGAAGAAAGAGGCAGCACAGCACTCCTCTAGGAACACACTTAGCATGACAAACTCCTTTATTCCCAGCAGTTGTTTACCACTCTGAACCTTTCCTACAGCAAGGGTTGGTTACACAGAGAGAAAGAAAAACTCTTGAATTTACAAGATAAAGAAGTGCTCAGGGAGCTGAGAACCTCCCATGAGATCAGCTCAGCTGGGACCAGCTCTGGAGGGAGCCCACAGACAGGGACACAGAAATGGCCTGGCACTTGTCCCTCTCCTGGCTGCAGAGTCCCTTGAGGGTGATAGTAGAGGGTTAAAATGATTTTTGGGGCAGCAGGGCCCGAGAACAGGACGTTGGCTTCGCTGCAACCAGGATGTTATTTTCATGCCATTGTTTTAACCAAATCAAGTATAACTTTGCCAAGGTAAGGGGGAGAGGGGGGATGATGGTGATTCTTAGTAAAAAACGTAGGCCTTGGGAATAAAAGTTAGATAGGTCAGGTGGATCTGTACCTGTATAATCATCAATATGATAAATGACATTATTGTTAATTGTAACATTAGTTTGATAACTGAATGTGATCATTCTCTTAAACCAGAATCTTAAGCAAGAAACACGAGAATCATTGTTACAGGTTTATGCTTGGGTAGAATCAATGGAACAATGGGGTTTAATGATTACCATGAATCCTTATGTAACAAGTATAAAACTGTGTCTGTTTTGGACTTCTGGTGGAGTCGGATTTGGGTATGTCCAGGATCCCCCCAGCTCCCAGAGCCCTCCTGTTGCCCTGAATTTTCTTGCTTTGAAGTGTTTGAATCTTCACAGCATGATTCTCACGCAGCTTCATGTAAACTATATGTATTTTTAGAATTTACCTATGTGTTTGCATAGTTCTCCTCTGGGAGGAGAACTTGATTAATGGTGATGGTGACCAATGAGGTTCATGAGGTCGCAACCTTTTTTAGCCAATCTTTGGCTTTTGTACAAAGTGTATATAAGTTGATGGAGTCAGAAAATAAAGAAGATTTCCATGTCTGACCTGCTGCTGCCTGCTGTCCTCTGCGTGTCCTGAAATAGCGGACACGCTCTCCAATAAAGCACCGCATGCAATCATTCCGTGATTGTGTGTTTTTCCTATGCTAACAAGGGCATTATTACCTCAAGGAATCCTCCTCTCCTCACACACCCTTTGAGTACCTAAAATCTCAGGGAGAAGAGGACAACAGCTTCTGGGAGGAGCAGAGAAGTAGTAGATTATAGTTGTACATATTAGATTGTAGCCCTGATCTTTTTCAGCCTTCTGATGCTTGCATTCTTGTAGTAGAGTTTCTCACAGATTTCATGTAAACAAACAATGTTTCATGATGTTAATGTAAACTGTCCTTTTTGTTTATCATTCCTCTCTTGAGGAAAAACAATTGATAAACTTCTAGTTTGACCAGTATGGTTGGAGAGGTGGCAACCTCATCCTCCAATCCATGGTCATTGACCAAAACCTATAAAAATCAAAGTTAAAAAATAAAATTCTCTCTTTTTCCCTGAGGACCTGACTGGGTGTGTTGCTCTTTTTGTGTCTTATAGCAACATTAGATCTGCATACATATTTGAGCTGCTGTGAAACTATTCCCCCTAAAAAAAATATCTCTAAGAGGCACAGGAGTTTCACCAGTCACCTTGCAAGAAATCTTTGGATACAGGGAAGGTGGATTTATAGAGTTGTTTTATTTTCACCAAGTTTTTTTCCCATGTTTCATAAAGCAGAACATGGTGTAATTTATTGCTTGTCTGGCATCTTTGGCACCAAAAAGATTACAGAAATGTTTCACTGCCAATTACAGTTAGTCAGCCTCATTCAAAGGCAGCAGAACTACCACTGAACTCACACAAACTCAGAAGTTCATGGACAGATGAAAGATCTCAAAGCTCAATTACTTTTCATGGACAGAATCCTAAACATCTTCCTCCTTCTCAGGAAGAAAGAAGGATCTGAAAGCTGAAAAGCTCAACAAAGATGGCTTGAAAGGAAGTCTCTGAGGCAGGCCGGCTCTGCAAATACATGTAACAGGGCATTGCCAGACATATCATGCAAGCAGGGAAAAAAAAAATAAAGAAAAGTAATAGAGGAGAAAAACTATAGAGAGAAGAAAAAAAGAAAAATAGAGACTGAATAATAGAATAGAGAAGAAAAACAGAAAAAAAAAATAGAGAGCTGTCCTCTCTCAATATAACAACGATGGACCAGAACAATGGGCACAGTTAGAGTCATAGCACAAGAATGACTGGCTAGGGCCACACAGCAGGGAAATTTTTAAATGAGCTAGGATCGTTTTTATTTGACTTCAGGAAGAGAGGATATGACTATCCTCAGCCTGGCGTGGAGATATTTTTATTGCTTGACTTTTACATGAACCTTTAAAGCCAGTGTTTGGACAGTAAGGATATATTTCAGAGATGTATCAGTGTGTCTATAGCTGGCAGGGACTTGCAGCTTCTCTATTCTCTGTTGCCTCAGGCAATAATGTCCTGGGTGACGTGTGGCTGTGTGCAAGTGCTGAAAATCCATCAGATTAAGGCAGCTCACAATCCATGAGCTGTAGATGGCACCGAGACCTTTTTCCCCTAAATAAAGAGTTATTCTTCTTCTTTTAGGAGGTGGTTGAAGCCAGACAATGTATAACGTTTTGAAATCCCGGCTTTAATTAGAGTTAAAGAAGCGTTATCTTCTTTTGTTGAAAGGACAGAGTGTATTGAGTGTGTGACAATGAACCTGCTGCCAGGACAACCACCGGAGATGTTCCTGCAAGAAACTGCAGAGGATGATAAAGAGCTCACTCCTCACAAACATTGCCACCTTTGAACTTTCGTGACTCGTCTCCTACTGGTTTTTGTAGTAAGCAGGAAACTTTAAATGCAAATTGTATTCCTCGTCCAGTTTTATCAAAGGCAACATCCAATGTTAAATCCATAGTCGGTCAATATTTAAACACTTCAAATACTGAGGAAAGGAAGAGGCGTTCACGTGGAAACTGATGGGGTTATTATCACAGAAGTAAAATATTATTACGCATGAAAGACAAGAGGTCTTTGGGACAGGGCTGGTTTAGTTCTCACAAGGGCTGCTCCTAAGAGTTAAAGCAGATACTTCTTTATTTAATAGAGTCCCCTGCAAAAATATGCCAGTCAAATACACTGAGAGGTGCCCTTGTCCAGCCCTGTCAGAGAACAGTGCAAACAGCACAACTCAGTCTCCTTCCCTGACTCACAACAAACAAACCCTAAAAGAAGGGCAAACAATCCCAGCAAGCAGCAGGATTAGGTTTGTTCTGAAGCACCTGCATGTAAATAAAGACAAAGGGAGTGGAAGTTTCTATTTCCGTCTCTGGGAAAAAAGACAACACAAGATCTGGCAAAGTCTTGTGTCCTGATACACCAGGATGAAATCACCCATGCTGCAAGGAAATGTAAACAAGCAAAAAAGAGATGACAAAAGTCTTATATCTAATACTACAGCCTAAGTTGTCTTGACTACAGATTTCAGACCAGACTTTCAAAGGCTGCTGTCTAAAAGAACAAATAACGATCTTGTCAATGCAACCTCAAAGACTGGATCTGAAAAGTAATATGAAGAGGGTTTGGCTAAGGATGAGCTTGAAAATGCAGCCTCTGGGGGAATCTGCTTTTTCATGAAATTTTAAAGATGTGCATGAAATAGCAGTTTAGGTTGTGTGCTTTAAAAACAATTGTGTGGATTTAAGCAAGAGTAAAAAACTGCTTTCTTTGTACCCATTGTGTTACTTGAAAGAATGAGCACTGGCAATCTAGATACTTAAAAATAAGATTGACCCAAACCTGGGCAAAATTCCTCATCTTCCCCCTCATCCAAGGTGTTTGCTGGTTCTTTATCCCAGCAGTCATAGGTTAACTGAAGGTGCCCTGAATTTCAGAAAAATGTTATCTTCCTTGAGTGAAATACAAAACTGTGTTTAAGGACTGAAGTTGACAGAGTTCAGGGCCAGCAGCCCTGGATGCACTGGAATTCAGGCTGGAATTTGCTGCAGGAGAATGCAGGCTGGACTTCATAAGAGCTGCTGGGACAATCTCTGGGCAGAGTTGGGTGTCCCTGACAGCAAACCAGTGTTACTCTGCCCAAAGGAGTTATTTCTTACTGTGCCAGATTTCCACCCCTGTGCTCTCAGGAGTTTCTGATCCCTGCAGGAATCCCTCTGCTTTTCTAGTCCTTGGACCCAGAGTGATGGGCTGGAGCAGAGGGGATCTCCAGCAGAGCTAAACTGGTGCCTAGGCTGAATCCCAGGGACAAAAACGACAAAACCAGCACAAATCCCTCTGCCTTGTGGACAAAGAGCGTCACTGCCTCAGTCCCAGCACCCTCAGTATTGCTTAATTCTCACAATTTCACATTGTTCCACCTGATCTTGTGATTATTTACCAAATAAAAAAATAAAAAATAAACACCACCACTAATAACAAAAAAAAAATTAAAAATCCCAACCACAACCAATGAAGCTCCTCAAATAAAACCAGAATGTTTCAGTTATTCCCCTTTGCCAGTTAGTGCATCACATGCAGCCTTGCTTTGATTTCCCTGCCTTTAAGGATCATCCAATTTGCTGCAATGCTGCACAAAATAAATCACTAACTTCATAGAGCAACAAAAGGAGGACATTTAATGAGTCAAAGACAATATTGCATTACCAAAACACAAATTAAAGGAACTGAACTGTTCATTTAAAATAAGATTTGAAAGCTTTACAGAGCCCAAGACAACAAAAAAAAAAGCCCTACATGAAGGAAATACAATCATTCCAACCATAGAAATACAAATGTTAGTGGTAGAAAACATAACACGGCCTTTTGAGAGAACGCCACTGAATGAAATCAAGAGAAGCAAAAACTGGATGAAAGGAAGAAAGGATGAGACAGATGAAAGAAAAGATGAGAGCTGGGTGAGAAAACAGGAAGGTCATTCCTTTATCTAGACTTGCTAAATTCAGTGTTCAGAAACAAAGGCAGCGACTGCTCTCCACAAAATTGTCTCCAAGGACTCTGGATACCATTTGGTGATATTTTTAAAAGTAGTTTGAAGAAAAAGAAAACTACATTCTTTAATGTCACTCAGCAGTAGTTCTGCAGCTGGGGATTTCTGTTCATACAATGGTTTTAAGGTTTTTTTCTGCTCTAGTTATTTCCTTACAACCATAGGATTTATTACATGGTAATTCCCTGAGCTCTTATAAATCTATTTGGGGATAGAAGGGGAGTTGTCTTATGATTCCAGTCTGGCAACAAATTTTCCATATAAAATTTAATCTATTGTATCTCACTTTCGTATAATCAGATCATTAAAATGCATTGCTAACGTGTAAATCTGAGCTAACCTCATTACCATAATTATGCTCCATAATTATTGAATAAACAAGCATTTTAGGCTTTCTGAAGTCTGCTGAGAATGCTTTTCCAGCCCGGGAGTGGCTTTAATTCCGTGCTTCCCAATCATTGTCACAAACCTTTGTGGCAACCCTGCCATGGGATTGTTTTCAATGCTGCTCCTCATCTGACTGGCAAGGACCAAAGGTTTGTGTGTTGTGACAATTCCCTCAGTCACATCCTGCCTGTCAGGCCTCACGTGAATTATTATTGTTATTGTTTAATTTTTATTATTTTTATTTAATATTACTGTTTAACAGGGCTTTGCTCACAAGCCTTCATGCGTTTTCAGGAATTGCAGGCAATGAGTCAAATTCTGCTTTTCCCTCTGGAAGGAGAATCAGTGAGTGAACATCTCTGTGTGTGACATGAGTTTATTTGAACGTGAAGTGTTCTAAAAAAACCTGCTCACCATAGGTTTTACACCTGCACTGCACAGATGTCCAATGAAACAGCTTTCAAATGTGCTGCCTACTGGGTATTTATTCTATTTTTATTTCCTTTTTTTTTTTTGCCTTTGGTGGTTTGGTGGTGGGGTTTTTTATGACACATAAATGTTGTACAATAAATGAGGCATGGGGTAAACATCAGATCCCCAGCCAACACAAGCAGCTCCACTGAAGCCAATAAACTTCTGCCAATGTGTGGAAGATTCAGCCCATTACCTCTGGAAGCCATCATAAGCAGAGCCCTGCTGACTTCTACACCCAGTTTTATCTTTAATGAGCAGCACATCGTTCTAGGACTACCCCTGTCAGAACATCTTGATCCAAACAGAAAATGGATAAATGCTGTCTTTGCAGGCCCCCAGGAAAAGAGATCCACAATCTGTGACAGGACTGACCTTAGAACAAATGACTCATAAATTATCAATAAAGTCTTGGAAACGTTTGAGTGTCCCTGACCCAAAGCAATATAAACAAAAATGCCCATGATATTGACCTTTTCTCCTTTTATAAGAGATTTTTGTCTAGGAGACCTAATTAAAGTTTGTCTAACTCTAAGAAGGTCAATAAGAACGACTTATACAAATTTTCAGAGTGAAAATTAAAAAAAAAAAAAAAAGTGTTTGATCTATACATTAAAAAAAGCAAGTATAAAAAGTGTAGCAGGCATGCTAACAAACCTGCTAGAATAGAACTAACAACTGATTAACACCACCACTACAGTTCCCCACAGCTCAACAGAAAACACAAATCACATACACTGGGAAAGGCCTTTCAATCAAAAAAAAGACCCTTTAACAAACAAAAAATAATAATTAAAAAATCTCAACCAAACAGCCCAAGAATCAGATTACTTTAGTGCTTTTTATAGACTCCCAGGGCTCAAATGATTTTTTAATGGCAAACGGGAAAAAAGAGACTGAAAATGCCTCATTGATGCTGTTTTACCCCACAACGACACAAACTCTGAGATTCAGAAGGCTGAAAATGACTCCTTTATTTTTGGGATGTGTCTCCCTTTTATACTATTTCACACAGACCAATTGGATTGGTGACACAAAGACAAAACTCTTCACTCCCATTGGTCAGAGCAGAGGGACAGCAAGAAGAAGTCCCTCCTAGGGAAAGGAATGAATAACAAAGTTCCAGTTCCAAAAACATTTCTCCTGTTTACAGAAAATTTCCTGGGAAAAGAATTTCAGAAAACCAAAACACCTCAGTCATTAAACCAGGGCTACAGCCCATCCCTCAGAGAGTTGCTCTCTTCCTCCAGCTCTCTCTAATAGCATCTCTCAGCAGCCTGTCCTCTGCATATTCACTCTCCAAGGTCTGCTTCCCCAGCAAGGGAACTAAAAGGGAGCTCAAATTAGATCCAGGCAGTGATGAACATTTCCATTTTGGTGAGCTGAAGCTTGTCAAGCTCTCTTATCCCTCAGGTGAACATCACATTACAGGCCCACAGGACAAAGATTTGATGTGAAATTACACTTCACTGTGCATTTATAGGACAGACAGACTGCTTTATCTTAGGTGGGGGAAGAAAGATCAGGCCTTTGCAGCAAAGAAAAAAGGATTATTCACGTTCACGGAAAATGGCATCACCTTGTAGGCAAAGACCAGGGCTTTTTTTCTTCTATGTATGGATTTTGTGCCCTTCTGCACAACTTTTTTTCAAGAGCATTGGAAAGAAAAGTGACAGGAGTAAATATCAGTGAAATAAATCACTCACTCTTAAGGAATTCATGACATAGAACAAGAGGAAATTTAAGAGATACGTGAAATATATTCACAGAAATGCGTGAACCTGGAAATTAACCCCAAGGAGCTGGTTAGGAAATAAGTCTCAGGCTAAATTTAGATACCATTTAAATTTAAATCCTGGTAAATCCTCGGTCCATCCTTTCCTTACACAAGAATTTCCAGTGCAAGGAAGCTGGTAGGGAAAAAGATAAGATCAGTGCTTTGTTCAGGAGCAAATCTCAGCACAATGCAGGGCTTAGAGCCCTCACCAAGAATGACACTGACTAATGAAAATAATGCTTTTCATTTCTGTAGTGCTTTTCAGCAGAGAATCTGGAACTACTTTCAAGCATCCATATCTCTTTTCAAGTATCATATCTCTTTTTTTGGAGGGGGCAAAAAAAAAAATTAAGGGACTGAAACAACCCATCTGTCCCAGATGAAACCTTCTGTTTCCTTTCTGAAATAACCTTCTGTCCCCACCTTCCTCCTTTGTGCCTCCCAAGTGCAAAAGAGCTGTTAATTCCACACTGCACATCCTTGTGACACTTGGCTTCAAACAAAGAACTAGAAACCTCTCTTCCTGAAGCAGCACTAAAACAGTTAATTACACTACGCTAGTTAATAGCCTTTCATCATCAAGGACTGGTTCTTCTGCACACACACAGGGACAGAATCCATTTTTTTAATGCATATTCTTTTATTTATCTCACTCCTACCAGCTGTATGATAATTTATTCTCTGTCACTCTTCTTAACTCATGAGTTCATTTAAAGTGCGATAGCAGAGAAAATACATTAACAGTTTCAGAGAACAAAACCTTCCTGAAAATGGAATCCAGCACTTCGCGTTTACAAATACAGAATTTACACATTTGCACTTGGCTTAATTAATTAAATCCATAAGGGAAAAACTCAAGCCCTACAGGAGGGCACAATATATATGCTGATACCTAATTATCATCAATTTAGGCAGGATAAAGCCAGAAAAATGCCTCAAAATGAGAGATGTGTTGGGACTGGCCAAGGAATGAGCAGAGAAGTCCATGGTGACAGTGATGCATTAAATTTTATCTTTTTTATATTTCAGGTTCTGTGGTGCCCAGGGGTGCAGCTCTGAGCTCACAGTCAGTGTCACTCAGCTCTGCACACAGCAGGGACACAAAACAAATCCTTTTCCTGCTGCACACCAAGGACAACTTTCAGGCCCAAAAGCACAAACAAGGGTGGCTGGAGGGAGGAACAAGAAGGATGGGACCTCACAGCCTGCAGCTGGAATTGGACAATTAAACCCCAAGATGCAAATGGACCAAAACTTATCAAAGTGTGAGACCTCGTGACTGTTTGGCCATTTTGTGACCATTACATTACAAGGTCCACCTTGGGTGTAGCCCTGGCCAGGCTCTTGTCCTGCCCAAGGTGAATCCTAAAGGCCTTTCAATAAATCTCTACTTTATTCTCTGGCTCTGTCCAGTCTGCTCCAGCTCAGCCTGCCCAAGGCATCACTGCAGGAAGGGATGGAACCTCTCTTCCTTCCGTTTATCCCTGCACACACATCACCCATTAGTTCATTGATCCAGCTGAAGACTGAAGCAGATTTGGGAAAGGTTGGCTGAGCAGTGCTGGAAACAGCTCCTCTGGCAGCCAGAGAAGGGCTGGGGCCAGCCTGGGAAGAACCTGAACAGCTCACACCACCACACCATTGGAAACATCTCAGATTGTTTGAAAGGATAAGTTTCTAGGATCTCAGGAAAAACAAAACAAAACAAAACAAAACAAAAAACAACAACAAAAGAAACACACCAAACTGGGATCCTTTTTGCCATGCATTTCCACTATGTGAGAGCAACAACCACTTCTGGTTTTTTTTTCAGGAAGTTAATTTGCAAAGGAATGATTTGCCCTCAGCAGCAGCTCCACAGCCCTGGCACAGCCCAGGATCAGCTGCTCCTGCCTCGGGAGATTAAAATAGATTGAAGGAATGGGGTTTACTTTGTTTTTTTAAATGAATGAATTTTTCTACTCCCCATTCTACGAGGTTTATTTTTGTTTATTTATTTGTTTGTTTTTATTGAACAAATTTTTCTACTCCCATTCTCCTTTTTTTTTCTTTTTTTTTTTTTCTGTGTAATTAGAAGACAGTTAGCCAGGACGAAAGCCATCAGATTTTTTTGGTTAAAACAGCCACTGGGCATAATCACTTGCAGATCTTGGAATGAAACATCAGCTGTGCTTTGTAAATGACCTTTCAGAAGAGGCAGCTCTGAGAAGAGAAGAGCAGAGATGGAGCAGAGCTGCTGGCAGCACTCAGGGCTGCAGGGACAACCTGTAGCCCGGGTTCATGCCTGAGGTGTTTTGGTTTTCTGAAATTCTTTGCCCAGGGAATTTTCTGGAAACAGGAGAAATGTTTTTGGAACTGGGACTTTGTTATTCGTTCCTTTCCCCAGGAGGGACTTCTCCTTGATGTCCCTCTGCTCTGACCAATGGGAGTGAAGAGGTTTGTCTTTGTGTCACCAATCCAATTGGTCTGTGTGAAATAGTATAAAAGGGAGACACATCCCAAAAATGAAGGAGTCATTTTCAGCCTTCTGAAGTCAATTGTAGTTGTGGTGTACAAGAGCATCAACAATCTGATGGAAAATGCTGCCCAATTGGGAACACATCACATCTCCCCCCAGGAGAGCTGCCAGGCAGCTCCAGGATATGCAAATCAGCAAACAGGAACCTGGGAAAGTTAGGAAAAGACACACACACCCACAATCCATTGGAACAATCATTAATATTGATTCTGCTGCTGCCTTTAAGGGATGCATCTATTACAGGAACCAATAGTTAATGAAAGTAGAAGGAAACACACATATGCTTTCCCATAAACACAATTGCCCATCACCACTTGTTTGTTACAACTCCCTGGATCCAACCACAACCTGGAAATAGCATTTCAATATTGGCGCTACTCCTAGGCAAACACACAGAAAATTAATAATAATAATAATAATAATAATAATAATAATAGTAATAATAATAATAAGAAGAAGAAGAAGAAGAAGAAGAAGTTAAATAAATAAATAAGCAAACTCAGAGAAAATGTGAAAATAAATTAATTAATAAATAAATAATTGTCCTTATTCCATCCCTGCTCAAAACCGATCAGTTTTTCACCAGGAGCACTGAATAGAAACATTCTCTCTCCACCAAGAAGCATTACTTGCACAGATAGTTATATGCTCTAGTCAGTACCCCGGTGGAAAAATGGAAACCCTACAATGTATAAAAGATTATTTCAGTCTTCATGCTCACCTGTCATGGCCCTGCTCATAAACTGTTAATTTGACTTAAAAGTCAAATGCTTTTCAGTTTTAAAATCATGGATCTACTAATCAGTGTCTTGCAGGTGGAAGTTTCTCCATGTATTTTTAAAAAAGAGATGAAAATCACAGAACTGAGTATATAGGGCACTTTTTTTTTCCCCTGGAAAATATATTTAAATTATTTTCCTCATATTTCAAAAGTGTCTGCAAAAAGTATCTTGAAAACTCGAATGTTTGTGCTCTTGTTTTCAAATTAAGGCCAAACATGGGCACAAGTTGCTTCTTTCCAGGTGATATTAGTGGAGCTCATTACTGGACTCCTTAACCTGGAATTCACCTGCCACAACCTGAGCTCAGAAAGAAGGCCAAGTGCACAACCTGAGCTCAGAAAGAAGGCAAAGTGCACAACCTGAACTCTTTCACAAAGGCTTTTAGCTACAATTTTCTCCAAGTTCCTGCCCACTTTGTCCAAAACAGGGTTTTTGACTTCAGCTACTACACAGTTAAACAACACAACTTCCCAGAGAAACACCAGTGAGCTTTTCCAGATTAGCTCTGTGTACCAGGTAGAAGATCAAAATGCAAAAATCATTTTATTTGATTTACCCTGAAATCAGACTGCTGGGGCTTTTTAGGTTAAGGAGATGATTTCTGAAGTTCTGTCTGTGTGTAATAGAAAATTGCTGCACTTTAATGTAATTTTTATTCTCCAAAATACAATGTCACAAACAGAGAGCTGGTACTATCATGAAAATCAGGCTGTAGCACAGACCTATCAAGCACTACATTATACCTCATTTTAAATACTATTATGGGAAACCTCAAAGGAATTTTATAAAACATAATAGGCCTTTTAAAAACAGTATTTTAGAGAAAGAATGTGTTTCCATCAACTAGCACTATACTGTTTAAAAGTTACGAAGAGAACCCACAATCTATTCAATTCTACCAGCTCTCAAAAACACTTCCCTAAAACCAGTTTTAGATCCAGAATCAGACAAAAACTTACTCAAGCACCAGGTTTAAACACATGACAGGTATCACCCCAGCTCCACAGAGCTCTTCAACCTGGGATAATTTAAACATATTTAAATCTCACTTAGGCTGATGCCAGTAAATATTGTTGGGATGGTCATGACACACAGAGTGACACCATAAAAGCTCAGAAGATTCTTTATTATGGCCCCATGCTGTCTTTTATACAGTTTTAACAAACCTTGTGTGCAACTTTAATTGGTTAATAGCTTTATTAATTATTCTATTGGACAGTAAAAGATATTTTACGTGTCCATCAAATCTATAAATTCTCAGATAGTTTACGTATTTTCTTTACTGATTCTCATGGGACAAATCCCTTGTCATTATTACAGGTGCATTTATTTTTCACCCTCAGGTGAAAAAGGGAAAGGATTGTTGTGTTAAAGGAACTTCTCAAAACAGCTTGATATGTGAACTTACAAATAGATATATTTTCAGATTGTTTATGTATTTTCTTTACTGATTCTCATGGGACAAGTCCCTTTTTATCATTATAGGTGCATTTGTTTTTCACCCTCAGAACAGATTGTTGTGTTAAAGGAACTTCTCATTCTCAAAACAGCTTCATATGTAAATTTAAAAATTGCTTATTAGCTGCCCTTAGAAGAAATGACAGGCTGGATTTTTACCCCATTCCTACAATAGTCCTGATGACATCTGTGCCAGTGAACGTTCAGTGCTTTGTTGGTTTTTATTCTCTCAGCAGCCCCACTTATTTATTTGTGTATTTCTGTAAAAAACTCCAGCGTGTCCTCCTGGGCAGCAGGACCCTGAGTGAAGAAAGCCTTTAGCAAATCAATCCTAAAGTGCTTTATTTCCAAGTGGCAGATACCAAGCAGGCAGCATGTATTTATCATTTGGACAAGGCCTTAATAAAGATAGATTAGAAGTAAAATCTAAGAAACAGCTTCAGCTGCAGACACACACCAAAGCTCCCCTCAGTGTTTAATTAGAGTCTCATCCTTCAGCTGGGGTTTAATATTCAGGATGTTTGCTTTCACTTATGAATATTACCACTAGATCTCTAAAACTACAGGTTGCCCAGGCCAAATAGCATGAAACCCTTTTGAGATATCTATTGATTATCGGTGTTGGAAAAAAATAATACAAATCAAAATATCCTCCCTGAGACAGTAATTGACACATATTTATTACCTCAATAAAGGTATTTTAGAATATCTTGTTAAAACAAGATGAGCAATAGTGAGTCCTGTGGAAGACTCAGAATAAATGGCTGAATTTCTTCTCTTTAGAAACTGAGCACTGTAAAATTGGGGGGAGGGAGTAGGAGAAGGAAGCAGCACACACTTTCTTTTTGTCCATAAAAATACACTAACCCTCCTTTTACCTATGCCTAGATAGCCATCCATCATATAAATCATCTATTATTTACTGCAGTTTACAATATTTTCTGTGCTGCATGCTACAGTTTCCCAGTTTCTTTGAGGCTAACCTAGGGCCAACCCCATCTTCTCACAGAGATGATATTTCTTTCAAGTCAGTGGGAGGACACAGGTTGCAGAAATGAGGTTGAGCCACTCAGAGGGATTTGGATACACATTGCATCAAAATGAATGGAAAGTAAACCTCCTGCATGCCTTGAAAAATCTCATTTGCTCCTCTGAACTTAATTCAGCAATACAAGTTCTCTCTGTTCAGGGGCTCAGTAATATTTTACCTGTTCCTTTATGCAGAGCTGCCACAGCACAGTGTGCTCTGTGGCTGGGTCTATTTTCTCCATGAATTACAGCCATAACAAACCTGAGGCTAATGTCAAATTTCAGCTATAAATAACTCTGTAGTACCCACTGAGTGTTCAGCACTCCTGCCCCACACGTGCAATGTGAACCAGGCACTGCTCAAGCACTCTCTATCAGCCAGGAATAACCTTTCAGAAGTCAAGGGAACCACGTAGAACAAACCCCACTTCTAGTGCAAGGACAAACACTTCAAAACAGACCAGAAGGGAACGTCTGATCTGTGATTTCTCAGACACCCAAACCCACAATTCCACTGAAGTCAAAATTAGAAGATAATACCTCTCCTCTTCCTCTCCTCTCCTCTCCACCAGGTAAGGTTGGAAAAGCCTCTCTGGGGACACAACCTGCCAAAAAAGGGGTGCCAGTCCACTGGAAAGGAGCACAAAAATAACCCATGTCTCTCTCCCATCCATGAAATTCCTACAAACATCAGCTGAGTTGGAGAGCAGAGCCACTGTGCTCAGGCAGCCACTGTCACCCATTGCTGGGGATGGTGGGAACATCTCTATAAACTGGAAGCCATATTGACATCAGATAGCAAAAACACACAAAAAATAACTTTTCAAACAGCTTCTAATGAAAAACAAGCTTTTTGCTGGCATTTTCTATTCTTACACAATTCCTCCAAACCCTTTTCAATTAAGAAATCCACACGAGGGATGTTCTTTGCCCCAAGAGCCTCACTTTTTAACACCCTGTGTTTCAAACCAGTTATTCAAATGAACAGCTCTTCCTCGAGGTGGCTGCCCAGGGGCCATCTCCAGCCCTGAGAAATCTGTGTTTCCCTAAACCTTTTAGTGCATCTCTGAGTATGAGAAGTGTTAATGGCTCAGATCGATCTTGTGTTGTGGCACAACTCTTCCCTTAACAGAAAAGTCAAAAGAGAACAAGGAAACCTCAGAGGAAAGTGCAAGGCTAAAACACAGACCTTAACCCTCTCTTGGGAAAGGGGAGGCAAAGGAAAACACAAAGGATGAACTCCCCTGCAAGGTAAGGAAGAGAATCAAACGGTTCTGCATATTTCACAATGTCACAAAGCCCACACAGATGCACAAAATCCACACTGGAATGAATTTGGAGAGCCCATGCTCTTACCTCTGTGTTGCTTAGTAAGTTTTGGTCTTTTTTTTTCTGAGGTTTCACAGCAGAAAACGATGCTGAAGTCCAAAAGGACCTGCCTGAATTTAGGGTGGAATCTGACTAAGGACTTCCACCTCATTCTCCATGTGAGGAGTGCAGCTAAAAGACTCTAACGAGATGGGGAATTTGCAATTTTGGACGATCAGACACCACCTGACAGCTTTTTAGCTTTCCTTGGTGCATCTGTTTTAGACAAATATGGGAACACAGGTTTGCTAACTAAAGCAAAGTGCCTCAAGGTAGAACATCAGTGAAAAGGAACTTTTACAAAATATTTTTTATTTTTTCTCTTATTTTATAAAAAGAAATATATGTTTGGGGCAGCACTGAAACTGTGTAGCATTTATCTCAATTTGGTAATTTTAGAAATCACCTTGCCCTCTCTAGGAAACGAGTGTGGAACATCAGGGGTGAGAGATCAAGAACTGCAATGCTTTAAACAGGGAGTTTTTTAAGTCAGCTTTTGCTAGGCATTAAAAAAACAGTTCTCCACTACTGAGTCTGTATCTTAAAAATGGTAATCACCACCTGGCATACTCGGAAAACCGACAAAATGAGGCTGCACTTTCCATTTAGGCAGCACGTCAGCAAGGGAAGGAACACATCCGTGTGCTAATGCAGGCAGACACATGGAAAGAGAAAGACACGGAGTAGTTTAGAGGGCATTATATAATAATTGTTGGCAAGTGTTGGCTTTTTAACAGCAATGGCTTCAGAAATTGGGCAGCAACCCATCAGCCTGCAGGTGCTGAGGGGAGAATAAATGACTTATCTGTGCCTGCTGCTCGGTCTCAGGAGAGATGCTGCATTGTGTCATTCAACTCGCTGATCTCTCCAGACAGGTTTCTCCAACGACAGAATTTTAGTGTCCTAAGTGTTGGTTTGCTAATGAGGAGATGTGGCTCCCCTGAATTGATATTTCCATATGCTGAGCACACAGGGATACCCTTGGGTGGCCACAAGGAGAGCTATTCCTTAATTAATTCATCCACACATCTCCTCTCTCAGCTACATCTGTACACATCAGCACCGACACCAATTGTCTGTTAACTTTATCAGAAGTATTTCCTTTCCCCAAATTTCCCGGGGGCTCTATCAATACCTGTGTCCCTAAATAAAAGTGGCAGGCAGATGTAAAGTGAGTATCCAGTGACTCCCCTATTTGGCATTTCTCCAGTGCAGCCAACGGTTCAAAGTGGTTATTGAAAGGTCAGAGATCATTCCAATTGACAAGGCACCAACTCCAAGTGACAATCATCCAAAAGTGCTAATGGAAACGGAGACAGAAATTGAAAATTCTGGAGGAGACATTTTGACAAGCTCAGCTGAGCAAAGATCCCTGAAGGCAGACGAAGAACTAACATAACTCAGTGTTTTAAAATACCTAAAAACAAACAGGGAAGCACACAGATGTAGGCACTGACAGACCAGTATTCAACAGCATTTTGAAAAATATTTTCGTGGTTCAGAACTAAAAAAAGGCAAATGTCTTCAATTTGATACTGCAAGCAGGTGGTTTTCAAGAAAATGCAAGTTATACTTCCTTTACCACCTCTATACTCTATGCCTTTGGGTGCCTTTGCTTTCTGAGTGGAAAAAAACCAAACAAAACACAACCCTGTTAAAGGGATCACATTTAATGAAAAGGGGCTGAAAAGGAATTCTGACAGCATCAGATGTCAAGAGTTGATGCCATTCCTTATATATTATTGTATTCAGAAAATCCTACAAGTTCTCAGCCAGAGAAAATTCTCTGACTTAAAATCAATACCCAACTAAAGTCCTTTATCCTGACAGTAATTGCTGTTTGCATGCAAGGCTGCTGCATACTGCATACACCTTCACCGGGAGAAAAGCTAAAAAGAGTTTCCTTAGACGGGCAGAAAAACAAATAATTTGGGTGTCTGCTCTTAGCATTTCTGTGCCGGACTGGGAGGAGGTGATAATGGGCTTATCTCATGAAATTCTGGTGAAACAGCTCCCAGCCTCCTCAGTGAGTGCAAATCTTCAGATTGCAACTGCCTGCACGGGTTCTGTCTGCCCATGGACATGGAATTCCTCATGTGAATCATGGAATTCCTCATGTGAGTCCTGGAATTCCTCATGTGAGTCACAGACTTCCTCATATGAGCCATGGAATTCCTCACGTGAGCCACGGAATTCCTCATGTGAGTTCACAGAATTCCTCATGTGAGTCGTGGAATTCCTCATGAGAGCCATGAAATTCCTCATGTGAGTTGTTATAAATACCTATTATAACATTGGCTTTTTTGCAAATATTAAGATAAATGCTGTATGTATAATGTTAAAATAACTCTGCTGTAAGGATATAGTTGTTTATGTTTTTGCTTAGACATGGTAGTTGAATAGCTGACTTAGTTATGCTGCAATTAAACTATCTGTTTGGTTGGGATAACAATCAGTGAACATTTGATGAAGACTCCTGTTATTGATATGCCAATTATCAGCAGCTGCTGTCTGAAGAAAGCATGGATCAAGACCCAAACTGGAGGTGATAATAAAACCACAGCCAAGATATGTTCATGCTCTAAAAAGGCAAACTCAGGAGTGGCCATGAGAAACAACTCCTGGAATATGGAAATTAGTTTGTAGAAAAGTATGAATATGCATAATAGTCTATGAATATGCAACAGGGTGATGTAATGGAAAAGGTATTTAAGGAATGTGTCCGAAAATAATAGATGTGCTCTTGTCTGAATGCCAAAAATAGTAATTGTGCTCTTAGCTAAGTACCAAACACCCTGCCATTAACCCTTTACTTTATTATCTCTGTCCCCTATTGTCTTTTTATTAAACTATTTAAATTTTACCAAGAAAGTAAACCTCGTTTTTCACACAACAACGCTTTTGACAAGGCTGCTTTAAAAGTGTGTCATGGATTTCAGGGACCTGTTATAAGACCTTTTTGAAGAAGAAAACCCCCCGTGGCCTCTCCAGAAATAATCTTTATCAAAGTAATGTCGGGGCAGGCACATACATCAACAAATCTATGTGGTAACTACTTCTGCATCATGCTCTGGTTTTGTGTCAAAAACAAAGTTCACTTTCTTAGAAGAATTTATAAGTTTAATAAATTTTAAAAATAGACAATTAGGAGACAGAAATAAAGCAAAAGCATATACAGCCAGGTGACTTGGCATCCTTAAAAATATCAGCCTGTTGCATATTCATAAAATCACATGCATGATTCAGACATTCCTTTTGCGTGTGAATTTCTTTGTTCAGTTTCAATCTCCCCCCCCCCCAACCATTTTATCTTGTAGACCCATCTGCGAGTGGCTCCATTCTGGTAGCACTGGTTCAATAAATTTCTCTCCTGGAGTTTTTGGCATCTTCATCTGGATAAGATACTGATAATAGAGGTCTCCTGAAGCTTTATTAGGGGTTTTTAGGGGTTATTCTATGCCTTCAACTGCATAAGGTAAGTCAGGAATGCCAGGGATTCTCTCCATCCTTCTGATCTAGCCAGTTTAGATGCCACGAAAACAGTCCTTTACTTTGTTATCATGTTATAGCCTAAAAAATATATACATTCATGAGACTACTTATTTCTAAGTTTCATTAATAGCAGAAGTAAAAAATACAGCAAAACCTACCCATACTACATATATAGTGTCACTGTTCATGACACGAAAGAACAATACTCATGTCAGGGTGAGAGGTGAGCAGAGAAAGAGAAAATTTATTATGATTTGGGGTTTAAATAGGAATTTGGTCAAGGACTGGGGGACGAGAGGAACACGCCTCTGACCTCAGTGGTCAAGCCAGCAGTCCGTCACAGAGAGGAATGCGAAAACAATCTACTTTTGTTTATGTTAAATGCGTGAGAAACTCCAGTAGAAAATACATGAACAATCAGAAGGCTGAAGATCAGGGCAACGCATTTAATATTTGCAAAAAGCCAACTTTATAATATGCATTTATAACATCTGGAAAATTCTGAGGACTGTGAGAAGCAACAACATGGAGTAACAGCTACCAGGAGGAGCTCCCCAGCAGCTGCTCTCAGTGGTTGCAGGAGGCAGGAGAGCAGCAGGTGAACAACAAAACCTGGGGTAAGGCTGTCCAAAGGGAGCAGTGCTCCCTCCTGGTCCTGCAGCACAGGTCTGAATTTCCTCCACTGCAGTGGCAACAATACCACTACAACGTGGTGCTTCACTTAATTAAGTCAAAAACTGAGACTTCCATGCATATTAATGACCACCCTAATGAGCATTAATTTTTGATGTTTCTCGTTAACAAGGATTATAAACTATGACAAATTTCTGTTTGACTGAGTGCCAAAATTCGGGTGAGTAGGGGTTTAGAATTGTAAATCTGCACATTTTCCCCAGGGCATTGGAGCACCAGGCAGACAGCTCTGAAAGCCTGTATGTCAAAGAAGAAATATAAATGTCACAACAGGCCATCATCCACTGCCCTCCTACACGTGTCAGGGGACAAGCACTGGCATCTTTCAAGGAGAGGCAATTCACATTCAAAGAATTAATAAAGGAAGTACCCAGCTCTCAAATGGTAAAAATGAATTATTCTTCTCTCATTGAGAGCAATGAAAAATCTTTAATATTGAGAGCTCTGTGTGAGCAGGGGTGAACTCACCCCTCTGAGCTGTGTTTGTGCAAACACTGGGACTTTGTACAGGTCTAGTAAACATGCAGGTTTGTATCTGTTGTCATGACATTGGCATGAATAAACTAAGCAGCTTTATAAGATTAACATATCTCAAACAAAAAAAGTCTGGCTCGTGCAATGCAGTTACAAGAAATTCTAGAGGATAACAAACCCATATGGATATTCCATGCAGATATTTTAAGAGGTTTTTTAGGGCTTTTTTTTTAGGGGTTGCCCTATGCCAGCTGGACTTGGTGACTCTTGTGGGTCCTTTCCAACAAAGGACATGCCATGATTCCATGGTCCTGTTCCTCTGCTGATTTTTACAAGGCTCCATCACTAAAACATACTCTTGATGTGTCACACTGTTGCATTTTGTTCATTTGAAGAGAATCAAAGCAGTTTCTTTCAGTTTCAGATTCCTACCTTGCCTTTGTTCTAATTCTGTCACAATCAAGCACCACTTGGAAGATGATGAACATAAAAAACCAGCTGAGGCTCACCTGCATTTCTTGCCCCTCAGTGATTCAAACTGGTGGTGTAAGAGTTCTGTTCTTAAAAATAAATGAAGAAGATGGTAAATGAGGAGGAGGAAAGCTGCAAAGTCAGGGCAGCCTGCTCTGCTGCAGTTTCACCAAAATCCTCCAGCAGTTCACTGCTGCACTCCACCTTTCTCATTTAACCACCCTACAAGTGTGGGATCCAGACTAGTACTCACATAATGATTCTTTTAGCTAAAACTCACTTTCTAAAAAGTGGCTTTTCAAAGTTATTTTTATTTCAGAATATTTAAAATGAGAAACTTTATGAGGTCCCCTCCCCCCCTTTTCTTTTTCAATGTTTCCTTCTGAACATCACTAAAATCTGTAGTGACATTTTGCTTTGTTATAATCTGGTGCTCAGAAAGGAAATGCACCTTTCTTAATAAATTTTGAAAACTATACGTTTCCCAATAAAATAAATAAGAATATTTATTTTACAAAAAATATATATTATCAAAGAATAAATCAAATAATAAATTCAGTAGTGTCCCTATCTGCCATCAACCCTCCACCTCCCCAAAAACCCACCTAAACAAACAGGAACAACACATTACTTTCAAAAAAAGCTGAGGGGGGGTGTCTGGCAGGCACAGAAGGTCACCCAACTCACCATAACACACGTGGCAAAGCTGTGTGATCACTGATCTTCTGTGCTGCACCTCCTGCTGACACCCCACAAAAGCCTTTGCCTGCCTGGTTACTTAATTTAATTGATTTTACCCTGGATGTACTTGAATAGATTTCCTCCCCTTGCTGCTCTCACTGCTGTTCATAAATTAGAAAATGGATTTTTAAAAAAAACCCCACTACTCTCCTCTCTACACATCAGCCAGTCCTGAATTGCCATCTGATTTTCTCTGTGATTGCTGACACTTTTGGACAGCAGAAATATTTCTGACACTCACACTAAACCAACCTGGATGTTTTATACCTGCTGAGAGTCTTACAGTCCTCTCTCCCCAGCTGGGAAGGTGGAAATAACGTTGGCCCTTTCCAGTGATCCATGACAAATTTTCATTTCTATATTTTCAGTTCCCTTTCTATTGGTGTGCCTTTGATTTCTGCTTTGATGTGGTTTCCAATAATCAAAATAACAAACCCAGCTTTTTGCTGGCATCTTTCAAAACTATCATCAAATTATGTCGGTTTCAGCATCCCAACAGGACAATTCAGAAACACCTTCCATTAATATTTACAGAGCAGGATCTCAGTCAAAAGAAAAATGACTTAACTTGCAACTGTTGCTGAGGTCAGGAAGGTCATCGTAATTGAAATATATCAACATCCTTATTCTTCTGTCAAAGGGTATGATCACTGATAGCAGGATTTTCTAACTATCCCCCATATTATAAGAATTATGGAGGGGTTAATTATATTTTTCTTTGGAGCTGTGGAAAACTTTGGTCTAACTAGATTAAATGGCAAATCAACAAACACTGAGTTAAAAATAACCAGCTGTCCCAGGTGAATATTGATGCTTTTGCAGTCACTAATTTCACCCTGGAATCTGTCATTAAAAAAACCCTCACACAGCTGATATCAACCAAAGCATCTGGGATAGCAATGGGGGCCACTCCTCTCAGTAATCTCCCTCATCCACTTCTGGAAAGGATGGGAAAGGAGATTAATAATCACAAAAAAAAAAATCATATTTTGGAGAATATTTTTCCAACTGACCTGGAAATACATTTTTTATTAAACAACCATGGCAATGGTGTAATAATTATGCCATGATAATGGTATTTCCCCAGTTTTAGTGTTTTAGAGAGTGATTTGACAGAAGTATGGAGAGCTCTTGGAAAAGCCACCAACTGCTGCTCAAAAAGGCCCCTCATTTTCAGATGGATGAAATCAGAATTGCTGTATCCTGCAATAGATGGCTATTTTATCTGACAAAGGTGTGATTCCCTGATTATAAAAGGTATGAACGTGTGTGTGTGTTTATGGAAGGGGGAAGGAAGGTTCTCCTCCAGGAAAAAAATCTCCCTTCAAGATTCCAGGAAATTTGCCCGTGCAATTACCAAAATTTCACTTGTGCTTATTGCTTGGAAGTGCCACTAGACTTAATCTCAAAAATAAAAAATTCTAAAAAAAAAGTGAACATAAAAGTGATGGGTTTCTCTTGATTATAATGTTTATATCTTGATTAACAGATTTTACTGCTCAGGACAGCTCAGATGATCTTCACCTCTGTCAACACTTACAGGAATCCAGCTCTGAACATGCTGAAATCCATTAGTTCACAGATGTCAGGAATCAGGGGGCAACTTGGGAAAAAAAAGCCCAAAAATCCCCAAGACAAACCAAAGAGCAAACCCCCAAACCCCATTCCTGCACTGTGCACAGGCTCACACCCACAAACACAAAAACCTGCCAGAGCAGTGTCTGCTCCCCACTGCTGCCCTCCACAAAAGCAAAGCAGTGAAGGCACTGGGACAAACATCTCCTGTCACTCCACACTTCACAATCAATCAGTGTCTGTGTGACTGTATGTGCAGGGACACACATCTGCCCTGTCCTGCAGGGAACAGGGATGAGCTGAGCCCTGGGTGCCCACCAGGGCCCTTCCTGGGGGACAGGGCTGCACTGTCACCCTGGGAAAGGCAACTGAGCTGCAGAGAAATATTGCTAGAGGACATGGAATGAAGGAGACTCACTCAGTTGTCAGAGCAAAAAGAGGGAGAGTGTTTATTTTCGACTTCGAGATATATAAATATAAGTTCTGGAGTTTGACCAGAGATTGGACGATGAGGTTGACACCTCTCCGACCCCTCTGGTCAACCTAAAAGTCCATCAATTGTCCATCCTCCATAGAAGAATGTAAATGATCACTTTTGTTTACCTAAAAGTCTGTGGAAAACTCCACTATAAAAATGCAAACATCAAAAGGCTGAAAAAGATCAAGACAACAGAGAAAGGGAGGGAAATGACAGGAATGTGCCCGGGACAGGGAGGCAGCTCTGCAGGGTATGGCAGCAAGGGGACATCCTAAAGAAGCATCCCAAGCCTGAGGCAGGAGATGCCCTGCTGTCCTTTCCCTCGGTGCAGGCCCTTTCCCCTCTCCCTCCTCCAGCACAGGCCGGTGATAATGAGCAGTTTAGTGTGATATATAAACTGTGCTGGCACCCTGTGGATCACACTGGCTTTCCTTAGCCAGCAAGGACGGGTTCAGTGGTGCATTCCTGGCTCCCAGCACATTCCCACTGAAATCTGCTGCCAGGGCAAGGAAAATGGGATCAGCATCAAAAGCTGCTGTCTCTGTCACCTCACCCCATTTAAATACATGTTTACAGAGGTTGCTCTGCTGTAGTTCCTGAGAGGACACAAATAAACTGAATATTGCCACAGCCCAGGTCAACAGATAAATGATTGGTGTTTAACAGAGCTCTTAGAGAGATTTCTAAAAAGAGAAACCCACATTTTATACCTCCCATTCATGAACAAAAGCTATAGTGAAATTTAGCTTGGCATTGACTGGGCTTTGTGAGTTAAAGGGATAAACTCCATTAATTTTCTGCTGATAAAATGTTATTTCAGCTCATTCTATTGTCTACTTTTCCCTTGCCAAGATCACCAATTTTTTTTTCCCTTACTGCTGCTATCTGTGCTAGAGGCTACATAAAACCACAGCTAGGCAGTGGAATATTTCCTTTATTGCCTGTTGATAAACTGGCAGTTTGCAGGGATTTTTTCGTACAGTACCCTACAAGTTGCTGCTGACGTGCTGCCATTACTTTGCACAACAGGACTGCAAGAAATGTCCCCCAAACTTGCAACTGTTCCAGTTTCCAAACAGTGAGATTAGCCCAGAGTAAAGAAATACCACCAGACATTTGTCTAAATGCATATTTCTTCAGACTAGGAACTTGCTTCTAAGATAAAAAAATAACATTTTAACAATTACAATATTCTGCTTTAACATTTGTGACCAAACAGTTGGGCTGCTACATGAGATCACAGTGAATCAACCCAAAATTGATTTATCTGGTTTCCCTTGCCAAGCTGGATGACAAGTTGAAAACCGAAGCAACCAATTATGTTTTGAAAACAGTTGCCTCAAATAGTTGCCTTTCTAAAATAGTTCCTCAGTCCATAATGTAGAACAGAATTAAGAAAGATCAGCACCCCTCCATCTTGGCAGAAACAGTGCAGATAAAACCACCTCTCTTGCAAAAATGTAAAAAAAAGAAGAATGTAAATTCAGGACTCTGCTAGAAGAAAATGCAGTTTGCACCTCTCACAACTTGATGTTACAGGGAAAATATCAGTTAAGAGTGAGACATTAATGTAAGGAAAAGAGGATAGAACAGCCTAAGGTGAATAAAACAAAGCTTTGCAAGAATGGCTCTGAGTGCTTTCCCTTACTTCATATATTTAAGGCTACCAGTAAGTGTGCTAATGAAAAATCATTAGCTGATGATATCAGGTTACGAGACCTGATCAATACTCAGAGGAGGAACTGAGTATCACACAGAACTATGGGATGAAAGCTGAACACCAAGCATGTAAGAACTACAACAGTTTTGCTGTGAAGAGGAAACTGGAGAGAATTGAGGAAGTTTTGGGTGTGTGGCCACAGAGATGACAAACATGGGCGGGGACACACAGGTACCAGTGCAACTCCCCAGGCACTGACGGGAATTCAAGTCTGGGAACAGGAATTCAGGGCTGAGTGATGGTTGTTTGTCATTACATTTGTCATCAAAGAAAATCTCTTAAAGATAAATGTTATTTTTGCCCTCAAATTAATGGATATGTATTGACCAAAAACTGGCTGAAAGCAAGAACTAAGGCGGGGGGAAGATCACCTAAGAAAAAAACATTCAGCAACAGTCATGGAATAATGGAAACAGTAGCAAAGGAAGTAGCTTGAACTGAATATATTTGTGAATGGAAATATTTTGTATTATGTGGAATTTCAATTCCATCATTCCAATATTTTGTATGATTGGAGTTCCAATTTCCAACTCCCTGCATTGGCAGCCTCTGGGAAGCACTGCCCAGCCTAGTGCTCTTGTGCTCTGCTTGGCAGGAGTCACCTTGAGCTGGATGATTCTGCAGGATTAAGGCCTAGGGGAATTCATCATATTTAATATTAAAGACTTTACTTTGACACAATTTCAATTGACTACAACAAATCAAAGCAAACTCTGCAATAAATGTCTTCATAATGCCTCGTGCTGTAGCTGTGCTTTGAAAGTCCAAAAATCAATAAAAGCAAAATGGTGACATATGTTTGTATTATTTGGAAAGCTAAATGCATGCAAGGGATCTGTCACTGCAGGATTAATAGAGTACAAGATGTTCTGTTTGTTGGGCATCTGATTGTCTGTCTCATAATATGAATTTTGAAATAGCTGGGGAATTCTGCTGGTGCATTCGCGGGTTTGTGCCGAATTTCATATTAACAATAAATCATCCTGTATGTATAGTTCTCTTTTTCAATTTACTGCAACACAACTTCATCAATCCACACGGGGAATAGGCCCATACGCATAATGAGCAGAAATCTGATAATAAAATATTAAGTGAGACAATGAAACCAAAACATTTGAAATATTAATACCAGGGCTCTAAAATACCCCTCATTGCAATTCAGCCTGCATTTGGTGTGCACACACCTCCTACATTTGGGTGGAATGACAGCAGCAGAGTGCCAAGTAGCCCATCCTAATGACTGCAAAACAATCTACTGGAAATGGGGAAATCCATTTACCGGTGATGTGAATGAAAGTAAGATGCATTCTGCTGTGGGGTGAGACATTATTTTACTCTAGTTGGCAATATCACCTTTGACCAAGTAATTATTCACTACCTGAGGTCCTTTTGTATGCACTGAGTGCTCCACAAGGTGGATGTGGATATGTTTGTCAGGACTGACCCTCGGTCTGTGTCCGTGCTAATGAGGCAGAGAATTCCTGACCCAGTGAGGTCCCCGTGGTGCTGGACACAGCATGGCCCTGCTAAGCCTGTGTTTAAAAATCCCCTTGACTTCCAGCAGCACTTTCCAGCAGAAATTGCAGCCCCTGCTGAGGTTGGAGCCCCTGCTGACACCAGCGTGGCCCTTGCCCTTTTTGGTATCTCCTGCAGATCTAGATACTCAGACTCCTGGGATTAATCCAGTCTTGGATGCAAATTTTAAATACAATTTCTACATCCAAAACCCACAGGTAAGACTTTTTTCATGATCTTTTTGGTGTTTTTGGTGTTTAGTGTTCCACAAGATACATCTCTCCCATCCCATGGTATCATGCAAATAGGCTCACGAGTTGAGTAATTCTCCTCAGCTAACCAGGATCATATTTACTTAACTGATATGAGCAGACAAAGAAAAATATACCAATTGCACAATGTGTGCAAAATTTATGGTTTGTAGCTAACATAATGTGTTTAACAATTTTATCCAAGTTTCAATCTAGGACAAAACAAATATGTTCACATAATCCCGAGCAATATTGTAGCTGTTGCCTGCAGTAAGTGATTTAAAGTTTTAATTAATCATTAAATACACTGTACACATACAGGTTTATCTTTTTAAATAAAAATATGCAAAACTTCCAGAGTCATTAACAATTTAATAAGCTGTTTAAACAAGAGAAGTCTTTGAAATGCTTGATCTGTGCCTGTGCCTTCTAAGCAATCATGCAATGATTTATCGTTTCCACAAATTGCTTGTCAGCTGGACCAAAAAGACATGTTCTGCAATTATCTCCATTCTGAAAAGGATCTACATAATCCTCATATCAATGGGTACAAGAAGCATATGGAATCAGGTTACATATATTTTTCATTGAAAAAATGTTTATTGGCCTGACCTATGTCATTAAGAGTTGCAGAGAACCCAAGGAAAAAAAAACGTTCTATTGCCAGATCACAGAGCTGCAATATCTACATTTTATTTTCAAGGACACAAACAGATGACAGCAATAATGACCAAGTGGAGGGAGCACACTGGACTTGACATCATAAAGTGAACTGTGGGACACCACTCATGCAATTTTATATTGTCAAAAGGTCATCCTCTATCTTCGCCTGCAGCTGGAGGGTATTTACCTGGACGTCCACCAGTTTTACCTCCAATTCAGGCTGAGTTTTTGCCAGAGGAGGATGAGTTAGTAATGAGGATGACCTCCACCATTTCAGAGCCATTTCAGCTGTCCCCTACTTGAGCTAGAGCTGGGTTGGCATGGCACAGATTTTCCATATGAGTGAAACAGCAGAGGTGCAGCTCAAGGCTCCACTTCCCTTGTCTGGGTATTGAGCAAGGAGCAGAGGCAGGGAAGATTCTCTCCAACCCTTGCCTAAATTCAGTCTCCATTTGTCCCACCATGTGAAGTCCATGGTGATGCAGCTGGTGGCAGCCCATTAAGTGAACTACCAAGAGTAACTGGTAGTTACTGGTAGTAACTGGTCTGAGTGAATTTTGTGACTAGAGGCACCAATTGTCATCATTTGACTCTGTGTAAAACTGAGCCACTGAGAAGCCCATCTGCAGCCTGCAGACTCTGGGAGAAGAACTGAAAATTTGGAAATTTGACCAACACCGGGACCAGCCCCATCTGCCTTTAGAATCTGAGTAAAACCATCCAAGAAATGTTGCCCTATAGCACTCCCTTGTTCCAACAGGTAACCTTTTAATATCTTCCTGTTATTGCCACATGGTATTCAGTCAATAGAGGAGAAGTCTTGCTGCATTTGAAAGTCTGATACCAGTCTCCAAGTGCTTGTTATGAAGACAGCTGACAAGTAGCCATTGCTGTACTGGTTATAGTGGTTTTGGTTTGAATTTTTTGGCTAATGTACTATTTATGTGGTGGTTTTTCATTCACTGATTTTTTTTTTGCTAATTGGGAGTTAGGATTTTGGGAGAAAAAGGAGAAACCGGCTCAAATTAAAAGAAAACAGATAGATTTTATTAACATACACTAAGAAAAGAGAAGAAAAGAAAAATTAGATGTTCAAACACTTTTTGTCCTACTACAAAGCTGTTTATTTTTCACTTCACACAGAGAGAAAACACTGAGAAATGCATTCTGGTTTTAGTGTATTTTTAATTATTCAATTAATATTGTTAAGGAGAAAAAGAATTGGTCTAAAATTTGGCCCCATTGATTCCAATATCCAGTTCTTGCTATGGTACATGAAACATCCCGTGGAAATTTCTGGATAGAGTGATTAATCTCATCCAAATTCATGGACTTCAATACACTGCACTCACAGCTTAATAATTCAGTCCAAGTTCTGTTTTCTGCAATAGCTTATAGAACCTTGTTTTGTAAGCATAAAGTTTAACCATTTTTTTTTTTTAACTGCAGAGGCAATAATGGTGCTTGTGAAGACTTGCTGGTTTCTAAATACCCACCCTGGCACCTCACCCTGCTGAATCATTACACCTTATTCCCAAATCATTATACTGCATTCCCAGAGTCACATTGCTTTGTTTTGTGTTACTGAAGTATAAGAAAGCAACACAATTCACCTGTCACAGAAAACAAACTGGAAAACTTTGGGAAGATCTCTGAAGACAACGTGGTGCTTAATAGAGATGTTTGTTCTTAGTTAACCTCATATATTTTTGTTCTAATTTTATTGTAATTGATTCAGTGTTCTGGGCATTACGAACCTTGGGGGTTTTTTTCACTACACAGTGTGCCAATCTCTCATTAATATCAATGAGACATGTGTAAGCTTCAAAAGCCACTCAGCATTCGGCAGGATTAGGATAACCTGACAAAAGGAGCATTGAAATAGATTTTCAGAAATGACCTGTAGCATTTAGCACTGCAGTAGCCTGTTCTGAGTTATTTGCATGCCTTGCTGAATCTTAACCACAAACTTCATTGAATATGATTCCCTGCAGAGAAGAATGAGTATGCACCTTCCTTGTATACATCAGAATTTTGAGGCCAGCTGAGGATTTATGTTTTCTGAGGAAGCGAGGGAGATAACTCCAGCTGGGCTGGAAAGCTAAAGCTAAACCAAGAGAGACAGAAGCAAAGTACTGCATCACTAAGGCAGTGACATCCAGTGAACAGACTGAAATGGGTCTGAAAAATAAATGGAAGTCTGAAAGCACAGTGTGGAGCTGTGGATCCGGGCTCTTACAGAAGAGTTATACCATAGAAAGGAAATAAAACATCATTTGACTTACATTCCTCACCATGCCATCCATTCCAGTGGTGCTGCCAGACAAGAGCTGGAACAGATTTAGCCCTGTGCAAGTTGTCTCCCAAATGCTAGTACATAAATTATGATATTCTGTCCCCATTTGAACACTCAAGTGGCACTGGAGCAGATATTTGTGCCTCACAGTCTCACTCCTCCACCAATATGCAGAAATGGGAATCCTCAGGCACCCACATTTACAAATTAAGCAAACATTATTCTGTAACAAATGACTACACACTTGGAAATTATTTTAAAGCAATCTGAAAAACAGCCTACAGGGGTTCTACAGATTTATTGCGAAACAAAAACAACATTAAACCACAAAACATAGAGAAAAAAATAACATCATTTCCCATATGTTCAATGTGTGAAATGGATATACAGCCCTTTAGGTAGCAATTGTAATAAAGAAAAGTCATCTGGGTCAAATGGCATATTTCTATTTATTATTAGCATTATTTAAACTATATTTGAGGTGTACAGAATGCTCTAAAAACAAATAAATATCGGACACAGCCCTTCCCTCAAAATCATACAACATGCAGCAGGCAAATCAAAGCATAATAACTTTTAAGTTTTTGCAAGGAAAAATGTCACAACAAAAGAAGGTTTCAAAGTTTTGGCTGTGAAGCGAAAGGCTAATTTAAGGGTTTTTTTTTTCTTTTTATTACAGAAAAAGCAGCAGTCTGCATTCAGATGGGCTCCTGCACTAACACAGCTGAAACGACAAACAGGACTGTCTCTAATACCACCAAGAAAACATAAAACAACAAGGAGCCCCATAAAACAGGAGAAACTCAGCTCTCATTTGTGGGGTGCCAGCAGTGCACTATACATATTTCAGAGGAGCTCACACAGAATGAGGCAGAGTTTTAAGGCAAGGCAAGGCTCAGATGATTCTGTTGTTAAACTAACACCGAGTATTTTATTAACCACACGTCTGCATTTGCTGCAGGAAGTGGCAAATCCTGTCTGGGGTTGTTCTCAGGGTGTTGGATGCAATTCTGTGTGGGGCCAGGTGTTTTTAGCCCCACAAAGGTGCATCACACTCTGAGGGATGCCAGCAGCCTCTCAGAAATGACTTAAGAATAATTAGTGAGATGCTTTGATCAGAGGTGTTTTGGAAAAGCAAAAAGGTTTTAATTAAAGAAAATAACAAACTATACAGAACAAAAGAGTAAAAGCCATTCACAGTTCAGGGAGGTCCCTTACACCTGCTAAATGTCCCAAAAATGCCCTGAGAATCTCTGTGCTCTCTCTTAAGTATTCAACAATCAAGGAGGGGTCTATGCCCTGAATCCTCCATCTTGCTTTATATGTATTACTGTATTCTACAACCTAAACTCTAACTAATTCTACTAATTCTAACTAATTCTAATTCTCTATTACTATATTCTAAATCCTAAACTTTCCACCCTGTGACATTGCACACTGCTTTTCAAACCACACACCCATAATCCCAGTGCTGTCACTCAATTTTGGGAGCCTTTTCCACAGCCTCAGGTCAATGCAGTATTGGCTTGGGGGTCAGTGCCTGTCAGCATAGAAATTCTGTTTCCAGAATTCCAACTTTTGGCAAGCTGCCCAAGAGAAAATAGCTATAGAAATAAAATACAGAAAAATATACTAATAAAATATAGAAAATAATAGAAATAAAATATAGAAATTTATAGAAAATTCCTTGAGGAACAGCTCAAGGGTCCAACAGGTGCTCTTGTCCTGGGACTGGGCCAATTATGGTGAGAGAAACATCAAAGTTTCTGGTTCTTTTTCTTTAAAATTTCAGGAGTGAATCTTAATCTCTTTCCTAATATGGAAACCCCTGTTAAAGTGTGGGGGTGCAACACCTGCAGCAGAGACCTGTGTCCCCTGTCTTTGGGCTGGTGACAGAGCAGCCACACTCCTGCTGCCAGGGAGTTTGCAAACGAATTCTGAGGCTGCTCCTCATCATGAGCTCGGCAGGGTGGGGGGGGGTTGACCCTATTGTGACAGAGAGAAGAATTATAAAAGAAAGGCCTCAGAAAATCATGCTCAGAAAATTGCCAAAGTTAGCCTGTCACGTCTAAGTAATTTGCAAGTTCCCATGCTAAAACAATCTTGGTATGAAACCTCATCAGCACAACAACCTATTCCTGGACTGGAAAACAAATGCAAGAACAAGGGATTTGTCCCATGCAAATCAGTAAAGGAAATATTTCCAAGTAGATGTGATATAATAAAGGAACTCAGCATTTAGTGAAAGGACAACAAAATCCCTCAGTCTAACCCTACTGATATGGAGAACACCAGCCTCCAGGTCTTCTAACTGATTTTTATGGTACCATCATACTTTTTTTCTACCTCATTGTTATCCTCTCCCCAGCAGCCTGTATTAACCAGTCCACACCACTGGAAACATCACCTCCAGCCATGCTCACAGGGGCTGATTTTATTTCTCTCAGTAATTTCTTTAATATTGTGTGTGTGCATGTACAATACCCAGCATTTCAGCTCAGATTTACACCACACCTCTGCCATTCCCTACATGCAAGTGCATTTCTCCAAATTGGATTTCTGAATATAATGCAAGAACATTTTTTGCTTACAAAAAAAAACCCAACTTTGTTTATTAGCAACATAAAATTGTCAGTTGTTTATGCCCCACTTGTAAATACCGGGCCACATTAACATAAACTTGCCAAATGGAGGGTGGGGGAGAGTGGGTTATTTTCCTTGCAATCCTTCAGCAGGAGACCAAAGGAATAAATAAAATCAAGCATGGTGGGAAGAGTTACTATTTGTTCCAGTAATTCATCCCTGGCTAGGAAGAGGAGACACATGGCCTGGAGGACACGAGCATGGCCAGATCTCCTTATTTACTGCCCTGAGCCTCGGCCGTGTTTGCCAGCCTGACTTCACAGCAGAATGTGTTGGCTCATCCTGTGAAAATATATTGTCAGGCTATATATTTTAAATGCTGTCTACCCTCCTTGTAAGATTCAAGACCTAATCAATCCTTTATGTTATAACCAGGTGTAAGTCATAAAGGGATTGTTATTACAAAATTTTATGGAGTGAGGCGCTCAGGTACTCATGTGGTGGAGAGGTTACAACATCCACTGCACCCTCATGTTTTCAGATACTGCTGTCAACATTTCTACCTGCTGGTCAATTTTTAAATATTTTCCATCACTCTGAACTCACTGGTTTCAAATTTGAGAGTTGCCTCTGATGCTGGTCCATAAGAGCAAAATTCTTCAGGCACAGAGAGAGCAAAGTAAGACTCCAGAGTGTTTCATCTTGGAGGCCAAAGATCATTGCTGGCATATCACAGCACTGAATTTGAGTTTGGGTTTAAAACCCAAATAGATTCCCTTATAACTGGATTTTATATACACATTGTGGATGTTCCTCTCACAAATTTCTTCAATAGTCTTTGTTCCCCTCTCCAAATTCCAGCAAACCCTTAAATACCTGTAGTCCCACCTTTGGTGGTGTCTCACTCAACTATTTTTGTCCCAGGTGATTCTGACTCCTCTGAAATTTGTCAGAGTAGTTGTAAGTCAAAGGATCCAGTTCCCACCCACACAAATTGAAAAAAAAAAAAAAATATATAGGGCAAGACAAGATACCAGGTATCCACAGTGCTATTACTATTATCTTGATAAAATAGCAGGGACACACATTCTGCCTGTCACAATTAAGGTGATAAATGCCTGTTTCTTTGAGGCTTGTTTGGAAGTCAATTATGCAGATTATTTCTAGAATACAGACAGATGGTGTTTTCCCCCATATGAGACAATCAAGTTGAACTTTGATATGTGCATAAAAATACTGTAATTTGTCAAGCTCCAATGGGGCCATTTTATCACAGATAACCAAAAGACTATATGGATTTTTGTGTTTGCCTCTTTTCGATTAACACAGCCTATGTTTCTTTTTATTCCAATTTTTTTTTTAATGAAAGCTTTGCTATGTTTCGTCTTGAAGCCAAATATTGATCTTTCAATTTAGTCTTCAGGTTTTGATTAACGCAGAAGGTTGCCAAGTGAACGGCTTTTTGTTTGTTTGCTGTTAATTCTTTTTTTATTATTCACTTGCTGCAGTAAATCTTGTTTTTATTGTCCAAGTGCTGAAAGGAAAAAATGGATTGATTTGAGCCCCTAAATAATTTACAATGCAGAGCTTTTTGAAAAGACTGATGCAATGTTGACCTTCATTTTTGCCCCTTTTCTTGTTGACAATAGAACATTTTTGATTGACTTGAAAGAAAGGAAGAAGATTGATTTTGACATGTTAATCATGGTTTAATTTGACTAAAGCTTTAGAGAATGAGTGTTTAGTTGGATGTTTTTAACAAAAGAAAATAAGCTGTTGTGAGTATTATAAATATTTTCCTTGTCATTTTCATTCTCTATCAGGCTAAATTTCATGCTCCTATTTAAAAACTGAGTTATATTTATTTTTTGTTAACAAATCTGATGGCCTCAATCCCTCTTCATCCGCTCCATAATAGGTTTGCTAAGCAATAAAAACAGGCAGAAAAGCTCTGACAAATGTAGGAAAGGATGGTCTGAAACAGACTGGGAGACAAAAATCCTATTTTCTTGTAGAGAGTTTTTTATATCATTGTGGGCAAATGATTTGGGCTCTCAAGGAAACAGAGCCAAGGCAAAGCAGCTGCTCCAGTCCAAACCAGGGCTGCCTTGAGCCTGCTTCCCAAGGAAAACAAGACATCCAGGCTATATATATTAACCAAAAAGCAAATTCAGAACATATCTAGTCAATAATTGATGCTGTTCCTGCCTCTCTGAGGGTTAGAGAAGCCAAGGTAAATAACATCTTAAATAACATCTGCCTAACCAAGGAATGTTTTGAGGCCTCTCGATGGAAACACCAGGTATTGTTCTGAGAAATTTTTAGATACTTGGCAACACTGCCTGGAGTACAGAGCACAAATAGCTGGTTAAAAAACTCATGTATAGGTTTAGATGCAGCCAGGCTTTGAGCCAACAGGTATTTAGGTGGAACATTGTACCCACTGCAGCTGTCAGAGGCACAAGGTGGATTATCAAGGTTCACAGGGAGACGTGGAGAGCAGAATTACTAAAACCCACAACACTTCTGCAAAACAGAGGAACAGGCACTTCAAGCACCTGCTCTCCTCAATCTACTTGCCAAAGTACCTGAATATTTTAAAAGTTTCTGTTCAGCCTTGAAAGAGCAATTTCAACAACTCCAGCTTTGCCAAGGCAGAAAGTTTCTCTCAAGATATTAATGTTGCCAGCTCTGACCCTGCTGAGGTGTCTTTTTCTGCCTCGGCCAGCCCTGACACCTCAACAGTAAAGGGGGCACGGCTCGGTAACCAGGTGAACCTCACCGACCCCTATGAGTTCTTGTCTTGGTTGAAGGAATGAAGCAACGACAGCAGGAAAAAAGAGGGAGGCTGTTCTGGGTTAACTGCTGGCTTTNAGGGAAAAGAACCTTCTTGAACCCCCCCAATGCAGCACCTTTTACTGGGGGGGAGGAACTCAGGGATGGGTCTAACTGGGGACAAATCAGGGGCCAAGGAGGTCTAGCTCTCTGGATAAATGACATACATAGTAACAAATTAATAACTCAGGTGGGGAGACAGCTGAAGTCTTGTCCAATCACTTGGGGTTTTTCATGGAACTTTCCAGACTTTTGGGAGAGACCCCAAAGTGACAGATAAGACCCAGGGGGTGGATAACTTCTGATTGACATAGAACTGGGGTTGGGATGAAACCAATGAGGGTGGAACATGGGTGCATGGGGCAAACCATTGTAACTTATAAAAATGAACTTAATACAAAGAACAAATACATACATAAAACTGATAAAACCAAACCCACACCACTACATGACCCCATCCACCTTCCAAATAGCAAAATGTTGCACAGTAACCTCCCAGCCATGCTGGGCTGGGCACTCACCAGTGAGCCTGGCAGTATTTCTAGTATCTTTTCTGTTCTGGTGATTGTCTAATGTCTCTGGATATGCACTACTTTCATTAAAGACCATGCAGTTCATTAAAATCCTCCAGATTTTTTGCTGGCCTCAGGTTTTCACTAAGAAACCTGGGTCCATATAAATAAAATATTATGTGACAGTAATAAATATTTAGGTTTTCTCCTGCAAATGTACTACCTCATTTTCACTCCAATAGAATAAAATACAAGTACTCAGGGGTCTGGTAATGTATTGTTACACCTGCCAGACATGCAGGTGTACGAGCTCCATGTGCTAAAGAGTATAATGATCTTGTCTTAAAATACAAATTAAATCAGGCAATTTTATCAGTGAAGTTCTGATCCATCAGTATGACTATTCTGATAGCAAATATCACCACAGAAGTAGTAAAAGCTGAAGACATGCCTAACTGTTCTGGACTGGAGCCTAAATTAAATTTCCAAATAGAATAACATATGCCTTGAATGTTAAGCTCCCCCTGAAGTCAACATTATCCTTATGGACCACTTTTTTCCAGGCTTTACATTTTTTTTAATGAAATCATAATTTTAACACAATGCAACCTCTCTTCTAGTCATTAACAACTTAAAATAAAAAAAAAAAAAGCTCTAAAAATGAGCAAGCCTTATGCCTTTCAATCATTAATTCCTATTATCTCCATTCCATCCAGATGTTACTGGGACTAAAAATTTTCCCTGTGTGAATAATATGTGTATGTGGTAAGCACAAATGTATTCTGCTTATCTCCATGATGTTTGATGTTCACAAAAAACTTGCACGAGTGGTGAGGTCTCTGCAAAGGCCAAGAAAGCTAAATAACAGGTTATACCAAATTTGGACAGTTTACATGAAGAAAGAAGCCTGAAAAGCATGAACTGTATCTCGAGAAAAAGAAATACACCTTATTTTATTGATAGTTGTTATCATAGCAAAGACAGTTGCTCTATTCATAGTAAGTAGTTGGAAACAGAATATCTCAGTGGACTCAACTTCTCCAGAGAATATAAAAATATCATCTTTAAAATTAACTGTATCTCTTTCTTTTGCAGACCTCTTTAGTTGGAGTAGAATCTCATTTATGCCATTGGGTGTTGGATCAAATATCACAAATGTTTGCAGTTCCTTTCCTTCTCTGTTTTGCCTGAAAGGCAGAGTTCACCACTGTCCTAGGATAAAAATGCGCCTTCATCTCACCAGTTCTGCAGCCCTGCAGGCCCGTGAGCCAACTGGGAGCACTCAAACACAGACACAACTGCTTTCTCTGCATTAACTTGGCAAGAAACAATATTTTTTTAAAAAAACCCACCCCAAACATTTGTTGATGGGAATGTGGAAGGTGAGAAGGTTCAACAGGGCAGAGGCCAGTGCAGTAGCAACAAGGCACAGCTGTTACATTTGTCTTCTTTTTGCCAGAGTTGGAATTTCTTGTTCAGACTCAGATGTTTATTAATTCTGATCTATGTTACAGTCTCACAAACCATGAGTCCTGCAGCACTTCTAGCTAACAATGTAAAAATGGAGCCATATCTATCTCTTTACAAGGCCTTTTAAGGATAAACTTTCCAATTAAGAAGTGACACTTAAATTATTTTTACTTTTAACCCAATAACCAACCACCCATGGCTGCAATGTGGATTTTTTTACCCAATTAAAAAACACCACCCAGAGCCCTGAAGGAGAAGGTGAAAAAGAAGGACTCAGCCTCTGCCCTAAAACCTCCATCTTGCTTTATATACACATTACTATATTCTAAAGCCTTAAACTCCAAGTTTTCCACCCTGTGATATCACACACTTCTATTCAAACTCCCCACCCACAATCCCAGTGCTGTCACTCAATTTTGAAAACCTCTTCCATGGCCTCAGGTCAATGCAGTGTTTGCTGGGGGGGTCAGTGCCTGTCAGCACAGAAAGTCTGAAATTCTCAGTGCCTCTGCTTGGGGCTCCTGTTCTTGTCCTGCTCCATCCAACTCCCCTCCTGAAGGCTGATCAGACACTGAGCCACAATCCCTCCATGCACAAACAGCACTCAACTCACAGCTGGAAGAATCCATTGCAGGCCCTCAGTGTTTCAAGGAGAGGAGGCACATGAAAGGATGAGCACACGCTAACAGAGAATTCTACAAAGTGACAAATGTAAGGTTTTTTAATTGGCTTTTTAAAAGCACATTCATTTTTTTAAAAGCACGCCGTAGATGGAAGAAGATGCCAGTGATGTGCATTTTCAATAAACCAAATTCATTATCGTCAAGCGAAATAGTCAAAAAACTGATTGATTTTGCACATCCTCAAAACCGCTTGTTCTGTTTCCAACTGTGTGTAAGTTTACAAGGACAAATCAGACCCTTGAAACTAACAATTTCATTTTTAAGGGTGTCCTTGAAAGACTGCAGCCATATATGAGTTACAAGATACAAAAAAAAAAAAAAAAAAAAAAAAAAAAAAAAAAAAAAAAAAAAAAAAAGCCCTGTAAATAACAAAAAGTCAGGTTGAATGTCAGAAATGGAAAACATACATGCAACTGCTGCAAAATAAATTACTGTAGTCAAAGGTGCTCCTTAGACTCAAGAGCTCATATGGCAGTCTTTTAAAGGTCAACACTGAAGGCAGTCACATTGGAAATGAAGTTGAAGAATATGAAATCCAGTGTTCAAATGATTTCTTTGCCCAGGGTCCTTATTAGAAAGGTAATCTCTTTTCTATCACTGTTTAACAACATATAATTACTATGTGAAGTGTTTTTAAACACCTGGAGTGCAAAAGATTATATTTAAAACCAATTCAATTCTATTACATCCCGAACAATACATAAAAATGGGAAAGAAATTATGGAGATGTTAATTTTACTGGCAATTCTGTAACACTACTTGAGAGAGAGAGAGAGAGCAAACAGTCCTAACTCCTAAAATTACACTGCAACTACAGGCCATTTTAGCACGTGAAAATTACTGATAATAATTGATCTGCTGGTTTTAAATAAAGTTTCTCAGACTCTCACACTATCCTCCCCACTTTTTTTGCTCGTAAAAACAACCTGTGAATTACCCCCCAGCTGAATTTTTCCAAATGCTGGTAGTTCCTGTGTCAGAGCCATGACAGAAAGTTTACATGAGAAGTCAAGGTTTTGATGAATGTCACACTTGAAAGCCAATTAAGTGGGCTGAAAGGAAGACACAATTTCCCATTGTCTAATTGCCTCACAGCACCTTCAAGGTAATAAATTTGTCACGTTGAATTATTAATGAGGAAGGAATATTTGACTTGAAGCCTTGAATAGAAAGCTGTTCATTATCAGCTGGCATTGTTCCTCCCAAATAAAAGAGGGGCACTATGGGAGTTAAAGAAAGTTGTCAGGGAAATCTTTCCCTCACATCAATGAATGCACCTTTTACCTCCTGCAAACGTTCCAATGAGGGGAAAAAATTATGGTGCATTAAATCTCTAATTCTCTTTGGCCTTTGCAGCCTGACAAATAAACTCCCATTTGGACTCTCCAAAGCACAAGCTTTAACTGCATCACTTCAGACACAGAGGCTGGAAAATTTTTTAGAACCGGCCCCATAAAAGTACAAGGAGCACAATAAAGGAGAGTTTTGGGTTTATGTGGCTCTTAAAGGCTTTCTGCCTTATCTCCTCTGGAAAGCACTGCTCACACACCTGCTGGAGCTGGGGAGATGGGTACATCAGTATTTTTATCCTTAATCTGTGGTTTCTAAAGAAAAGGTGATGCCCTTGAAAAGCATTTATTTCAGCACAGAAAACCTTCCTAATGGAGAAGGACTCTCTGCTACACATCCTATGTACAATGAGAGGAAAAATGGAACACTGATGGAATTCCAGAAACTTGGATTTTGAGATTTTAGTATAAAGTATATGTTTTAGTATATAGTATACATTTTAGTATATAGTATATGGGGCAAGGTAGGAGATTTCGAATGTCTGGGTTCTTCTTCTTCACCTTCTTTTTCCTTCTTTTTCATAAGTTTGACTGGTTTTCTGTAACTCTGGGTGGTTTTCTGTAATTGGTTGATAGAGTCCACATTGCTGACTTCAAGTAAAAATAATTAAGTTTTAAAGTAAAAGTAAAAATAATATTTTTAAACTTTAAAGGGTTTAAAGTAAAAATAATTTAGGTGGCATTTCATAATTAGATGGATTGTCCTTGAAAAGACCTTGTAAAGATAGACAGGTACTCCATTCTACCTCTGTTCTCTAACTTGCTAGTCAGAGCTCACAGCTCATGAGTCTGTAATATGGATAGGAAATAATAAACACCAAGTCCAAACACACAGAACTATAGCTCCTATGCCTGACCTTAATCCTTTATTATTGTTGTTTTTATGGTTACTATTATTGTTATTATAATTATTAATTATTATTAATCCTGAACTTAACAAAAAAAAATTTAAAAATAAAATTTAAAACCCCTACCATCATGGAATTCAGGTACTTGGTTTGATGTGACATCAAATGATGAAATTGGGTTCATTTGGGCAATCTTGGCTTTCTCAACAGCCCAGAGTGGCCAGGCAGCGTCTGGGAGCCCTCCCAGACCACTGGAAGGATATACTCCACCCTCCTTTGCTGCTGTAAGCTCCAGCATCCTTCAGTGCATTCCTGCTACTCCAGAACTCCATGGTGGGGCACAGAAGAGCAGTGGAAAAGCCAAATTCCTGTTTTACAGAGCTGGCAGTGCAGCAGCTTTGGGCATTAACACTCGTGTGGAAACACCAAATCTCGTTCTCCTTGGGCAAAAGCTGAAGTGCTGTTAAGACTCTTTTGAGATGCAACATTTGCCAGGGAGGTTTGTGGATCTAAAGAGGTGCTTGAGAGGCCTGTTCCAAACACTGGTTTGAGCCCTTAGCAAGAAATCTCTCAGACAGGCACTGCTGGCACTCTGTCAGGACTCTGCAGAGAGGAGGATGCCTCGGGGCCTCAACAGCTTTAATTTTGCAATGAATTTGACTTGGTGTCTTTCATGTATGCACCAGCAAGACCTGCAGTAGGAACCTTAGAAGTTAATGAATGAGACAGGGAGATTTAGAGATTTGGGCATATAATTACTAGAGCAACATGTGCTCTTTCTTGCACTACCCCATGAGATCTATTAGGCATGCTACAGCAAACCAAATAAATCACAGGTCACAAAACACAGCAATAAATCCTACCCAGATCAAATTGCAAAGTAATTAAAACTGCTATGATATTTACATTACAAATTCACTAGTAACATCAGAAAAAATTCTGATTACAAGTGCATCCCAAGCAATCTCTGTAGTGTTGCTTCAACTACTCCTAACATGAAGCTCTGCTTTTTCCAGCAGGGCCAGACATACAAAACAAAGGTTTTTAGATACAAAAGTATGTCACAGACTCTTCCTAAGGCTCCATAAAAGTTCATTTCTTGGTTAGGTCCCTGATTAGATCCCTAATACCACTGAAATAATCTTACTCTAAAAGTAAATTCTACAAGAACACAGCAAAATGGGCAACTTCAGCTAATTAAGTTTTTGTAGAACACTGACTAGTATTATTTAAGCTGTTTAATGACAGCTTGAGTTTTCATGTCCTGGTTCCACCTCCACACTAGGTCAGTTCAACAAACAAACAAACACCAAAAAAACCCCAAAAACCAAACCACAGGTGCAGCCCTTAGTGCTTCAGTACAAGAGTTGTTGAAGGGCCTGACCTCTTATTTCCACTGTGCCTTGCAAATAGAGAATCTCAACTCCCAAAAGCCCCCAGGCCAGATATTTTCAATAGTGCTGAAACAAGAAGCCAAAAAAAAAAAACCAAAGCCCTGAATTCACTCATATAAAATCTGACAACAGTGAAATACTCATTGTTATCCCTGACTTACAGGACAAGTCAAGCCCTTTAGTCATCCTGGTCTTAAATATACTGCTACAGATAGCAAACAGTTTCCATCCTTTTTCAGAATAAAGCATCTACTGCAGATCACGCTCCGAAATTAAACTCAACCTTCCATTACCCATTTTCTTTTTTAATAAAATATCTTTTAATAAAAGAATTATTTTAAAAATTCCATTGTAAAAAATAAAATTTAATTAAATAAAATTTAATTTAAAATTTAATTTTAATTAAAATAAATTTTAATTAAATAAATTTTAAAAATAAATTTTAATTTAATAAGTTTTAATTAAAATGAAAAAATTTTTAAGGATTTTATTGTTCCTTTTTTTATTTGTTTTGTTTTAGTCACCTGGCAGTAGGCACAACACAAAGCCACAATAAACACCAACCAACACCTCCTGGCAACCCATGAAAAATGTCCTGTTTTGAAACAATTTTCCCTCTGTGTGATGTATGTTCTGTTTTTCCTTTCCCTCGCTCTTCATTACTAAGAACATTTGCATGAAAAATGGCATCTCTCTTTCTCACAAAGTTCAGTTGTTCCTGCTGGGTTTTTTTCCTCCCTGCACTTGAACTCATAATCCCCTCTTTGCGTAGCTACAGTGGAATGCTGTGAAAATGACCATGGTATCAGCAAAAAAAAAGAATAAAATGTAGCTACTGCTGAGTTCTCAGGAGGAAGGCTGGGGGTTAATGCTGCCCTCAGCACAGAACCCACATGGGCAGATCCAACATCTCAGATTTTGCCACCTTCAGTAGCGTTTCTCTGACCAGCTGCACGTGGGGCTGGGGTTTCTGCAGCACAGAATTCCCTCTCCATGGGGTCACACACAGCCTGGAGCCACAGAACCTCTGCCCCTTTCCTTCTGCTTCACCCCCAGGGGCAGCACAGGCCACCAAACCCTCTGGAGATGTCCCTCCTGAGTCATCCACCAGCAGGAACAACTACCGGTGTGTGAGACAACCCTTGAAATCCCTTTTCTTTTGCACCTTTGCTCAAATCCACTCAGCAGAGTGCAGCAGCAGCATTTCTCTAACTCACCAGAGGTTACTGACGCTCAACTCTCACCCCTTTCCTCTCTGTCACCATCCCAGAGCTCCCCTTGCTCTTCCCAGTCCGTTTTTAAAATTCCTCAGTGAAGGAACCTCCTGGAAAAAAAACATCCCAGAGCCCCCCTTGCTCCTCCCAGCCCATTTTTAAAATATCTCAGTGAAGGAACCCACTGGAAAAAAAATCCCAGAGCCTCCCTTGCTCTTTCCAGTCCATTTTTAAATTCTTCACTGAAGGAACCTCCTGGAAAACCATCCCAGAACCCTCCTTGCTCTTCTCATCCCACTGTTTTTTAATTCCTCAGTGAAGGAACACTCTGGAAAAAATATCCCAGAGCCCCCCTTGCTCTTCCCAGCCCATTTTTTTTTTAATTCCTCAGAGGCAACAAAGAGCCTCACCCCAAGGAAGTCACTTTTCCTGGCTGATATCAGCCTGTGCTCCCCCTGTGCTGCCAAAACTGCATCCACCAGCTGGTTGATGCTACAGCCTGTGTCTTCTCTTGGGCAAAGCCCATCACTTTGGGATTCTGGTGGACACGATCCCATTATCCATGGATAATGCTCCAGTTTGCTCTGGCACAAAAAACCAGTGCACGTACATAATAAGCAAGGATAATAATAATTGGAAACTTACCCAATTAATAATAATAATAATCATATGGAAAGCACAAGTACATGCTCATTTCATCCATTTCCCATTGGTTTTGCTGGCCTTTAATCCCTAAACATCAAGCCAGACAAAGAAATTATGTTTATAGTAAAATAAGATTGAACGGACTCCATCCAGTCATTTTTCCTGGTGTAAAACTAATACACAAAAGCGTTTCTAGTTTAGAACAGGAACATTCAACCTCCCAGAGAGAATATTTCTGCAAGGAAATTCACCCAGAGAGGGAGCAAGAACCACCTACAAGTGGGGAAAAAATGATCCCAGAGCAATGTGAGTGGTGCAGAGACCTTGTGCTGCCTCCACAGGGTCTGAATTTCCCCCACACAAAGACACAAAACATGCTGCTATCAAAAAATCCCCAGAGCATTGTTGAAGCCACCGAATTGCTCCTCTCCACCTTCCTTTTCCCAGGATGGAATTACTCAGATTACATTATGGCTCCAGGAGAAAGTGAAGAGGGGGGAAGAAGTCAAGAGCTGTAACCCTGGTTTGTGCCTGAGCTGTTTTGGTTTTCTGAAATTCTTTTCCCAGGGAATTTTCTGTAAACAGGAGAAATGTTTTTGGAACTGGAACTTTGTTATTCATTCCTTTCCCCAGGAGGGACTTCTTCTTGCTGTCCCTCTGCTCTGACCAATGGGAGTGAAGAGGTTTGTCTTTGTGTCACCAATGGAATTGGTCTGTGTGAAATAGTATAAAAGGGAGACACATCCCAAAAATAGAGGAGTCATTTTCAGCCTTCTGAATCTTAGAGGCTGTGTCGTTGTGGTGTAAAATAGCATCACAGAGCTCCCACATGCTGTAAATCCTCAAAAGGCCCTCATCAGTCACACTGTGCCTTTTCCTCTCCTAGGAGGACTCAGCTGCTGGCTGCTGTGTTTTCTGTCCCTCCCACCTTCTCATCAGGATTACTGTAATCATTTGATTATTCCTTTCTATGTGGTGGACAAAAACATCAATCAGTTTAACCAAATGTTTTAGGAAGTTAAGGTTTACTTCCAAAAGGTGGCTATCTGCATGAAATACTTAGTACTCATAATGCCTTTGATGCCTTGGAAAGCTGAGACTGGACAGAGCCAGAGAATAAAGTAGAGATTTATTGAAAGGCCTTTAGGACACACCTTGGGCAGGATGGGACCCTGACCAAGGCTGTACCCAGGGTCCACTACAAATAGTCACACACAAAATGGTCACAAAATGAACACCCTGTCATGAGATCTCACATTTTGATAAGTTTTGGTCCATTTGCATATTGGGGTTTAATTGTCCAGTTGCAGCTGCAGGTTGTGAGGTCCCATCCTTCTTGTTCCTCCCTTCAGCCACCCTTGTTTGTGCTTTTGGGCCTGAAAGTTGTCCTTGGTGTGCAGCAGGAAAAGGATTTGTTTTGTGTCCCTGCTGTGTGCAGAGCTGAGTGACACTGACTGTGAGCTCAGAGCTGCACCCCTGGGCACCACAGAACCTGAAATACGTGAAAGCTAAAGGCAGCACCTTTAAACAGAATCTGTTTTCCCCAAGTGCCTGAACACTGGTTGAGAGCTCTGTCATCTCCTGGTGATCACTGATTTTATTTTTTAAACACACGGTGGGCTGTATTTATCCAAGCACCTCTGCAAAATAGAAGAGATAACCCAATTTACAGAGCAAGTGTGGTCTCCTCAAATCCAGTAACGGATGAACACAGAGGTGCAGGGTAGAAAAGAGCTGAAACCCACCAGAAAAAGGTAAAATACTGCAAATGGGGAAAGAGGAAATGGTGTAAAGCCACAGGTCCACACATCTCTGTGGAAAGCAATTCACAAAACTCTCCTGGCTTTGACAAAACCAGCTTGGATGGTGGAGTACTGGAGTCCAGGGCAGCCCTCTGGGCACCCTGGAAGGTCACAGACCTCAGCAGTGGGGTCTGAGACCCAAGCAAGAGGGTTTGAATCCTGGCCAGGAGGGTCTGGGGTCTGTGCAGGGGGGTTTGAGACCCTGGCACAGAGCCCAGGAAGACACAGGCTTTGATTTCAGTCCATGAGAAAAACTTCCAACACAGAGAGGAACTACAAGTCACAAATGTGTAACAGACAGTGGTGTAGTTTATCACTGGGTGGAAAAATTTGTAGTTTTGGGTTCTTAGAATTGGGGAACAAGATGGAGGATTTAGGGTGGAACCCTGGGTTCTTCTCATTCTCCTTTGGCACCCATTTTCTGCAGTGACGTGGGCACAAGGTAGTTTGAGGGGATTGGGTCAGAGTAGAGATGACCCTTCTAGTACCGGAACTGGGCATTGGTATGAAATGGTAAATAATAACCACATAATTTTATGTATAAAGGCAGAGTGACCTCCCATCACAGGAGGAGTCACATCGTGTCCAAGCTGCTGTGAACACCTTGGCTGGACACAGAGAATTGTAAGACAAGAATTAATGAACATGGAAGAAACCCAGAAAAAACAAGACCTTGAGACTCCGTTTCATTCTCGCACCAGATTCAAAGCCATCAGAGGGCAAAAAAAGACTCACTCCAACCACCACCTGACTCGGGCAAAGAAAGACCAAACCTGAGAGTGGGGGCAGCTCTGACCATGCCTTCCCACTTATTTTCCTCTCCCTGGTTAATAATGCAATAAACACAAAAGGCAGAAAAGATACTTTTAGGAAAATCAATGTTTTTGAGATAAAGCATCAATGTAATTCAAACAGCCCGAGTCAACTGCCTAGAGTAAATTAAGTTTAAAATTTTAACAAACTGTCATGTAGAACTGGTGGTGTCTGACAAATTCAATTACAATAGTAATACATCACTCACAAAAGTATTATTGATAGTGGCAGGAAGATATTGAATTTAAATTATTCATTTTTATTGATTAAACAGTATCTCTTCACCAAGAATGGGGCAAAACATCTGACAAACATTCAAGATTCATGTTCTAGCTCCTAAAATAAATAGCTGCCAATCCACCCCTGCTGGGTTTTTGCATATTCCCCTGCCGTGGATCAAGTCAGCATTAAAACTTCATGCAAGGAGAGCCATTCACCCTCATTTCTTGTAGCTAACACTGAGCTGCAAAACACTCTTTTCCCTTCTGTAGTGGTTTTATGTCTGTTAATTTAGTGTAGTGCTTTGAGTGTCTATATATTTTTTTGGTTTGGGAGATAGGATTGGGAGGGAAAGGTAAAATAGGGTTAATTTAAGTTGAACAGATAGATTTATTAATATATTAAAAAAAAGAAAATAAGGAAAAATAAATTATAAATTGTTTTATTGTTTACTTTCTTTTATGCAATACAGAGAGGAAACTATGGTTTTTAGTTAGTTTTAATTATACAAATATCTATTATATATTATATAATAGATATTATACATCATATAATATATATATAATTTTATATACAAAATATAATTTTGTATTATTTTGGGAGAGGAGGGGGTTTTTTTAGAGTTTTATGGAGATATCTGTTATAAGAAAAAAGCCAGTTTGGTGGGTTTTAACATTACAGACCCGGGCTAAACCACCACATCTTCCCAGAAGTCACTTTAAAAGCTGTGTCTGTGAAAATGTGCAGACTCTGAGCCCTTGCTGCCTCCCACACCCTCCTCCTCCTCCAGCTGTCTCACCCTTCCCTGCTCTTTCACTACCAAGGATCCCTAATTCCTGGAACTGGCTGTCCGAGGTCTCTCATGTAGAGGAATCATCTCCCCATCTTGCTTATATTACAAAGCAAATTAGAGATATCGAAGCAAAGTGTGTTAATCCTGTAATTATCATGGTTATAATGAGGCAGTTTAATGATCTTGCTAATTGTCTGTTCAGCAAGACTGGATTGGAAAACATTCCTTACCCCATCCACCCTTTTAATTCTGCTTAGATCAGATGTTTCTTGTAAGTGAGGAGCTGTAGCTGTGTCTCACTACCTCATCACCAAATTAATGTTTAAAAACTGCTGCAGGTCTAACCAAAGGCCAAGTATTATATTGTAAGCAATGTCTGTGTGGTCACAGTCAGTAGCTATTCAGCTAGATATTAATTCAGACAAGATTGCCAGAGGAAACAAAAAGAGAAATAAAACGTCTCTGGGAGGACTAAAATTTTGCTTGTGGATTGCCTGTTAAAGGTCTTAAAATTATCAGCTGAAATAAGCTGCCTGAAAGTTGTTTCTGGCTAATCAACTGCTTTCCTGTTTATTCTGCTGCAACAACCCCCCCTCAGCCTGTGGCTGTGGCTAAATACCAAATTGCTCCTCTCTCCTTTCCTTTTTCCAGGATGGAATTACTTAAATTACATTATGGCTCCAGAAGAAAGTGAAGAGGGGGGAAGAAGTCAACAAGAGAATGTAACCCTGTTTTGTGCCTGAGCTGTTTTGGTTTTCTGAAATTCTTTTCTCAGAGAATTTTCTGTAAACAGGAGAAATGTTTTTGTAACTGTACCTTTGTTTTCATTCCTTTTCCTAGGAGGGACTTCTTGATGTCCCTGTGGTGTGACTAATGGGAGTGAAGAGGTTTGTCTTTGTGTCACCAATCCAATTGGTCTGTGTAAAATAGTGTATAAGAGAAACACATCCCAAAAATAAAGGAGTCAAGGAGTGAGCTGCTTTCCCAGAAATCACCTGCAATGCCCCAGGAAAATTCACTCTCCAGCTCTGGCACACCTTGGGAGCAGCTCAGGACCCCCTACATGGGACATCAGAGACTCATTAAAAACTATCTCTACAAAAGAAAACAATCAGGAATGAAGGAACACAAGTAAGTGCTCACTACTGCAAAAAAAAACCCAAACACATGCTTCCAGCTCATCAGCTTCTCTGCAGGAGCTGCCAAGCATATGCTAATCCTGGAGTAAACTGCAAGTAATTCCAAGCAATGGAGCAGTAATTTACTCCAAGTTTACCGTGAGCAGCTGATACAGCCCTGCTGTCCCTGCCATGGCTTGTCCAAAACCCCACATCTCAGCCTCCCAGCTCTCTTGGCTGTAAAAAATGTAAAAAAAGGTGTTTTGTCACTATAGGATATGAAAAGAATGACATGCACACAGCCAGGTTGTTAGGGTAAAAAGAGAGAAGTTTAATTTTTTTATTGGGGTTTATATAGATTTTGGACAATGACTATGGATTGGACAATGAGGTTGACACTTCTACTACACTGGTCAAACTAGAAGTCCATCAATTGTCCCTCCTCCATAGAGGAATGTAAATATTATTTTGTTTACATGAAAATCTGTGAGAAACTCCACTACAAAAACGCAAACGTCAGAACACTGAAAAAGATCAGGGCAACAGTGTTCCTGTAAAAGGTAAAACTTACCAAGCACCTCAATGCAGATTTCCCGTTTTGAGGCTGACACCTGTGTTTCCCCAGAAAATGATTGGAGGAGAATTGAAAAAGAATGAAGGGTTTGTCCATTTAGCCACACTCCTCTGAGCTACAGAGAAGAACTTCTTCCAAGTACCAACCATCTCTCTGAGACCCCCACCTCACCTGCTGGCACAAAACAAAGGTAACTTGTCATCAAGCCTGGTAATAACAGCACTGTGAGCAGCCACCCAAAACCCTGAGGGTCAGATTTAAACTGATATTAAACCAGCAAAACTCCAGCAGTCAGAAAATACAGTGATTTTTACAGGCAGTTGGGGACCCAACCTCTGCCCCCAGCAAGGTTTGCACAGGCAAAAACATTCCAGCACACACAGGCCAAGCTGCCCAGGGCAGCAGAAAGCTGACAAAAACCAGGAGTTCTCTCCTGCTGCAGCCAGATCTTAATGCTCATCACCTACCAGATTTTGTTTCTAGTGCATTTGACACGCTAGAGAAATAATGAATAGTAATTTGAATTAATCATTGCGAGTTCCACTGCAATTAACAGCAGTGGTTAACTGTAGCAGCACACTACAAATAAATTTGCATACCGGAGATATTTGGGGCCAAATACAGGAAAATTGCTCATTATTCCTGAGCTGTAACATGGCTCAAAACCATCCCTCTGTCCATTAACCATTCCTCCATTTATTGGTCCATCTCCAATATCAACAATGGTGAAAAGTTTGGGGTAAAACGTTGGCAAAGATGAATTCAAATCAGAACCAATATTTATTCCAAGATTGTTCCTCAGTCCTTTCCAGCTCCTCCCCAGCTCTCCACATTAAATCACTTGGGCTCCCCACGTGCTGCAGCACATCAGCTCTCAGCAGCATAGATCAGAATACACAGCTGTGTTGATGTGAAAGAGAAACTAATAAATGAAAAATTATGAGTGGAAATTGAATCTGCTAGACGAATGCTCAGCAATAGATTAACATATGCTGCATTTGCAAGGAAAAAAATACACTTTAGCTCCAGCTTATATTAAATATTGAGATCACTGAGTTTCCTCAATGTTCTGCATGTCTTGATATATTGTAAGCAAGCATATTTCATTAGTTGCATATATCCATATCTCTCTAATAACTTTCAAACTCCTGGACTCCTGTCATTTGGACTTATATTTGAAGAGACACTTGAGACCTATAAAAGGATGGAAAAAAACCCCAAAACCCAATACTAAAAGCAATGTGCTTTCACTGCTTTTGTCAGTGGAAACTTTCTTTTGAGCTGTGTAATTGAAAAGCACTGCAGCAGCACAAAATATTACATGAGATGAGGAACATTTCAGTGACAGCCTCGCAGCCCACAAACCAAAACATAATGCATTGTTTATCACAGATAATTGCAGCCTTTCCATCCCATTTTAATCTTTTTGTTAGCTTTTAAACAAACTCTCTGTCCCAATTTTAGAGATGGGAATAAGAAAAAAAAAACATTTGCATTCTCTTCTGAAGAACATTGATTATTCAGAGTAACAGAGAAAATAAACTGGATCTTGTGCAGAATATACCACCCAACTCATGGGAGCTACCCTTTGCATAAGATACAAGCCAGTGAACCATCACAACACATTTTCTTTATTTAACTTTTAGGAAGCTGTAACTAAGCTGTAAGCTTCTCTGTTCCTATTCCTTGGCTTTGAATTCATTTTCTGCCTTATTTTCATATTTTCTAAATTAAAAAAAAAATTCTAAATAAAAACAACCCAAAAAAAAAAGTCAAACTTTTTTTCATGCAGATTATGATGCCAGGAAGTAACTCAGCAGCAGATTTATCCCTGAGAACAGGAACACATTTTAAAAGTCATATCTCCATTTTTAATCATTTTTAGAGTCTAAGAGGTAGCATTTTCAAGTGAGATATTTTCTTTCCTGCTTGAACTGCCCTGAAGAGCAGCCACGGTCTGTGTAACATCTGAGGAGCTGAAAAACCCATGAGAAGGTTAAAAGTGTGATTCTGACACCAGTTTTAATTCAGCCTAGTTCATGGTTTTAATTCAGCATAGCTTTAATTCAGCATAGATCAGCCAAAGTCATTCAAGGGAGAAAAAAATCCCAAAAAAACCTTAGTGGTCAATGTGTAAAAAGAACTTTAGCCCAGCCCTATGTTACCAGTTCCGTGGACATCAGTGCTGATGACTATTCTCATTTTCCTTACACATCCATCCATAGCCTGAGTATTTGCACGCGTGACTGGTACAAATCATCTCATGAAATCAGCAGAGCTCTGAATTTTCACCCACTGCTGCTGAATCAAAGCTCACTGCCTACTCACTGATATCAGCTTCTCTCCTCAGGTGACCCAGTCTGAACTCAACACTCAAAATTAACAAAAAGCAGCTCCCCTCCCGTGCTGTGTCAGTCACACCCTGCAAGGACAAGGCCAACTAACACAGAAAAAAACCTGTGCAAGGTCAGCTCAGGCTGCTGACACCACTCAGGTGCTGCTCAGAGCAGGAACCTCCTCTAACAAGATTTGCAGTGCATTTTTTAGGAGAACACTTGGTTAAATGAGTATCTGCAAACCACAGTGCCACACATGCATAATGCAGTGTGGCAGCCCTGAAGGTTTAGTGAGGCTGCACAGAGAAGCATCCAAAGAGAGAAATGAAAAATGCAGGTTTTCAAAATACAGACTTCATGTCTCAAGACACCTGTTACTTGCTCAGGGAATGAATGGAAAACTCCCAGAAATCAGAAGAGGTGTTCTCATTAGGCTGTTCATCATTTATTCCTCTATTCTGCCAACCAGACCTCTCTGGTTGGGCCAAATGTCCCAAATTCAGTCAGTGGGAGAAAATTCAGCCAGCAAAATGTGGAACCAGTTTTAACTTGGTCATGGGATGTTTGAAGCACAGCTCAGAAGGCAATAAAAAGGACATTAAGTGTCTCAGTCACTGATGTGACACTAAGGATAGTGCAAGGTCTAAATAAGTAAATTGTAATTTCATCCTGGTCTCTAAAACCATTGCAGCAGTAGGAGGATGGAACTCACACAGCCCTGTGAGGAATGAAACTCCTGCTGCTGAAATGGAGAAGGGACAGTCCTGCAGGTCTCAGTACTACCTGACTTAGAAAATTTTTCAAAAATACAGAAAAGCAAAGAAAAGAGCAATGCAGGAACAAACAGGGTTTGAAGGCACAGATTAATAGATTTCAATAATAATGAAGTTAAGGTAGAGCTTATTATTAGAGACTATTGCCTTCAAGTTGCCTCTGTTCATATATGTATTAATTGGGGTATTTTTACACATTTTTTGTACAGAAAAAGAGAGAAATAGATTTTAGATTTCTGAATTATGCTCTGTCCTACTTCACTATTTCCATGGAGCTCCAGAGTGAAGCTGTCTGCTCAAAATGCCAAGCAGGCATTTTGGCAATGAAGGCCAAAGCAAATGCACAAGCAGGAATTAATTCTTGGTAACTAATAGACATTATGTGCTTCTAACTTGCATCCTGCTGCCTGGGAGCCCCAGAGAACTGTCCCTGCACCCCAAAACAGACCCCTGTCCACAGCCCTTTCCCAAAGCTCCCTTTCTGCATTACACAGGTGAATATCATCCCCTCACACCAACCCTCTCACCCAGCTGACAATTCCCAAAAGAGGAATATTTGAATAACCAACCAGCCATTTGCACGGCTGAAACAGCAATAAGTCAGTTCCCGGGTCATAAACAACCATTCCAAGCTCTTCTCTTTTTTTGTGATGAATTGTTTGCAAACACTTCTACTGGCTCCAGCAGTGTGAGGTTGGAAGTCATGAGTGAGCACAGCAATTCCCAGTGCAGTTGGATAAACCCTCCCTTCCCAATCTGTTACAGCTGTAACAAGATCTACGTGGAGAAATAGTGTTGATCAAGGTGGAATAATATTTAGAGCAGAATGTCAGGTTCAGCCACAAATAGATTTGCTTGTGGAAGCAGCTGCTGCACCCATTAGAATCTTTTAATAAACTGTTATGAAGATTGACACCTTGGAAGTAATTAAGTATTAAGTATTTTTAGGTAATTACTGCAGCAATAACACGGGACGTGCTCATTTTCGGAATGAGGAATTATCTGTAGCTCCCATTGCTGTGCTCCTTTTAATAATTCATAATAGTTTGACACCCATGATTATTGCTCCAGCTTTCCAACTTTCCAAACAAACTGAACAGGAGCACAAGAAACTGTTTACAGTCCAGGGGAAATCCCACCACGAGCTGTTTTGTGGGACTTGTAGGGGAAAGGAGCTCACAGAAGGCCAGATGCCAATGCACTGACAAAACAGCAAAAAATCCACATGTAAAACAAACACCTCTAAGTCAAGATCCCATCTCTCCTCATTGTAGTTCCAGGCTCCTCCAGTGCTCTGGATTTCTTTCAGCCTCTCAGAGCTCCCTCTTATCCAGCCTTTCCTCTCACCAGTGCAGCCCAGGGAACCCCAAAAACTTCTCTTCCCTTATTTGCCACAGCTGTTGCCAAATTACTGCTTTAACTGTTCCATTCCTAGACTTGCACTTGTGGCCGTCCCTTTTAAATTCATGAGGGTAGAGGTGACCTTTTGAAAGCAGATATTTACTTATTAAATGGTGATATCTCTGTCTGCTCAGAAATTACCACCATGGGGGGATAGAGAAGGAAGGAAAGGAGGAAGAAATGAGAGTGGGACAGGGCTGTTAACTCCTGCCTTTAAAGAAAGACATTGTTCTATTTGGTAAAAGTGACGTAGCTGTTTCTAAAGAGATGAAAATCTGAGCCTAATATCAGCAGTCTGCCTTTCTCCTGAGGAGCAACACCACGAGTTTCAACATCTTTTACCCACAAGGTGAAGTGGTACCAGTTATAATAGGAGAAAAATAAATCATTCTTCACGTCCAGACCAAAAATTAGGTAAACTCTGGAAAAGCAACAGCAAACCCTGAAAACACAGAGTTTTATTCTGCATTAAATATGAAAGAAACCTACTCAAAACAGGGATGTTTAAAAAAAAAAGTCTGAATTATGCCTGAAGAGACCTTGGCCATATGTGCTGCCATATTCAGAAATTTCTTCTAGGCTGCTATGCCACTCTTCCATTTGTTAAATTATTTTTATGTTAGTGCGAATGATTAAGTTTCTTGTGCAGTTATTGGGGCCCGAAAGGCACCTTTATTTGCCTCATTTATCATATACAGCAGCACTCAGCTAAAGTGTAGAGGTAAACAATTTTAAATAGCAATATTCTTGCTAGAATGCAGTCATCTTGACCACAGGAGCTTTGGAAAAATGCAGATTTAAACTGTTCACATTACTGTTTTATCTGCATTTCAGTCTGAATTACTAATTTATCATCAAGCTCAGCAATAAAGAAACACAGAGGGGAGATATTAAATATTTATGCCCACAGTACCTGACAAGTTTTCATTGAAATATTAATTGTAAAACAAAAGCACAACTGTTCCAGCTACCAGGAGTGGTAAAGGCAATACTTAAAGCCAACTAACAGTGCCATAGCTAATTTAGTTTGCTGTGCTAAAATAATTGTTAGCTCAATTTAAATTTGTCAAGGGAGATGCTTTGAAAATATATATTCAATGTATTCAAAATATTTGTTAGTCACTTTGCAATCAGCACCTGCCAGAACTGTTAAAGGATGTTACAGGAGAAACATAAAGTAGGGAAGTATCTCCCTGCCCTGAGTGCCCAGGCTGTGCTGGATTTCTGTCTCAGGGTTTTTGCAGCTTTGCACACTCACACCAGGACTGACACGTTAGTCCAGACTCCAGAGCCTGGACAAGCAGGTGCCACTTCATACTAGCCACAGGCAGCCTCTCAACATGCCATTTTCCTAAAAAACAGTCTGTTCAACCTGAGAATGTCTTTAACAGTGAGTTGCAATTATTTTTTTTACAAGAAATAAAAGCTTACCGCAATCTGAAAGAAATAAAAGCTGGTCTTTGCTGAAAGAGCTTATTATAGAAGGCAACCTGTGTGGGTGAGGAGGGGAGAAATGCCAGCTAAAATGGGCTGAAGAGAAAAATCAAAGAGTAGTTGGGATGAATGAAGAGAAATCTCTTCTTCAGAGAGATTAAATTATTAATTATCCTGGAGAAAGCCCCATGTTTACCGCACGAATTTCAGTGCCTTAACAAGGGCCACCATCAGTGCTGCCTTACAACACACAGAGCTGCTCAGCTTATTGCATTACAGAGGATTTTAAACACTGCTGCTCCTCAAAGGCAATGCTGTGGGGTCAAGAACATAATACCCATTGCAGAGAAATCTAATTCCAAAGCTGGGAAAGTCTCTTCCCACCCCAAAATGGCTTTAGGTATTGAAATGAATCCTGTATTACAGCTAAGCTTTGGTCAAAACAGAAATTCTGACAGATTTATTACTACCTTATCAAGTGACTTCATAGTTTTAAAAAAAATACATATATTCTTCTAAAATCCATTTATCTAGGCAGAATTTAATAGTTGCAAGAAGAGTGGGCTCATTTAATTGAAATTTGCTCCTAGCACGCTGCTCCAGGGCTCTCTCCATCTGCAGCACCCCACTAAGGCGTGTGTCCTTTTATTCCTGCTCTCTATCTCGCACATTCAGAGCCCCACTTAAAATCATGCTAAGGCACTTTCCTTTATGACTTTGCATTCTCCGAGAAAATTGCTTTTTAGCTTGGGTCAGCTTCAATTTTAACTTTATTTTTTTAGGAAATGTTTTTTAATCTGCAGCAGCTCTAGCATTTATATACCTCATTTTACAGTGCTGCTCTGGAAGAAATGAAGGAAGTGGCCGGGGCCTCATCACCCCAAAGCAGTGCACTGTGTTCATCAAATGTGCTGTGAGGCTCTGGGGGAGACGGGAAAAATAGGCTGTAATTCAGGGTCAGGCCCTCCCTGGCCTCCAGCACCAGGTAAAATCACTGCTGGGTGATGCTGGATGTAGGACGTGCTCATGGGTCCATTGGACCATCACTATCTCAAAGCATTTCACTTCTACAAACTTGCTGATTAATGAAAAAAAAATCTAAAAGCCCTTCCAAGAGCTAAGGACATCTCTGGAGAAGAGTAAGCAGAAATTATCACTCAGCTAAAAGCTTTCAGTTGTGTTAGTACACATCTGGGATAACTTGTACAATTCTGGGCACCTCAAAAGGAGCTGCCAGGATACCACAGGAGCTCCAGGTGAGCCTGCAGTCCCTGAGGCAGCTTTGCATGATCCCCATCCAGCCACAGGTGATACCAGGGCTCTGGGAACACTCTCAGCACAGAGAGAAGGGAAGCATCTGGCAGAAGGGAAACCAGAAAGGGAGGGGATTTAAATTAGAAACCAGGAAAATATTCTGGACTGTGAGGGTGGTGAGACTGTGGCAGCAGCCCTCTTGTTAAAGGGCAGGAATGAGCTGCCACACAGACTCCTTGTTTATCACAGCATGAAAAGGGCCCTGGTTTATTCCTCTTTACAGTTCAGTCATCCTGACTCCAACCATTCACTGACGGCCTGCAGCAGCTCCTGCAGTGGGTTTCCCTTGCAGCCTCTGACTGCTGGTTATTTCCTGCTGAACTCTGACTGCAGGGATTAGTGTGAGACTGTGACTGCAGGGATTGGTGTGCAGACTGTGACTGCAGGGATTGGTGTGCAGGCTGTGACTGCAGGGATTGGTGTGCAGGCTGTGACTGCAGGGACTGGGGTGCGACGTTGCCT
>VWZU01011166.1:2424721-2470194 GCA_013397095.1 Sterrhoptilus dennistouni | reverse complement strand
AGACTGTGACTGCAGGGATTGGTGTGCAGACTGTGACTGCAGGCTTTTACCCAGCTAGACTGTGACTGCAGGTTCCAACAACAGGCTCTAACTGCAGACACAGACTGACCCCACAGCAGTGCTTATCTCTCCACAGGATCCCTCTGCTTCATGATTTCCCCTTCCATGATCCTCACCAGCTAACCCAGTCCCTTTTATCACACTTATCTTTATTGGATACAGCTGTGACTCATCAGGGGCCAGGCTGTATTGGGTAATTAACACAGCTGTTAATTATCAGGGCCAAGGTCACCTGTATTCCCTTCTCCTACAGACAGTGAGGCCCTGGCAGAGGGTGCCCAGAGAAGGTGTGGCTGCCCCTGGATCCCTGGAAGTGTCCAAAGCCAGGCTGGATGGGGCTCTGAGCAGTCTGGGGTAGTGCAAGGTGTCCCTGCCCATGGCAGGGGTGGGACTAGGGGATCTTCAAAGTCCCTTCCAACCCAAACCATTTCATGATTCTGTGATATTAAGAAAGCAATGTTCCATATAATTGAGACTGTAAACAAACCAAATTTTTTACTAAATGCATATTAGAAAGGAAACTCCTAACCAATTCATGGATGTAGGCTACTGAGTTTCTAAAAGTTAACAAAGGAGCATTTCAAATACATATTCCACTGGGTTTGGTTCCCATAATAAATTCTTAACATAGAGGAGTTGATGCTTCATATTTCCTTTAGTCCACTTCCAATCACAATGCCAAGTGCACTTATCTGAAGGACATTATTTTAATGAAGTCATTTGTGCCCTTAAAAATTAATATGTCAGAGCAGTTAAAGTCTAGTGACTGTAACCAAACCAAATAATGTATAATGGAGAAATGCAGTGAGAAAAAAAATACAGCCTGAAATCAAGGTTAAAGCAGTTAACCTTAGGGAAAAGAGGGAAAAGAAAAGCCAACACCAATTATATGTCCCCTTGACACACCATAAAGAATACCATTACATTGTCATCACCCCACTGCATACAGCTGTGAATTGAGATTATTAACCATCACTGTATTGTATATTGAAGGCACCATGAAATTTATCTTCATTTGAGGAGATAAAAATTATAATCTTGTGGTCCAGAGACACTTGATCTAAAAGAAGCCCCCTTAGTACTAGAGCTTCTCAGAGAGCCATGACTAGAATAGTCGTTTTTGTTGTAAAGTTTCATGCAAGACAAATGCATTGCAAAAATATGATGCAACATTCACTCTTCCAGTTCTTTAAGCCAACACAAACTGCTATTTAGTTCCATCAGTTCAGGAAAATACTTCTCTCATTTTTGCATAAAGACTATTTTGGCAGCAGATCCTTAAATTAGAACAGCTCCAACTCAGGGCTTCCTGTCTTTAATAATTCAGCTTTTCCCACATTCAGGTGAAAGCAAACCATGTACCACCTAAAATGCCAACAACATACAGGAATACAAAGTGCACCTGTTGATGTGCTACTGCTTCATCACTTTTCCTACCACTGAGGCTCCTTCCTTCAACATTCCAGCAGTGTCACCCATAAATTCACAGGAAGTTCAAAAATAAATTCATACAGGAAATTTAAACACATGAAGAGTTAATCCTCTGTCCGAATTTCCTGATACCCAACACCCTTGACCTCACTTTTAACAAATGGACAATATTCTTCTCTCCTGCAGAGAAAGGCCATGTCCACTGGAACTCAGCAATCTAACACCACAGCAGTTCACTGAAACTGCTGCTCACATGGGGATTTTCTTCATTATTAGCTGCAAACATTTCCAGACAAGAAAAGCACAGTCACATTTGCAGAACCCATCACAGATATTTATGAGTTCTTCTCGGCCCATGGAATTTACCTGCTTGATAAACTCCCTTCCCTTTTTAACACAGCTTAGCAGTCTCCAAGGTGCACCTCCAAACTAGATTAATGTACCTCCAGAACATTCATAAGGTAAAGAAATGTAATTTAATTTGTGATTGCATAAACCAGTCACGGAAGCCTCCCAAGAAGCCTGAGTTTTCATTTCTTTCATAGTAGACATTTAATTATATGATAATTACTTACAGCTTGCAGCTCAGCTTCTACTTTTATGAAATATAAATTGCTCTTCACTCAAAAGTGCAGGATGAGCATTTAAAAGGCTTCATTAAGTAGGTTTTAAGATTTTTTTGACGACTTTCTTTAAGCTGTGGAATGGAAAGCAGATGTACCTGTAAACCAAGACTTGATTCACAGAAGAACAAAGTAGAATTGCTAATGGAATACCAGGATGGATGAGCCTTTACAAGGAAAAAATATTAACTTTTAACAAACACATTTTTTTTTAAGTAACAAACAAAATATTTCTGTCAAGCTGCATGATAAAAGGAACTAGAAGGGAATAAGCAGTATTGCCAGATCTCAGACATGAACAACAAGACTCTTTATTCTAAATTTCCAGAGCTTGGAAACATGAGGTTGTGTCAGACTCACTCCATATTAAAGCAGCCAGACTGAAAAGCCACTAACTCATTTGTGGCTTCCTAAAAGCCTAGAGAACAGGAATTATGAAAGCAGAAAGAGGAAGACGAGAAAAAAAAACCTTGACATGAATTTATGTTTTGTAATTCTGTGACTGTTTTGACCTTGATTTTGATTTTAGACCATTAGGAGAGGACAGTGCTGCTACTTCTGCCCTCTCATATCCTCACAGTGCTACAAGATTAGACCTGGGAACAAACATATGAGGACACAAAATCATCAAAGCTGAGGTCCTGGTTGCTGCAAAACATTGTGCAGGTGTCACTGCTCTCTGCTGGCCACACAAATATCTCACTGAGGTGGGGGAGAGATGCAAATCCTGCAGGAAACACCACCCAGGCAGGCAGAGTGTTCTCCTGCCACAGGGTTGTGTCTCCTTCACCTCAGGCAGGAGAAGTGAGCTCAGAAAGGTGCTGAGGTGGGAATTCCACCTCTTGAGAACTTCAACAGGGAAGTTTTTCTGATTTTAGATTAGCAGTTGGGTATGGCCATACCATTAATTATATCTGTAATATTATTTATATTTATTTCTATTATTATATAAATATTTATTTGTATTACATTAAAACTTATTTATATTTATTACATCTGTATTTTGTATGTTCATTAAACATGAACATACAAAATCAGACAATAAAACTAGCACACACAGCCTGCCTGTAAATTCTTGGCAGCTGTTTGCCACCCTCCCAGTCAGTACCTCAGAGGAGAAATTCTCTCTGAAGCAGAAGAACACAAGACATGAGATTTGCCCAGACCAGTGCACTGTTAAGGAAACCAAGCAGATCTAAAAAACAAATTGAAAGGTTCAGTTAAACTGCATTAAGTCTTTGTATGGACACTCTTACTCAGAATTAAAAAGTACCTTATTTCAGTGAGGCTTATTAATTCCCAGGGGGAAAACAAAGCTTATCATGACTTTTTGTCACTTAAATTCTGAAGTAACAAGTCTACCGAGAATTTGATCATTTGGTTTAGAAGGTGCTTTGTTATTATCTCCCATCCAGAGCAGCCTTTGCACACTGCAGTGTCTTTTCAGACACTTGACAAACACTGCAGCACTGAGCACTCACATCATCACCCCAGAGCCACCTCTCTGCAGCTGGTGAATTCAATTTACTGTTTTTCCTTTTTCTGGAGATGTCACACCCCAGAAAGACACTTTTAATTGTGGCCATGGCCAAGTAGTCCCCCAGACACTGTTCTTTACACACAGGATGTGAACAGTGCTCCTAAAAATAAATAAATAAAGAGCCAACACCCTGCAACAAGCTGTGCCTCGGCTGGAACGGGCAGAAAAGTTCATCTTTATTTTATAGAGTTTACAAAAGGGCAGAAAATGCCATGCCATTTCATTCTGAGCAGCTTCTTCCATTATCTACTGCAGCACTCAGCACTTAGCCACTAAACAGCACAGGAAGGGAATTAAGAAGTCTAGAGGAGCAAAAGGAGTTGGATTTCCAGCTGGGATGCGGAGAGAACTGGGAGATGGTGAAAGGCTGCTTTGTGTAGGACTGAAAGCTCCCCCAAACACCCTAAATTTTAGGGTCAAGGTCCCCCCCAGAATTTGGGGTTAAATCCTCCCCAAATCACTCCAGAGCCCTCAAATTTGGTATCTTCTGTACCCTTACTCACGCCAACACACTCTGCTGGGCTCAGGCTCCCAAATACCCTCAATATTGATCAGTAATGTCTCAACCTGTGGAAATCAGCTTCACTCTGAAACAAAAGCTTACCTGGCAGCACATGAAAAATTTAAAAGCATTTTTTGAGCACAGGTGCTGAAGGAGGGTGTGTCTGTGGGCTGCCCAGCACAGAAGGGTCCATGCCAAATGGAAAAGGCTACTTAGAGCTACTGTAAGCCCTGACGTGCTTTTGGCCACACACTTTGCTTTGAAAGGGGAAAATACTTTTTTACAGCTGCTTTTCTGGAACTTATCTCATGTCCAGACAGGGAAAGACGAGGTTCAAGGGACCACTGCCTTCTATGTCCTACACCTATTTCCATATCACACCAGGAGGATCATTCAGTGAAATGGTTTGAAGGCAGTGGGGAGGTAAGGAGAACACCTGACCACACAGCCCCATGAAAATAAAAGGTTTCTCTTTTAAGTTCCATTACACCTGGCTGAAGTTTTGCATCTGCAACAAACTGCACAATTAAGACTGCGAGAGATAAAGTTGTAATTTAAACCTATAATTAAAACAGAACTCCTAAAAAGCAATTCTTTATTCTTTCCAATCTGTTCTTTTAACATTTTATCAGTTTAAGGCACTTTTAAAGCCCACAGAAGATATAACACCACGCTCTTCTCAGAATGTGAAGTAGCAGGGCCTCAGACAACATCTGCCATCAGGCAGGTGCACTTTGTGCTCCAATGAAGAATGTCCCATTTTTCATAGCTGGATACTGCTGGGGAACCTCATTAGAAACCAAATTACTACCTGCATCAGGTTTACACTAATGTATTGACATCTACAGCACTTGTTAAATGAACCGTAAATCCAATACACTAAAGTCATTTTCAACTGAATCAAATCAGGTTTCAGTCAAAAGAATTACAATGGTCATATACTCAAAGCTTGGCACTTTCCTGGTGTCCCCAGCTAGATCATTTCAGACACAGAGAGAAAATTGTGAACCTGTGAAACAGCACCAGCTAAATTGGACACACTGCAAGCATACTAAACACGGGGTGAGGAGTTTGAGGATGATAATTGACTCTAATTGACTGCTTGGTAAAGCTACCCAGGCATCCACAGGCACACTCCTCACTAATCTGTTTTCAACAGACCCTATTCTCTTCTCCTTAGTTAATTTATACTTCCTTATTATAAACCACATAGTTTGCATTTCAGAGAATCTTTTCATTTTAAATCTTTACTTCCCAGTCCCCCTCTGAAGCAAAGGCTGGGTGGGACCATGGGCTGCAGCACTGTGCACAGCCCTCCTCAAAGCCCAGCAAGAAAAATGCCTTGGGAAGCAAGTTCACGCTTGTGTGTTGTCTCTTCCCATCAAAGCCACCACTTTTTTAATACTGATCTAAAAATCCTTGACCCACATGTCAGTGAGGGCAGCATTAACCCCTAATTCCCTTTTCTCTCAGGATTGATGATTTCCCAGTAAATGCAGGGCTGTCATCCTGTGCACACTACAAGAGGGGATGTCAGCAGAGAGGACAAAGCTCCTGCTCCTCCAGCCTACCTGTTCAGCTTCTTTAAACCAAGATATTCGAAAGGCCTAATTCAAATTCAGTACAGCTACAGATTTGAACTAGCAGATTTGTCCAGCTAGATTTTCCTCCACCCTCACACAGACACTCTCCCTAAGTAGCCTCAGTTCTGCTTAATTCATTTCCCAGAAACAGAAAACAGCCAAATGGAAATTAAAAAGGAAATATATATGAGCCAGGTCCTCTATCAGCATAAATTGAACCTGGTACCAGCAAATTACTCTGACACTTAGTGTCTGAGGGACCAGCTCCTTATCAAGAGTTTATATAGATTAAATTCATTTACTAGGCTAGACTATAAACAATCTGTTTTGGCCTCTTGCTATCTAAACCTCTGGCAGATTATCTGTGCAAGTTCTCCTCCTCCTCCCCTTTCCTTGGAGCAGTGCTGTCTCCATGATCCACTCCAGCAATAAAGAGATGCCCCTTGGAAAAAACAGCCACACAACAGAACAAAAACCCACATTAAACTTCTGCAGCCTGGAAGAAACCCTGCTGATCAGTCAGAAATAATTGGTGACCTTCTAATACAAGAAGAAACCTCCGCAGAAGGGGTGGAAACCACTTGCTTCCATTCATGCACAGAGCTGGGTTGTTTGGAGAGCTGGGGCTGTCCAGTTGGAGGGGGCTCTCACTCCTTTGGCCACCTTCCATCCCCATTTACCATTTTCCACAGTGCCTGTGGTGTTTTCAGCCTGTTCCTGGAGGACTCCAGCAAAAACTCATCCTGCCAGTGCATTCAAGGACACTTTTGCAACACGCTGTTACTCACCTGATATTTCCAGGCTGATGGTGACAGTGAGCATCACCCACACAGCACATCTCATTCCCAGATTGCTGCTGAAATGCTGGATCTGCCCCTGGAACAGGGCTCTTGGACAGCCCAAATCAGCCAGCTGGCATCCAGCCTGTCCCCTGTCCCCAGCACAGGGGCAGCTCTTGGCCTGGGACAAGCTGGCACAGCTCAGCACAAGGCACTGGGCCACTGCCTCAGTGTGTTTGTTCTCAAGTGAAAGGTCAGAACTCACTAGGGAAAAACAGAAAATGCTGGTAAACAGAGGTGAAAACACAGCCTCAAGCAGAGTGAGGGTGGTTAGGCTCACACTTACCTTGGAGCAGATTTGTTTTCAGTTGCTTCTTTCTTCCAATTCTCAAATTCTTTTTTGTCCCACTCGGTTTTCCAGCGTATTGTTAGTTTCTCACTCCCCTGTGAATGAGCATCTTGCACACAAGTTCCTTAGAGGTGCAGCTCCTTTCCATGGCTCCCCTGGGCTGCTCAGGCTGCATCAGTGTCCCTCAGAAGATGGATGAGGATGCCATCAATTCACCTCATCCACCTCTGCAGCGGGCTGGGGAGGCTGCCCGCACCCTCCTCACCACATCAGTGCACTGTCAACTCTCCTACATTGTAACCACAGTCATTTTATCCCCCTCTGGCCTGAAAAATAAAAGAGTAGGTATTAATTTAGCAGCAGGAATGTTGCTTTGCATCCTACAGAGCCAGCTGCCATGGGGTACCATCACAAGATGCTCAAAACATTGGTGGGGTAACCAGCACTGTGGCTGAGGCAGGGGCTGTGAGCTGGAGATTTGTTAATAAATCCATGAGAAGGAATAAAGTCTGTGGTTTCACTGTAGCTGAGTTGTAGCCCTGGTTTCATACCTGAGGTGTTTTGGTTTTCTGAAATTCTTTTCCCAAGGAATTTTCTGAAAACAGGAGAAATGTTTTTGGAACTGGAACTTTGTTATTCATTCCTTTCCCCAGGAGGGACTTCTTCTTGCTGTCCCTCTGCTCTGACCAATGGGAGTGAAGAGGTTTGTCTTTGTGTCACCAATCCAATTGGTCTGTGTGAAATAGTATAAAAGGGAGACACAGCCCAAAAATGAATGAGTCATTTTCAGCCTTCTGAAGTTCAGAGTCTGTGTGGTTGCGGTGTAAAACAGCATCACTGAGTGTCTAACACACATCCTATGTGAACAGCAGATTCTCCAGGGGATTTGGGGGCCACACAACTGCACTGGGCTTCTCTTTAGAGAAGACAAAACCCCTGCAGGGCAAGCAGGGAACAGAGTCAAAGAAAAGCCTGGTCCTTTGGGTGAGGGGAAAGAGGTTCAAAATGCATCCCAATGAAAGGGCAATACCAAGAAATTGAGGTTAGTTCAGAGCCAGTTACAAAAGCTCAGAACAAAGAGGGGCTACATGAGCCTTTAAAAACTAGTAGCAGGTCCAAAAATAAAAGCCAATCTTAGAGTGAGTTGTAAAGGAGACACATGAAATCCCCAACACAGTAACAGGTCAGAAAGGTCCTTTCACTGTAGAGCTCTCCAAATACAACACAACAAACAAGCTTGCTAATGCTGAGTGAGTCAGGATAATTTCCTTCTAGTACAGAGTCTGTGCCCAACCATAGTGCAAACCAGCATCAAGTCACATAATCAGAGTTAGAAGCATCAAAACACCTTCCTCAAACACCTCTGATGAAGGCTTCCAACTCCTGAATTACCTGCTATGCTTAAATTTATTCTTTTTGATGGGAGTATTTTGTTTTCATCCAAACTAATTATGCCCAAATCAATGGTAATGGTGGATTTGGCATAAATTATCCCTGTAGCTGCTCTCAACTTAAATCATCCTTTTTCAGACAGATAAATCCCTCGACTACCTCCTGCCAGAGCATCGACACCTGGGTATTTATTTCACTAATTATTTTTATGTACATCACTGGAATGTGATATAAACTACAGGAACAGCAACAGCTTCCCCTTCTTGTGTTGTCCAGAGACATCAGAGGATGGGCTCCCTCAGCAGAGAGCCACCGTCTAACAGTCTGCTCAGAAACTGAGCTTTGTTCCCAAAATCCCCCTCAGTCACAGACCCTGTACCAGACAAGGTCCAAGCAGGTCATTTGTAGAGTTTTATCAGTACAAGACCAGATTAACTCATGGACTAGACCTGTGTCTCTTCATTTTAATTATTGGAGAGTCAGGAGTTCAAAAAAAGCTGAAAATTGTTGGGTTTTTGTTGGGTTTTTCTGTTTTGTTGGGGGTTTTTTGTTGTTTGTTTGGGGTTTTTTGTTTGTTTGTTTGTTTGGGGTTTTTTTGCATAAAATAAACACTAGTGCACTTTACAGCTGCCTCTCTAGTTGTCTGCTTCTCCAGGTCTTCCCTGGCCTGGAAGGGATTACTCAGTTCTGAAAGAGAAGCAAAGCCCACAGTGATTGGGATGACAGATGGATCCACCTGCTGGCACAAAATCACATTTTCTGTCTATTCCACTTCCAAATCAGGAAAAAAGAAAATAAGTTACCTGTAGGAAATGAAAGATTTCTACGTTATTATTTACATTATTATGTTGTCCACCTTTTTTCCCTCATATAAAAATGTCCTAGGTCAAAAGTAGTCACTTGACTTTCACAGAAAAAAAAACCACAACCAAAGAGATGCAAACATTTTTTCTGACATTCTGACTCAGGATGTAAAAATCATCTCAAATTACCCTCTCCACATTTGAAAATTGCATTTACTTCTGAGACAAGTAGGATTAGTGTCAGTGACAGATTAATTTGCTTTTTGATGCAGAAAATGTGCTCTGTGGGATGAACACAAACACTGCAGGCTCCAGGGGATTGCAGAAGAGCATTTCACCTCCAGGTCACTGGTTCAGGCTCCACCTGGGGGTAGGGACATAGGAGTTTTCTAAATGTCTGATGTTCAATGGTCTGTGTGAAATGAGTTTTGTTGTTGTGCCTTCACTTCGAGTTAACACCAGTGACTGTCAGTGGTGAGGCCAAGGACTGGGCAAGTGCAGTGAGTACCAAACCCTCCTGCACACTGAGTTTCCTCTCCATAAAAGAAAGTCTGTTCTTGAGCTGGCTGAAATGCAGTTGTTCAGTAACAAAACAAAGGATTTCTTGACACTGGGGCTTATTAGCTCATTGCTTGTCACCAGAATTAAAACTGTTCCAAGTGAACGCTGAAGGCAGCATTTATAACCCAAAACAACCAGTTAAAACTCAGCTCTGATTCAGAGATGAATAGGATGGTCTCCCCTAGAAGCTTCTCCTTTCCTTCCTATTTGCATGTATGTGGCTTTCTCTAACAGAAATATATACAGTCCCAAAGCCTGGGAGACTGCAGCTTTGGAGCATTTCCAGCAGCACCAGATGAAACACGCTGCACCTGGAAGGGTCTGCTGTGGGCAGATGGAAATGAGCAATAAGGCATTTTTCCTTTCTGTAATCCCACACCACCAATAACCCTGCCCAGAGGCCTCATTCCCTACCTGAGGTGCATATTGAGCCCCTTTTACTCCTGTGACAACACACTTAATGTAGCTTAAAAGCAAAAGGCTACTTGAGATTTCTCAAATTGAAACGCTGTTTTAAAGGCCAGAAGTGGAGACACTTTGTTCCAGGGGAGGAGGAGAAGATGCTGCTGGCAGGATGCTCTGCCTCAGCACAGCCACAGCAGCAATAAAATCACAGCAATAAAGGCACTGAGAGCAGCTGAGCTGAGCATGGGGCTCTGCAGGAAGGGGAAACACTGGAGAGGGGATGCAGAGAAACTGCTGAATCCTCCCAGGGACTCCTAAACCCACCAATGTGATCTTCAAAGTGATAGCAAAGGGTTAAAATTGATTCTAAAATCATGGGAAGTGTATACAATAGATTCAGGGGAGGTGGAAAGAAAGGCTGGGCCTGGATAGGCCTGGGAAGGGAACCAGGGCTGGGCAGGCCCTGGAAACAAAGGTTGAGTTTTGTCTTTACTGGATCATGTACAGAAAAAACTGCACCTGCATCACCATCATATGATAAATGATAGGATTGTTAATTGTAGTTAAAATAACTGTTAACTAATCAGTTAACATAATTGATTTAACAATCAGTTTACTGTTAAATGTAGATTGTTTGGTACTTGAATATGATTATTGTGTAAGAACCATGAGAAACCATGTTTGGGGGGCCTGATGAAAACTACAAAAATTCATACAATAGAACAATATGGGTTTAATAATCAATATATATAGTTATATAATGAAAGGGTATAAAAACATCCATCTCAAATCCGTCAGATTTGGGTCTGTACCCTGTACCCTGATTCCCAGAGCTCTTCAATAAAAGCACCTGCAGATAATCATTCTGTGATTGTGTGTTTCAACACTAACAAAAGCACCAAGAGCTGTTCTGGTCACCTTCTCCCCCAAAGTACATCCTTTCAGGATAGCTCTGGCCATACCTCTTCCCTCAGTCTGTGCACATGAGAGGGGAAGAAGAAAGACAACATTTCCTGCAATGAGTAGAGGAAGCATCAAATTAACTGATGGTGTTTCCCAGATCTTGCTGTGATGCTCTTGAAAAGAAAAGCAGGTTCTTGCAGCAGGTTCTACCCACCCACAACAATTTACAGCCGCTGATTTGGGGGCATTAACCTGCACACACAGAATGTGTCAGGTTCTTATTATTCACTGTAAATGTGCCATCAGCATGAAAATATGCTCTGCAAGGCTACTGAGGCTGGGCCTAAATTGTAAACAGCCCATTAAATAGGAGCAGTAAATACTCCAAAGTGCTGTAGATTCTGGTCAGTTAAAAAGCACCAGACAGACTTTAAACCACAAAAAAAAAAAAAAAGTATATATACTTGGCTCCATCTAAATCCCCTTCTTGCAATCCAACCCCATGCTAGAAATTGAGGGGGAAAAAAGACAGCAGGTAAAACCCACACAAGGACAGGAAATACAGGAGCACTTTCATAGCTGGTGGAGCAAAGAGCAACAGCAGCATGACAAACAGTCCTGTGGAAGAGAGGGATGGAGCACAGGCAGGGGATGGCCACGAGCACACACAGCCTTGCTCACATCGAAGGTGCAGCTGGGCCAGCTCAGGGGACAGAAACAACAACAGCCTTCACTGGGGTAACTGGTGATTTTCCACTGGAGCACAGAGCTGTGGAGGAGGCAGAAACAAGGGGTGCTGTCTAGTTCAGACAAAAGCATCAAATGCAGCTGGTCCTGTGTAACCTGGTCCCTGGACCCCTGCAGACTCTGGGATGGGACCTGGGTCTTACCACCTGATGTGGACCTGAGAGATTTCAGCCTGCTGGCAGCTGTTAACATTTTCCCAAGGAAAAATTTCTCAAGAAAGCTTCTTCTCAAAACAGTCTTGGCAAACAACTCTCCTTCCTCACAACAATGTTTCTCCAGGTGGTGTTTTGCTGTTTCTCTGGTTTAACCAATGGGCTCAGAGAGGTGTCGTTCCTATTCACCAACCATGTCCAGTCTGGATGGGAACACCTTATAAAAAGCAGTAAGAGTTAGACAATAAAAAGCCTTCTTTTTCTAAACTTTTGCCTTCTGAATTATTTAGAGTCTTTTGTGTCCAACAGTGACACTTGAACCGGTTTTTGCAGGGCTGGAACTCAGCTGATCCTCACAGCAATTCACTCTGCTCTCAGGGATAGAAACCACACAGCTTCTTTCTTTACCAAAGACCACAAAACTTCATTTACTCCTCTGATTGCATTAACCAATATGAAACAAAGTAATTTTTAATAAAGTGTGCTATGGCAGAGAAAAATTGATACAATCACAGAGCTGGTATAATAGGATTTAATTCTGCTTCAGATGTGCTAGTTTTAATAAAAAAGGATTGAGCAAATCTAAAATAAATTACACTGAAAGGTCAGGCTTATTGCTTGTACAGTTATGTTAACTCTTCCACAGACATTTTTACAGACTGTATTTATGAGACCTTTTGATTTTCAGAAGAGGTATAAAATACATCTGCAATTTTCTCATTATTTGCAGCAATGTTTCTTCTACAAGTGTCATTTCTTGGTACTTCAATATAGATTTATTTAATGGACATCTATAAAAACTGATGAGTTATTTATCAGGCGGTTTTGTTAAATTAGTGAAACTGTAATTCCCAATGGAAACTTAAACCCAACTAGAAAAAAATTTGTTAAGGGAATGATGATTTCCATTTGTGTGCCAGTAACACTCGTGATTTCTTATTCATTAATCATCCCACCAGCATGTCATTTATTCAATAGAAAGCAAATCAATTACTTATTTTTATATATAGCCAAGGCCCTGATACTGAGAACTACTCAGAGCAGGCATGAATTGGAAAGAATTGTAGCCACTGAATCTTATTACAAGGCTGTTATTAATATCACAGCAGCACCTCGAGACCCTACCCAAGATCACAGCCCACATCACTTAGTGCTACCATAACCCAGAGATAGATCTCCTAAAGGAAATACACAGCATAAACCTTAGCAGAGGAAACAACAGAGTCAGCAGAGAAAGGAGCTTGCTGCTGTCCCAGAGCAGCATGGCAGTGTCCCAGCTCAGAGCCCCAGGCTGCTGCTCTCCTGCATTGCCTGACACAAATCTATCTGTTTTGTCTTTTATTTTAACCAGTGTCCTGCCATCTGCATCCCTTTGATCAAATGAACTATGTCCTCAATCAACTCTTCTTGATTTTTTCCCCCTCTCTATTTTTAAAAGCAACTGCCCAAGACCATGAAAGCAGTAAAAAATACTGCATTTTCTCAACTTTTATTACTATAGCAAATTCCCAATGAGAAAAACATTTCTATAGAAACCCTTAAACAGAGCCCTCAAAGCCCTTTAAATTAAAAATAATTTATTAACACAGAGAAACTGGCAACACTGCTGATCTCAAGTTGTAGGCACCTTTGTTTAACCAAGAGCAACTCAGAAAACCGAGGTACATAATCCATTCCCCCAGAGCCCGAGCAAGGCTGTGTTGAGCACACCCATCCTGCTGCACTAATTACATTAATTAGTGTGAGGAGCCTCCTCTCAGCTCTCCTCCACACAGGGGCAGGCTGGCAGTGACAGCCTGCCCACATTTTTACATGTGGCCCACACCAGAATATTCATTTCTGAGCAAAGAGTGGCTCATCCATTCCCAACCCTGGGAACAAGTGACAGTGCCATCAGTGACTTCACTCCAACCCAGAAGACAGTGCTGATTTCCATGGGGTGAGTCAATAGGGGGTTAGTAACTCCATATTATTCCATATTAGTAACTCCATATTACTTTTAGTTTCCTCCAGTGAGGAAGAATTTCTGCCCATCTCCAGATGATGCCTTAAGCTTTAGTTTCTGTATTTTCAGATTCTGCGCTGCCCAGGGATGTAGTTCTGAGCCTCATACTAAGTGCCACTAAGGTCTCTTCACAGAGCAGGGACACAAAACAAATCCTTTTCCTGCTGCACACCAAGGACAACTTTCAGGCCCAAAAGCACAAACAAGGGTGGCTGAAGGGAGGAATAAGGATGGGACCTCACAACCTGCAGCTGGAATTGGACAATTAAACCCCAAGTTGCAAGTGGACCAAAACTTATCAAAGTGTGAGACCTCATGACTGTTTGTCCATTTTGTGACCAGTTATCCATTTTTTGTGACCATTCTTGGTCCACCTTGGGTGTAGCCCTGGCCAGGCTCTCATCCCGCCCAAGGTGTGTCCTAAAGGCCTTTCAATAAATATCTCCTTTATTCTCTGCCTCTGTCCAGTCTCTGTTTCAGCTCAGCCTTCCAAGGCATCACAGACAGACTGAGCACTGCAAGGAGCCTTCTGTGCAGAGACGTGGACTTCTGAAGGGTGATGGGTTTGCCTGTGTACAATATTCGTGGATGGGATCTGGGATCACAACCAATCCTTGCACCCCAGGCTTCTAAACAAACTTCCAAAGGATGTCTGACAGCCAGTGTTTTAACAATATCCTGCAGCACCCAAGAAATAAATAGAGTAACATTGCTTCTGCATTTCTGATTCTGCCTCAGGTTCACTACAAAGTAACTTGCAGCTCAATAAACTTTTGACATGTTTTCATGTTATAAAAACAAAGACAAAAACGTTCTTATTCACTTTTTACCTCATACATCCCAAATCAATAATTGCATCTATTGATCGATGACAAATTCAAAACTTTAATTTACATTGAGTACCATAACCTAATAAGGTGGCAACAACTGAATTTGTTGAAATTGATTTTCGTTTCTAACAGAAAATCTTCAGGCCCATAGCATAATAAGATGCAGTACACGGAGCAGTTAATTATCAGTGAGTATCACAAAAAGTTAAATTTCTTTTTGAATATTGAAAGAAAATGCTGAGTCTCCAGGGCTGACTCTTGAAAAAGAAACTTCTTGTACTTCTTCCACATGTTCAGTCACGTAACATTAATCAACCCTTTGTAACATAAATAAGTAAAATTAGTTCAGAGGTGTGTATGTATAGAAGCCATAAATTAATGCTGACATGTTCTGAAAGGGTAGGGATTTTTGGTTTGTTTTTTTTTAACTACAGCAACATAATTTTAATAGTAAGTCCCTGAAGAGAAGTTCTGCTTTTTGTGGGGCAGACATGCTTGCCTTCAGGCACTCATTGGATGTGCTCTAATACAAAACCAACACAGACCTTGCAGGCTGGCTCTGAGCACCACGTTAGCTATAGCTCAGTTTAAACTTTGATAGAGGCCTTTTAAGTTGAACATAATGCAACTCCTGGATGGGAAAACCTCCTCAAATCATTTCTCGCATGGCAAACAACCAGCCAGGGAGGCAGTTTGTGTGTTTGTTTGGAAAGGAATGGCTACTCTGAGGAGACAGCTGGACTATTGATGCAGCAGCCCTCTTACTAGAGGGCAGAAATGAGCTGCCACACAGACTCCTTGTTTATCACAGCATGAAAAGGGCCCTGGTTTATTCCTCTTCACAGCTCAGTCATCCTGACTCCAACCATTCACTGACTGCCTGCAGCAGCTCCTGCTGTGGGTTTCCCTTGCAGCCTCTGACTGCTGGTTATTGCCTGATAAACTCTGACTGCAGGGATTGGTGTGAGACTGTGACTGCAGGGACTGGTGTGCAGGCTGTGACTGCAGGGATTGGTGTGCAGGCTGTGACTGCAGGGATTGGTGTGCAGACTGTGACTGCAGGGATTGGTGTGCAGACTGTGACTGCAGGGACTGGTGTGCAGACTGTGACTGCAGGGACTGGTGTGCAGGCTGTGACTGCAGGGACTGGTGTGCAGGCTGTGACTGCAGCTTTTACCTAGCTAGACTGTGACTGCAGGGATTGCCGTGCAGACTGAGACTGCAGGATCCAACAACAGATTTTAACTGCAGACTCAGCAGTGACTCTCTCTCCTCAGGATCCCTCTTCCTCATGATCTTCTCGTTCACTCTTCCTCAAGGTTCTTCCTCCTTCATGATTCTTCCCTTTTATCACACTTATCTTTACTGGATACAGCTGTGACTCATCAGGGGCCAGGCTGTATTGGGTAATTATCACAGCTGTTACCTATCAGGGACAGTCTCACCTGTACTTCCTTCTCCTACAGATTTCTGTCAACACAGAAATGAAGCAACTGCATAGAGCACCTCACCATTGGCCTTGTTCACAGTGAGTGGAGCTTCCCCATCTTCACATCTGCTCCTTTCAGATCCAACACCACCACCTGGGGTGTGAAGGAGTAATAAACAGGGAGCACTGCAGGGAGGAAATGCCAGAGAGGAGCCAACAGTGCCTTCACATGCTGTGCTCCACACGAGGCACATGGACAGCTCCAGTGCCTTCGTAACTCCACTCACTCAGCAGCGAGTTACAGTGGCTTTACTCTCAATTTCCATTTGCTAGCAATAAAGAGACAGATCCAGCCATCAATCTCCAGTTAATTACACACAGATTTTCCCAGCCCAGCTCTCAGAGGCAATTTTTCCAGGATTCAGCCTTTCTCTCCCCATTTCAAATACTGGACAGGGAGCCTGCTGTGAGAGCAGGGCTTGCACAGGGCCTGGGCACTGTGCCAAGACACCCCATCTGTTAATTTGGACAGCTTTCCAAGGAACCTCCACATGAAAATATCCGTGATGTCAACTGACCCAGCAGGATTTGAAATAAGGCCTAGAAGCAAAGGCTTAGTCCCAGCTAAGAGCACATCACACACCTGTGCATCTTCCTGCTCCTGACTCCAGCACCCTTCCATCCCAACACCTGCCAGGATTTAAAGCAGGTTATAATAACAACCAAGTCACAGACCCCCCCTGTGTACCAGAATGACCAGAAGACGTCAGCTTCATATTAACTTTTATTTTCATGTATGTACAGCTTAAGAAACAAATCCCAGATTGAAAAAGTTCAGAAGTTATCTTGAACACAACACTGACGTACCTTTGAGGCAGCAAATATTACTCCTATTAAGGCTCTCATGAAAGGATGGAGACCATGCAAACGCAATTAAAGAGTACATCACAATTCAAAATATGCAAACTAAGTTCAACTTTAAGTCTCTCAGAAAAAGAACATATCAAACATTAGAACAATGAGCCACGAACGCATTTACATACATGCTTGAAGCTGAGTGTGTGGACCAGGTAAAATTCAGTAAAATATAACAACTGCCAACCTCTCTTTAGTCAGATCAGAACTACAGTTGGTGATCAATCCCTTCCAGCATCACAAGTGCCAATGAGTGCACCAAACTCATCATTTTGCATTCACATAAATGGGTATTGACTGCAAAAGTCCACCTTTTTGCAACCTGTAATGCTTTGGCATTTATTTCTCATCACTGAAAGTACTTAATCCCCTTACTGAACGTGGGCAGGAGGCATGCACAGAGTGCCTGTAACATAGCAGCACACAGCAGGAACTGCACAACAAAGTTACTTCCACTGATGCCAAACTAATTTTTGCTTTTATATATCCTTCATATAGCTACAAAGCTACAAATATATATGAAGAATATATACAAAAACAAAAATCAGTTTGGCATCACCATCAGGCACTTAGAGAAATTCTCATTAATTTCTGTATACTGTACTCCTTGCTAATCATCTCAAAGAGTGATAGCTGCTTTTTTCTTAAACCCTTACCAGCATTAGCACTAAATCAAACAATGCTAATCTACAAGGAAAAAAAAAATTACTTAATATTTTAGTATAGTAACACCATTTGTGCAAACCAGCATCTAAATATGGTCTAATACCAACAAGAAGTTCATTTCTTCTGTATCATTGTAACAAATTGAAATTAAATACAATGAAGGAGGTTAGCAGCAATATGTTAGTGATGACACCAGAAAAGTAACTCAAAAATAAAAGGACTAGTAAGTTAGAACTGATGAAAATGTGAAAAGGAAACCACCACAATTGCTGTGACTTCTCCCAGGATGTTACCTACACTGCCTGATGAGTCAAAGGTGCTAGGTGACTTTCTTCAAGCCTGATGTTTATACAATCAAATTTTACTTGTCCACTGAAAAGGAACTAAATTAATTTTCAAAATGTTTTATCTTGCAGCATTTTTGGCAACTCTAAAATTGCCTAAAGGCCCAAACTTTTCAGAAGTTTTCTATCACATAACATCCAGTACTTACTAATTTCATACATACAGTATTCCTCGCCTAAGAAAATAACAGTTAAAAGTAGGAAGATTCTTTCATTTCTATCACCTAATTTTGAGTCACAGCAGCATATAATTTAAGATACTGCTAGGCACACACTGTGTTGGTATCTGCAACTGCAAGAATGAAAAAGGGAAGAGAAAGATCCATTCTCCTTTAATCCTGACCAGCAGCTGTTAGCAATTTTCTTTAGTTATCGCAGTAGGACATGATGGATGGGAAGGCTCAATCTGCTAGGAGCTGGTTTATAACGTCCAAGTGCTCTCAAGGACTGTTGTTCAATAGCACATTCACTTTAACTAGGGACTACAGACTGTAAGAGGTAACAGTTCCTGGGAGAATCTATCATTCCTCAGAGGAGCTGTCTGATCAAGGGATAAGATCTGAAAGAACAATTTCATGATCTTTTCTATACGGTTTGTGTATCACGTCATTGACACAAATGAACATTAACTCAAGTGGTAACTCAAACCAAGAAATCTGCATAAAACATGTTGAGATACTACCATTTTAAGACTTCCCATACACTTTGCAACACAGAGAAACTGGATACACAAAAACATGCAAGTCAAACAAAGCTAATCTACAATAAACAAAACCAGAATACACTTATTTCAAGACTTAAAACATTAAAATATTCATCCAATGCTAAGTAAGAACAACAGAATAAGCTCTAGACGTAGCCATGTAATTCCATAAACATTTCAATTGGCTCTTTCAGTCCTAATTTCCCATCTCTTTTAACTTGTTTTTATCATTTCAGGCCATAAAGTGAGTGACACGTGAGCCAAAAAGCAAATGTAAATAAGGCATCTTCCTCTCTCTATTAATAGCAATGCTCCAGGGATCTGTGGTTATATATTCATGTAGCTGCACAGCCCTTTTCCATAATTACATGGGATGTCCTCCTCCCAAGAATAAAACAGGATGTTAACTGCTCCAATACCAGAACCACATTCTGAGGAGAACTGAGACCCTCTTTCCTGTCCCACCTGGGTTTGCACACTCATTTAAAAACATGCTCTGACTCCCATGACCAATCTCCTGCCTATAAGGAGCCCCATCATTATCGGATGTAGCTCTCAACTCATCAGATGAAGTTCAACAGACAAATACCAAGTCTCACAAATATAAACCCAGCAAAATAATTAACGTGGTCCCTGGACAAAAGCTACATTCCAAAATACAGTATCTAACCTTTTCAATTACCTTTTGAAATGCTCAACCAATCATCACACCCATTTTGCCCCAAACCCTTAACAGACACTACAAAAAAAGCTGGAAATTCCTCATCAAACTTAGATACTAATCCTAGAAAGCTTCAAAGACATACCAATATATTTTAAATTACATAGAAGAATATGGGCAGAGCTCAAGAACTTTATTTTATAAAGTCCTGTATTTTACAAACACAGAAGAAGGTAGCCAATGCAAAGCACAAAATACAAAGAGTAAAGAGGTTTATCTCAAAACACCTCAAACCACTGAAGGAAGCAAACTGCACTAGAAGAAGTTTACAAGTAGTCTTCAAGGGAAGTACCATGTAAAGCACACTGCATTAATCTAGACCTGACATTATGAGGGCATGTCTCACTGTACTAAACACCAGATCAGAGACAGAACATGAAAGTAAAACATCAGATGTCACAGTCACTGTTCCACTGATCCAGGAAAGGCAGAGACTCCGAAGTGAGCAGGAACTGTGAACCTGCTTAATAAAGGCCATTCTTGCAAAGTCAAAAAAATCATACATCCAACACTTTCATCCCTTCATTAAAATAGAAATACTAAAAAGGAGCACTCCATAACATATCCCCATTGCTTCTGACTGACATGTTGAATAAAAGGGAAAAGAAGAACTTCAGCAGAGATAATTAGAGCAACGAAGATCTTTCCGCACAAGACAGCAGAGTTGAGGAGCCTACCAACCAGAAAGTGAATTATTTTGTTTGCTACTTCAACAACCAGAAGCTGTGAGCTGACTTCTTCCTTTCATGAGGCAAAGAAAAGTTTTCATCTAGAGGCCATTCTGAGAAACACCTCACCCTGTGTTTAAGGATGTATCCCAGCAGAAATCACTGAGAAAGAAAAACAGAAAGTGTGTATTTGCTAGGTTTCCTTCTGAACATTTCAGAGAAAATGTCCATTTAATTCAGAGAGCAAACAAGGATGTCAGTCTAATTAGATTTTGTTCTGTCATGCTCCTGATCCTGTCTGAGTACTCCTCTGAAAAAATTCTGACTGATGATGAAGGCACAATTATACAAACCTTAACGTTCTCTCTAAATGCAGCTATGCAAAAAAAGGGAGAGAGGGTAGGGAAAACAAAGGTGAAGTATATTTCTCTTCAAATAAGTCAGTTTATTTTCCAACAGCCATATAAATTTAAAATATGAAACAACAATAATACAGCTATAGAATCTAGGTTTTCTTTCAAAGCAGCAGCATATAAAACATATAAAAGCTAAAACCTCAGCACAAGCTTCAAAAAACCAAGGACTGAGTGAATTTTGCCAAAGACATGAAACTCACAAAATACAGTACACAAAAATACTGGAATGCATAAGATATAAAGCTACACATTTTAGATAAAGAAAGGCATTGTAAAGGATACAAAATTTGCAAAATTAAAGCACGGGACTTGGGGAAGAGTACCATGAATACAAAGGAGTTGGCAATTAATACACATGGATGGAGTGAAGGAAGTGGCAGTTTAGTATTTAGCATTCAGTTTTCAGGTTCATGACTTCACTTTCTTAGCATCTTTTTTTCCAGAGTTCTCAGCAGCCAAATCCGCTTTCCTCTTCTGTGACTAAAGAGAAAAAATATGTATAAATTTAACAGGATGGTGGCATTATTTAAAAAAAAAAATTAAATACATAACTGACTATTCAAAAGGGAATTGTATGACCCCAATGCATCCTAGATTTCAGTTCACCTTAGCAGGATATAATGAAAAGGCAAACATTAATCCCTGATGCAGACACTTAATTCTCTCTTCACTTTATATCCTTAAAATCATTACACTGTCTCAGTGGTGCAGACACCACACATATCATGAATTGGATAAAAAGATCAGGATCTTGACTCACACGCCATTCTGTTCTAAAAATGACCACCCTTCAAAATAAAAGAGGCACTTCCATTTCTTCTTCCAGCAACTACTATGCAAGGGAGGAAAAAAATCTAAGAAGAAATTGAGGCAACATGCAATGTACGTAAGTAGGCAGAAAGTAGGCAGTGCAACTTTCTAAAAAGAGTCTTCCACTGCTACTTAAACAAAAAACAAACAAAAAAAAAAGCCCCTAAATACTATGCATTGGATTGGGAATACCTATCTAAGCAAATCTAGGAGAACTGTGACTAGACAAAGATTTCAGTTTAATCTCTCACCTTATGGTTTCTAACACAATCGCTGCCTACAATTATCTCTTACATTTTCTAAAGCAATATATAATTGAATTCTACCCCACTGGAAGTAAAGCAAGTGCTGCTAAACGTACTGCTGTAACTTTCGCTCCTCTTTTCTTCTTTTCAGCTCTTTCTTTTTCCTCAATTTCCATGTTCTCTTTTTCTATTAACGATATGAGAGTATTGCAGCGCCTCTGGAACTCCTAAGGAAAGAGAACACATCAAATTTTAAAGTAAATTATACAACTTGCTTACATAAGTATGTTCAAATTCTTCCATTTCAAAGCACTTCCATTTTCCTAAAATATTCAATAATTCTAATCACTAGCTGAGTTACTATGATCTGTCTTTCCCGCAGTGTAACTTTTAGAAACAGGAAAGGATTTACTGTCCTCCCAACAAGGAGTTTTCAGCATTCCATCTTCCAACCTGACATCCCAAAGACTGATGTGATCTTTCATCTTGGTTAATGAAGCAAATTACAGCTTGCCAGCACAGGATGCCAGATTTTAGGAAAGAGGTCTTCAAATATATCTTTTACGCAGAGAGAAAAGGAAGCAAAGCTATCTCAAGCAATACTTTTTGTTGCAAACGCATTAGGGTGGGTTTTTTTGGTGAAAAGACACAGAAGAGCTGCAAATGGGCCAAAAAATCTATTCAGTGTTAAATTGTGAACTCACTGTTGTATTTTTATTCAAACAGGACCCAAGAGACAGCAGGCCCTAAATGCTTTTAGCATCAAGACTTGCAAGCCATCTGAGAACCATCAGGACTAAATATCAAAAGGCTGTTTAGACATTAAAAAGTATTTCCAAAACAACTCAAAATATCTGCATTGCAGTTACTGATGGTTGGTTTGCTTAATATAACTCACTTGACTTGGACAGTTTCTTGTACCCCATTTGAAAGAGAAAGTCTCTTACAAAACACCTAAGTGTCTATTTTTACTATAATTATTTAGTATATTCTGTGTATTATTGAGAACATGATTCCATGGGCTTTTCTTTCCAGCTCAAAGCAGGAAGCTGAAGAAGATTTTCTAAGGATCCATCTTATTTCTGAAGAAAATAAAAAAGCACTAGAAATATGTCTCATCTCTGCTAAACTCTGAGAAGCCATTTCTATAACATAGATTATCCCAGAATTATCTAGTAGCATGTACCTTAACCTACAATGGCTCCATTTGCAATGAAGTGAACAGGTGATCTTTTTGGCCAGAAATTAGTCTCTATTTTCTCAGCATCTGTAAGCTGGGTATTGCCTCAGCCATCATGGACAATACCCTGTCACCTCTGTGCTTTCCTGGTCTTGAACCTTCTCCAACAGGCAGGCATGTAACTCATCTTTGAGACACTCAAAGCCTCAAGCTTAACCACATTCTTTAAGTTCTACAGTTCTTACAGATTCCTCTACAAAGGGTCCTCCATGGCCCTGGGTAAAAACTGTGTAGTTCAGAATGGACACAGAGAATCCTACCACCACGTGAATTCTTTTTATATCACACATAGAGAAAAAAATACTCAGGACATTTTTCTTTACAGCTCCCTTCCAGAAATGTTCCAGTGTCATGCTTGTAGCTTCACCAACAGAGTACTGTAATAAGTCACTTTTATCACATCCCTGTAGAAATAACCCCACACCCTCCAGTGAAGGTTAAACCACAAATTAGTGCCATGCTTGTGCACTGCTATGTAACAGCCCTTCTGGAGCTAAAATACTCTCACTTCAATCAATAAACTCCCTCAAATTCCATCCAAAAAGCAACTTTTAGATAAAAAAGTAACAACTCTGAGTAAACTTGAGTTCAAGCCATCCCAATATATATCACAACCCCAAAAACACAAGAGAGCCTCTGTCCAAAAACCTACAATCTACAGATGAACAGAGATAAAAAACCCACGAAAATAGAATTATGATTGTCAATATGCCAGAAGTATTTACATCATTTAAATTTATGTATATTGCACTCAGACTTGGGACTTGAGGTAGAGTGATGACAAGCTGCTTCATCATCATCATAATCTAGATTTTTTTCAAGCATATGAGAAAAGGGATTGTGTTAAAACAACCAACTAATCAGAAAGGACTAAGAAATAACCTTGATCCACTTGTCTAAGGCGCGCAGAAAAATCTTCCTCTTTCCTGGGGACAAATGATTGCATAAATACACACATTAATAAAGTGTTCAGGTGCATGGTTAGACTTTCCAGATGGACTAACTATTCCAAAGCATCTGCTGGGGACAGACTCAAGAACAGTTTTCTCTGGAGAATCACAGGATCAGCTGACAGTGAGATGTGACATGCACACAGGTTTCTTCTACATCTACCATGAAAAAGAATCTGGGCAATAAATCCTGCGCTAAGCTACTGAAATTTCAATATGGATTGCTGCATTCCGTTTTAGTACTACAAAAATACACGTATTTAAAATGCCTTGCACTTTCAGAGATGAGTTTTTTATTCTGTGTGGCCTGATACTTTTCTCTTTTGAATGGAAAGAGAGAAGATGTACTTTGTTCAGCCCCTCAGAGCTATAAAGACCTGGATTGCAATAAATAAGATGGGAGCACTGAAGCATTGCCTTTCTGCATGGCTGGAGGCAGAGATGCTGACTGGGGAGCAAAGGCAGTCTCAGCTCTGTCCACAGGCTTAGGTATTCCTGTATTTACTAAGGACTCATTTGTCTTGTGCTGAGGAGTGTTTGCAGAAAGCTAAAAGAGAAAATGCATAATTTATGACTTCAGAGAATGGATACATGCGTCTCACTACCGCCATGATATTTTACATTCTTCCTGCATGGACAGAAATTTAAAAACACCAACAAAAACCACTACAAAACACCTGTGCTCAATTTAAAAAGAAAAAAAAAATTACAATCTTAGGCACTCATGGTATCTTTAAGAACTTACATTTTGGATAAACCATTGGATTTTGAAAGAATTAAATGAAGCAGGATTTGGTTTTCGAAGAGAAATCTTCAGGAGAACAAACAGAAATAGTAAGATGGAAGATAAATTAGCTATTTATATGGAATTCAAGAGACATCTAGTGGTTAGAACACAAAGATTTCTGAAAGAGCCTACTAAGCCCTTCTCAGAATTATGCTGCCCTTTTTATCTTGTTTCATTTGAGTTTAAATGATCACATCTGAATTTCAGCATTTTAGGAAGCCTTCTCCACTTTCACTGAACTTATTTACTCCTCTATAAATATTTGTATTTATACTTCGTTCATTATTATTATCCTGTGATTTTCCAGCACATTTCTTTAAAAAAAAAAATTCATTGAACTAGTACAAAATGGATCCCCAGAAATTAATACCTCCACAAATGTCAGGACATTAGAATATATCAGCTATATTACTAAACCATACAGAGCATGATAATTTAGAATAGTTCATAAAATTAAACACACACTGAAAGTGAAAGATGGTTTTAAGTTTGTGTTTCCATAATATTCTTCCTCAACCATGAAGTAGCAGAAAAACTAAAATTATTAATGGATAGAATGTAAAAAGAAAACCTAAGCTAAAAGACTCAGTATATTCCCAGTGTCTCAGTTTAAGCATTAAGACACCACAGAACGTATTTCTACACTTGAGCAAATGATTTCTATCCCCTTAAAAAAAAGATACTGAACATAAGGATCTGCAAGACTTAAATTGAATATTTAACTCTACCCCTGACAACTATATATCAACTAATATTAAATGCTGAGCTACATTTTTAATTTCTAGTACCCATTTCTATGATTTATTTAAATGGATTCCTGCATAGACAACTTAAAAGAAACTTCTTAATGTACTAAATATTGCAGGATTCTCTCTTTATGGACCTAATTTTAAAATCCAGTATTTCTTCAGACAGACATTTTAGTAAGAAACACTTGTAATTCTTTTTAATTAAGGGCTAACTCCTGTCCTAGCCAGAAACACTTCAATTGCTGGAATATCAAGTAAAAAGTGTATTGCATATTTTAAGCAGTACTGGGAAAAGCAAATATACCCACCTGTTCAAATACACATTTTAAATATTTTATCTTATGCTTTACTTATCCTTAGTACAGCACCCAGAACTCTGAAAGAACATTCTTTCAGATAAACAAATCCTGAGGTCAGGGAATGAAGGCACACAAGTAGAAAGAACTGGGCAAAAATTTTGGGGCAGATCCCACAGCTTTTTATCATTGAAAGAGTTTTCTGATGTTGGTACCTACAAACCTTAATATGTGCAACTACCAAGGCTTCTGTTAGTGTTATCAATTCCTCCTTAATGACTAAATTAAAAATGAATGGCTTTACTATAAAATTCCAAGTACTAGTCCACTGGCTATTAACCTTATATTATATTCTCTAAATACTAACAAAATTTTCAGTAAAGTATACCTAAAGAAATTTAAGCACTTGCATTGGATAATCCACACATTCACAACTACAAAGTGCATTTTAAACCTGTTGCTTCAATGATTAATTCCTGTGTGAATCACACTGACTTTCCTCTTGCTGTTGGAAATTAAATACTGTGCTGGAAAAGCTGCTTCCTTCTCCAAGTATATTATTCAGATGTTTTCAGTCTTTAATATTATCCACCAACTTTAAAAAAGTGGTATTTTAAGAGACATTGTTTGGTAAAGCACTCAGTTTGCAATAAAAGTAACAAGGATATCTGTAAGTCTAGTCTACCTCTGCATTAATCCCTTTGGGTAACTTGGGACTTCAGTTTGGCAGGTTTTCTCATCTGTTTGTTTCAATTGTATTGTGGGTTTTTTCTGTACTAAGGCAAAAGATTACTTTAAAAAAAACCAGAAATGAAAATAAAACTCAAAGTTATTCCTTCAGCATTTGCCTCCTAAACAAAGTTTGAGGTGGTGTTAACAAAAAAGAACAAGATAATACATCACATGGAGATGTGATGCCCTAGTCCCTGTGAGTGGTACCCATCATGGCAGTTCTGGATTTGATGAACCAGCTCTACTGTGTTTTTTCTGTACTAAGGCAAGAGGTTACTTTAAAAAAAATAGAAATGAAAATAAAGCCCAAAGTTACTCTATTGGAACCCTGGAGGCTGAAAATTACAGCCAATTTAACCCTAACCCTAACCTCAGCCAAGATAAAGCAAGCAGAATGGTAACATTACTCTTTCAGCATTTTTTTCCTAAACAAATTTTATGTGGTGGTGGTGGTGGTAACAAAAAAAGACCAAGATACCCCCCTTGTGGTGTCCCAGTCCCTGTGAGTTGTACCCACCATGGCAGTCTTGGATTTGATGAACCAGCTCTATTGTGTTTTTTCTGCATTAAGGCAAAAGGTTACTTTAAAAAAAAATAGAAATGTAAATAAAACCCAAAGTTACTCTTTCAGCATTTTTTTCCCAAACCAATTTTACGTGGTGGTGCTAACAAAAAAGACCAAGACACCCCCCATGTGGTGTCCCAGTCCCTCTGAGAGGTACCCACCATGGCAGTCCTGGATTTGATGAACCAGTCGAACCTGAACTGAGGCGCGTTGCGCACGCACTGCCTCAGCTCCTCGTACACATTCTCCTTGTCAAAGCCCATCTTGTGCAACATGCAGATCAAAAACCTGTCCTCCTCTTCTGTGTAGTTCTTCCCTTTGTTTGTTCCATACTGAATACGCAGCTGATGAAAAGGTGCTTTGTACCTTGCAATCTGAACACAAAAAAATAAGGAGTAATAAATGTATGATGCTACATCAAGGAATTGTTACATGATACTGGGGATCACTGCTAGATGGTATACTACCTATGCTTCATGAAAAGACAGAACTCTCATCCCCAATTACTCCTTCTCTGAAGGAATTTTTTGAAAAAGTCAGCTACAGAAAACAAAACACCTGGAGTAATTACTTTGGCATCAAGGGCTTTCTTGATACTGATCCTCCGTTGAATTCTTGCCTCTCCTCGTTCAATTTGAGCCATAATCCTCTCAATGTCCTGCAGTTCATTGCAACGTTCCCAGAAAACAGCTAAAAACACAAAACAAAATTGTTGAACATAATCTTTTCCTCTGCTCTTATGACTTTACTGTTAAGATACTCTGGCAAAAAAAAAAAATATTAGCTTGTGGTTCCCTTTTGAACAGTGAGCTAATGCTCTCCAGCTTACTATGCCAGCCAAAAATTCAGCTTGCTCTGACTATTCAGTATCTTTAAAAGTTAACTGTAACTAAAGGCTGAGTAAAAATCCTAACAAAATTTACATGCAACGTAATGAATTGTTAAATAAATTCAACACTTTGAAGGGAATTCTTATGGAGCTCTTCCTTTTTAACTACAGGAAGAACGTTGCAAAGTTGATTTTATGAGGGTGTTTAGTAGAATTACATCCAAGGCTGAAAGAGGAAGAAATCTCAAAAGCACTGTATAAATACAAAAGATAAAGACACAGTGTACCAAGTAAAACAGAGATACAGCATGAAGAATCATGTTGGCACTATAAGGGAAATTTCACAATTTCATATTGTCAGTGAGAATTAATTATGTCAAATTCTACATCTTGACCAAGGAGGGCTAAAGGCAGCTGGAGGTGTTAGTTATATGCTGCAAAATAAACCTTTTTAATAAATTTAGTCTTCTGAAAAAAAAAAAGTTGCATACTTTAATAAAAAAAATTCTTAAATGCTTCCAAATTATCTATCTTGTAATTTTGAAAGAACACATAGCATAAATCTGGTCATAGGAAATAAATACATTTCAAAATATCACAAACCTGAGTACTCAATGACCTCCTCAGGTGACTTTCCTTCCACCTCACGGGCAATATTGTCTATATCATCACGACCATATTTCTCATTAGCTTTAATAAACTGGTTAAAATCTCTTTTATTCCAGTTTGTAAAACCCTGTAAGCAACAGGAGATCAAGAAGGTATTATCAAGTCAAATGGAAGCACTTTCCAAAATTCTGATTTATTTTTTCACCACTTGCTCCTCTGCATCATCCCATAATTAGAATGGCTAATGGTCTTCCAGGATTTCCATAAACTTGAGTTATCCAAGGCTTATTATTGAATCACTAAAAGTCTAAAGAGTTATTTTTGGGCATGACTCCACATGCATTATTAAGAGCTTTTTATCCTCTCTTTTTAAGGTTTTTGTGATATTTCTCCAAAGAAACAAGCTGTGACAATCACCCTTCTGCAGATACAAGCTGCACACTTCAGAGCAGTACAAGGTGCAGCAATGCAAGTGTCAGCACAAGTTCTCACAGAAGTGCAAGTATCTAAGCAAGAGCTCCTACTTCAGACATTTTACAAACCTGGAAGCAGACAAACAGCTGGATGAAAGCGTAAGTATGTCAAGAAAAGATCTCTAAAGTCTAAAAAGATGCAGTCAAATGGAAACTCTAAAGCACTGTCAAACAGCATTTGTTATGTACCAAAGAAATCAATCCAAAACTGAACAAGCACAAAAACATCATCCAAGAAAGAGACATTACAATTTAAAGACACTGAAAGCAGAAAATAGCAAGAACAAACAAAACAATCACGTGCCTGGGCAATAATCTGTAGTGCATTGAGTTTCTTTCATCACAGAAGTGTATTTACAAGGAATTGTGTCAGTTCTCCAGCTGAATAAGCTCACTCCACAATTAGCATGTTCAGAGTGAGTCTAACATACACAACACAACTATTTCTTTTTAATCATTAACAGCAGTACTGATATACACATCAGCACCAGCTTAAATATTTCCTGTTACACATTGGTGAAATTAATAGTGAAACTGTGACCTTGCAATTTTCTTCCAAGATACACTATCCCCAATTCTTCTACAGAAATTTTTCTGAATCAAAAAATCCTGTGACTTTGAGACACATCTTTCTCTTTAACAATCAGCTTTTAATAAGCCCACTCAGCAGGATAATCAGCCAAAAGGTCAAGAAACTAGTCAGTGACAGAAATTCAGTCCCAGTATAAAAACAACATGCCTAACTGGACTGGGACAAAATTAATGGAAGTGACATGTCTTAGATACCTGCACAAACACCACGTGTGTTGACACAGGCTTGTCCTGATTCAAACCCTTTTTGATTTTAAAAAGTCACACAAGCTTTATGCACGTACAAGAAACCCACTGATTGGATTTCTGCATGTATTGCTGGGTAGCACATCTACTATACAAGCTGCTGCCTCAAATGTTCAAGGACTTTCAAGGAAACAAAGAGTAGATGACTAAGATGTAAACTTGTTCAAGGACAGGAAAGGTCCCTCAAAGCAAAACCAATCAAAATCATTACATCTTGTGTGCCTTCTTCTTTCAATAACATCAGCATAGCTTTCATGTGTGTATTTATCATTATTTATATTCCATACTAGCAAAAACATGATGAAATACTTCAGCTGATTTTATTTTACCTGTGTTAGAAGCTTTTCTTTCTCTTCACTTTCCTCAGCATTCAGAGGCATAGACTCATCTATCTTCTTTTGTTCCTCCTTTTGTACCTGAGCTGCATTTGGAAGGTCAGGATTCCTGGGGACCTAAAATCAGGGGTATCAAAAAGCAGCAATGTTATTTTAAAGACTGCATTTTAAAAGCACTAATCTGTACAAGTTACCAAATGTGTCCTACCTAGATTCAGATCTTATTGCTCCTCCCCAGAACAGGACTGGATTTAAGTTGTGAGTTTGTCATGCATCTCATTGATTTGAAAAGAAAAAAAAATTGCATTACCTTATATCCTATAGTTTTACGGTAATACAGAATCTCTTTTTCCAGAAGTTCAAATAACCGTGGTGGGAAAAACTGAAAATCCTGAATATTTGGTTGTTTTGGAGGTCGTGGAGCCTTGAAAAATATACAGATACATCAGCATTATAGAAGCTTTACTTTTCTGCAAGTAAATTCTGCAAGTAAATTCTCCCATAATTCAGCAGCAGTGGCAATCTATGACTTTGTAAACAGGGGTAGAGCAGGAGCTGCAGCATGGGAGAGAAGGAGCAAAAGAACAACATAAAACCCTTCTATAACTTGCCAACTTCTCACCTTTGGGACTTTTGGTTCGCTGACACGTAGGGCTTCTCTGAAATAAGCATCCACTGCATAATTGGCTTTGCGTTCTCTTTTTGGAGGCTCAATCCATTCCATCATGCTCAGCTTCACACAGAACAGAATAAAAAGATACTTAAAGTAACTGCTTCCCTAAAGTCACAAGAATAATGACTAATGTGGCACTGCAAAACAGGAATGTATTTTTGCACAGCAAATCTAATGATTGTGCACAATAATTTGGATGCTACAATAGAGTTCAAAAATAAGCTAGAAATTGTAGCTGATTATGACAAGTATTTAAGCACTGAAAATTAACTTGTGGCTTTTACACTTGCATCTCTAAACTGAAGTATTAAAATCTACAAAAAAATTTACCTTTTGTTTTTCTCTGTAATCTTCACCTTCAAAGTTGTACAAGCTCATCTCTGTGTCCATAGTGAAATTTCGTAGGGAGCTCTCTCCCATTTTCTGCAATCGTTCATTCATTTCAGCTGTCTGAAAAGAGAAGAAGATACTTTTAGGCTCACTCAAGCTATTTTATCTTTTCTGAAAAAACAGCTTTCATCATTACTACAACACCCTCAACATCTTTTTCTGATTTTAACTTCTACTTATGTTTTCTTCTAAAGAGAGATACCCACTGTCCTTTTCAATTTAGAGCAATTTAACTTCAAGACTCTCCATTAAACTAAATTTATTATGCTGGGATGTAGTCCTACAATTGTAAAATTTAACTTTAAATTTTAAATTAAATTTATGTTCATCTCCTTGGAGCTGAAATGGCAGTTCATTTTTTCACAGAGCTCTCTATTACCTAATGAAGTTCCATAAAGACTTTGTGTCTATCAGAACTGTTGACATTAAATTTACATTTTTCTAAAAGACCACAAAGTAAGTATATGATACAATCATATTAAGATATGATACCATATTAATACGTATTATCATATTAAGATATTGTACCCCTGGTTTCATGCCTGAGGTGTTTTGGTTTTCTGAAATTCTTTTCCCAGAGAATTTTCTGTAAACAGGAGTAACGTTTTTGTAGCTGGAACTTTGTTATTTATTCCTTTCCCTAGGAGAGACCTTTTCTTGCAGTCCCTCTGATCTGACCAATGTGAGTGAAGAGGTTTGTCTTTGTGTCACCAATCAAACTGGTCTGTGTAAAATAGTATAAAAGGGAGACACATCCCAAAAATAAAGGAGTCATTTTCAGCCTTCTGACGTTTGGAGTCTGTGTCGTTGTGGTGTAAAACAGCATCAAGATATGATCAGCATAATCCCTGAAAATAATTACCATCACTAATTCTACTTCTTCAAAACTTTTATAATATTTAAAATCTACACAAATAGTAAAGTAATAGTAAATTTAGATAATCAGATCTCATTCCGTTTTGTGCATGTGTGTTTTGAATTCCATATTAAACAGTTCTCTAACCTTCTTTTCACCTCTTTCTAGGATAGTGGTTATATCCTCCTCTGTCAGCTCGCTGTCTTTGGAAGCGAACACATGCGTGGCTCCGTGCCGGATCATCTGCAGCATCTCATCTTTGGCCAGTTTGTTGGACTGTTGGTCTATGAGCCTCCCTAAAATCACAAGGAATGTGTTCAAAGTTAGAATATGGGAGATCTACCAGGACCATGCAAGCAGTGGATTTGTTTTTTACTTCACTGACAGAACAAGAAAGGAAAAACAGAACAACCATACAGAAAAAAAATACATTTCGCTCGAGATGAGAATAAATGGAACTCAGGAACTTTGGGGAAAATTAAAAAAACAATTTGGACTCAAGTCGTAACAGAAAATGTTTCACAATCAGATAATCCAAATTTTACATTTAAGATCTAATTCTTACAAAGTCAGCTGAACTTTTAATATTACAATCTCAAGATGAAAAATTACAAAGTATTCTATAATAGCCACTAAGAAGTGCTTGATATTTTCTACATTCGCATCACTGATTTCAACCCAATTTTCTAACTATTTTTCCCAAAATTTGAATTTATCCCAAAATTTCACTTATGCTATCTCCTCTCACGCTACCAAAATTTTGACCATCATCCTTTCAGCAGCCCACCCTTTAGTAAATACAAACAACCCTCAAAATCTAGCTTGAGTACCTTAGTTTTGACAAGCTATTCCTCTAAGTGCTTCTAAACAAAAGTACAAAAAGGTGTTGTATTGTTAACTCTTATGTGGTAATAAGCATATGTATATCATTATTTCAACTGCCATGGAACATATCTGATTTTCTTTTTCTTTTTAACATATCACAAAACTAAGCAACATCTATTCTGCTGTAGTTTACTTTCCTCACTTAGACTCACTGTAAGTCTATGTCTACATTAATTAGGAAACCAGAATTTAAAGATAATTCAGCTGAACAAGTGAATACCTTGCACATCAAGTTTATTTAGCACACTGCTATTATACACAAGGCCTGCTTTCTCTACCACTGTACAATTGTACAGTTATTTAACCATACTTCAAGGGACTGAACAATTCTGTTGCAGACAAACATATATAGCAGTTGATACCTTGTTGTATAACTATAGAGTCCAGCCTCAGTTTTATTTCAGCTCTTTCTACAATCCTCTCTTCAACAGTATTATCAGTGATAAGTCGGAACACCCGTACTGGTTTCTTTTGACCAATACGATGGGCACGATCCTAACAAACATAAATCAATGAGTGTTCAGCAACAAGAACTCACAAGCAATAGACAGTTGTTAGCTTGCAGAAACAGCAGCCTCAAACTAGCATTGTACTTGTTGGTGCTTTGCCTAGTCAAGAGCACAGGTCACTGTAAAACCAATATTCTAATGTTTATTTGTACCTGGCTATTACACTTTGGAGTCATTCAGAGCAATAAATGCATTTCCCTAATTGTAAATGAGCTGAATATCTGTCCAGGCTGCAGCTGGGAAGTGCACATACAACAGCACACACATGCATACACTTGGATTGCTTTCTAATGAATTCTCTCACTTTTTTTTGACACAGGTATTGATATTCTGCAGCCCTGGCTTGAGCACGTTAATTCCACGTGCAGAGTTCCTGCAGCCACAGCTCCAACACTCGTCCCAAGCCAGCAAAGGAGATTTATGACTGACACACTATACTCATCTGTAACAAAACTTGTGTTTATCCTCTCTGGAGAATATGTCCTTTTAAATCAAAAAAAAAAAGTTAAACACCTGTCCTTCAAGCTGTGGGGGTACCAGGATTTTCTGACTGTCTTCATTTAAACATAAGTTGTTAAATCTTTTACTCTCCTGCATAATACTTATTTTTTCCTGAAAACCCTACTGAAGTTCACAAATCACACTCACAGGCTCCAGGAAGTTGGTCAACTATTGGCAGTCAACATGCATATCTAAAGGATGAGCTATTCATATTAAATATTTGATGTGTTGAAGTGCATTGAAAGAAAATTAGAAATTACAAACCACTGAACAAATACCCACCCTCCTAATCATGCAAGAAGGATCACATGAGTTTTACTGCACATGAAACAAATTACAGACTAGGTTTTTTATATTCAGCAATCAGAAAGAAAATATTTTAGTAGGTTTAACCCAAAAGTTTCCCCTCCCAGCATCACCACCAAATGCCTTCATGCTTATGCAGAAGCAAAAAGTCAAAGCATAAACTTCCCAAATGAGAGGAATATAAGGCTGCATGCTTTTAATTATCTGTTATTATTTTGGAAATAGTCCTCTATTATTCATTTACTGCTCTCTTCTGAAAAGACACAGTAAAGTTCTCTACTTCTATTAACAATATTGATACAGTTTTTTGATGGAAGTAATCTCTCATTATGAAAATAATTAAGACAAATATTTACAGACAAAAATCTACTATTTAGTTCACAAATTCTGTTCATGCCCTTTTATTCAATTCCTCTGTTTTTTAAAGTATTTTCTTTACTTTTTGTCTTGCGTTTACAAAAAGTAAAGAAAATAACAAAAACTCAAGTTCTGAAAACAGTTATACAAAATAGAACACTGACAACTTAAAACAAAGAATGTGTATTAGGGAGTTAACTCACCATGGCTTGCAGATCTACTTGAGGGTTCCAATCTGAATCATAGAGAATAACCACATCAGCAGTTGCCAAATTAATTCCAAGACCTCCAGCTCTGGTACTCAACATGAAAATGAATTTACTGCTGTTGGGAGCATTAAATGTGTCAATTGCTTCCTGAAAGAAGAAAAAAAAACAAAAAAAGGGTGTCACTAAAGTATCAGATCTTTCAAATAAGTTTCCAGTATGTTGATGGCTTTCCAATTAAATTTCTTTAAAAATTATATATATAAAAATAAATAAAAAAGAATTTTATTGAAGAAACTACATTTGGACAGGTGAGAAAATCTGTACTGACTCCACAATACACTGTATTTTTCATTTAGCTGAGGATCAACTGAAACATACTGTGGACTTCAGTTAGGAAAAACATCCCTATGCAGCCTTTTAAAAACTGTGTGTCGTCTGCTTTAAATGATGAGGTGTATGTACATATTTACATATGTAAATAATAGCTCATTAAAAAGGCTTTTCTTGTTTGCATATAACTTTCCCACCTCTCTTTCCTCGTGTGGTGTCTGCCCATCAAGCCTGCAGTACTCATAACCACGCCACATGCAATAGTCTTCCAAAATATCCAGCAAGCGAGTCATCTGACTGAAGAGCAGAACTCTGGAACCTGGCACAACACAGCAGGTTTTGACATTTATTTTATGTTTTCACATCGATCTTATCACTGAGCTGCTACAGAGCATGACTGAGAATTTACATGAAATATTCTGTACCATGACAGAGAATTTATGTGAAATATTCTATATTTGTCTAACTTAATTAAGTCTTTCTTCTGAAGTTACTTTTCTGGTAGTGATTTAATCACTCAAGAATATTATTTGATAAATTATACAGGAGAACTATGCAACCAAAGAAACAGAACACTTGAAGCCATTGTAAGGAAATTTGGTGCCACTGGATGTGCATAGATGAAATAATCCTATCATGAGAAATTCTTACAGAAAGGCTAAGGGAGGCTCTACTTTTCCTTTTTGCATCTCCATATTTTTAGTTTTGTAAGACTTTGCTGTAATACTTCTTTCCTTTCCTTGTTAAGATCTACAGAAAATTAATTTTCAACAAAAACCTCACAGAAAGCAATGAATACATTGGCTGCAGGAAAGGCTAAAGCTGTGCTATTTTTGAAATAACGACATTTAACTCACAAGGAGCATTCAGATCCTTGCTGTCTATGAACAGTACTCACCCTGCTCTCTGAGTTTTGCCAGCAGTTTATCCAGGACTAACATCTTCCCACTGTTGGTGATGAGGTGAGTGTCAGTGGTGTAGGGAGGGCCTGGCTCAGCACCATCAAACAGGTAAGGATGGTTACAGCACTTCCTCAGCTGCATCAGGATGTTCAGCAGACGCATCTTGTCCATTTTGCCAGCTGAATTCAGGATATCAATATCCTTCATCAGGATCCTGGTGTACCTGCGGTTTGAAGGACAGTTTTGAACACAATCCTGGTTTTTATTTGAATGAATGAATCCCGGCAATTATCCCAATTCTTATTTCTGGATGTGGAAGTTGGCTTTGTTCATAGAACAGTGAGTTATATTATTATGAAACTTGGCAAAAACATCTGACTGATATTAAGGATTTCTAAATTCACACCTAAATACGAAAGGGAATCTCTCTGTGTGAGTGACAATGATCTGCCATTCACTGGATTATTTTACACTTTCATTTTAGTAGTACAAAGTGGAATAAAAATATCATTTATTTGACAGAAACTGTTACACTGACCTGGCTACTTGTCTCACATCTCTTCTGGGTATGTAACTCCTCAAGGTTTTATTTTAATTTCAGGTAAGACTTTTTGGTGCATCAAAGGAGAAAGCTTAGGAGGCATTTGTTCTTTCAAATAAACTTAAGGAAGGAAAAAGGTTTCTGCTTTCCTCCTCGCAGCTCTTTTCATTACCCTTCCTGAGCTCTCTGAAACTTGTGCATTTTTTACAAAAGCCCTAAGACAGCTATAAATTAAGTTTCTCTGAATGTCTCAACGATGCAACTACAAGGAAAAAAGTATCAGTGTGAAGAGCTATAGTCTTTACCAGAAAATAATCTTATTTCCATGCAAATAACTCACCATTCTCTCTGCATTTTGCTGAGCCCAAGATAAATTTTTACTTCCTTCTTTGGAGGCAAACTCTTTTCTACTTCACCTTTTATGCGACGTAAGAGAAATGGCTTCAAAACCTGCACAAATTAAGATGTTTTACATAAGTAAGTGTATAAAATTGCCTGCCACAAATACAAAATTAACAGATTCAACTATCTGAAATTTATTCAGAATTAATCAGTATCTATTGCTGTCATGGTGACTTCATGAGAAAAATTCTGCAAAACAAAATTGTCTAGCAATGACTAAACTCACACATAAATATGTGTATCCCTATGTAAGGATTGCCATAATCATCCCGGTTGTTATCATAAGAAGGGGCCAAACCTGTAAGTTTATAAAATGTAATCCTTTTTAACATAAGCCCTGTTTAATTTCTTCTAGCAAGGACAAAACACACCAACATTTTAAGTATAAGCAATGCATGTTGTAGTTTCTCTGACCTCTTTCGGTCCTGCAAAAAAAGTCTTATCCCATGCACAGTAAAACAAAGGTAAAGGCATGCCTTTATTCAGACTAGCATGATGTGTATCAGTGTAGTATTCACAATAATAAATGGTTTCAAAAAGATCTAAAATTGCTCATTTTCATATTTTCTGTTCAGATTGTGTCTGCTTCAAACAGAAACACACAAAAAGTAGCACCTATGACAGGAAATTCATGAAAATTCTGCTCGGCATTCCTGTAACTAAATACTTCTATGTTCATCGTTTCAACTTTGAGATGAAGGGGAAAATAATCTGATTTTCTTTTTTACAGTGTGCATGCTAATGATGACATATGATTACAGCTTCAATTACTTACAGCATGAAGTCTTTCTACAAGTTTCTGATCGCCGAGACAATTTTTCGTGTCAAACCATGAGTCAAAATCCTGTGGTGGGAAACAGCACAATCCGTATGAACAGTTTATCACCTGTACTTTTAACAAACACATATTGACTCTCTTTCATTCCAGCTGAGAGTGACATAAATCTTGAGACAAATGACTTCTGTGAAAGAAAAATCAGTCTGCAATTCTGTGCCATCTCCCTGGTATGTTGTACATTTGAATCAAGAGCATCATTCTGCAGACAAAATACCATTACACCATTAATATACAACAATCTTCCATGCTAATCACTGCAGTGCCCAAGTGCTTACTTGCATTTAACTGCTTCTTAAGAAGTTAAACATCCAACTTAAATCCTTAAGAAAGTTAGATGGACAGCACAGCAAAAATAACATAAGCAAGTAATACAAGCACAAAGAAACATGGACAGTAAAAGAGAAGAAAGATCACTCAAGTTCTAAATTTAAAAAAAAAGGCTTGTGCCTATTTGGATGCTTCACATTCTTGATATTTCATTGCTTTCTCAAATTGTGCATAATTCCTGAACTATTTAAAGTATTACATTTGCTATTAATGGTCTGATGCCTCACTCACACCAGCAGAAAGTACTGTTTTAATTAGGTAGAGTAAAAGAAGTAGCACACAGTAAGCCATAGAGCTCTCCCTGAACCTGGGTCAAGCACAACATCCATCTCCTACCAGGCTGGTCATTCTTCTCTTCTACTGACAGTAGCCTGAGAATCAATGTAACAACACTGCACTTCCAAACATCAACTTACATCTGCAGAGTTGAAGACATCAGGTAAAAGGAAATTGAGTAATGCCCACAGCTCGTGGAGGTTATTCTGTAAAGGAGTTCCTGTGAGCAGCAATCGATTTGTTGTCTTGAACTCACGCACAATCTCTGACAGCTGGAAACACAACATAGTTATCAATATCATCTACACTAAAGCACACTGAACCAGTTTTTGAAACCTAAAACAGTGGCAATTAAACTTAGAGACAGTGAGCTACTATGAAATTCATATTTACCACCCAATAGTTCATTGCTTCTATTTTAAAAAAACACCACACCTAACACCTAAAGTCTGCTCAAATCAGATGCAATCCTTTTGTATCAAACAAACTTCAAAGTATCAAACAATTTCAAATTTACCTTAGACTTCTCATTCTTTATTCTGTGGGCTTCATCAATTACCAGGTACCTCCAGTTGAATTTCTTGAAGACTGATTTCTCTTTAATTACCATTTCATATGATGTAACACAAACATCCCATTCACCAGGCATCATAACATCACGGATAAATGCAGCCTAAAGCGGAAGAACTGGATTAATAAACACTTTAAACATGAATAATTTTTATGGCATTCAGGGAAAGCTGTCTACACCACAATCACTGATGCACTGAACTAGCACACAAAGGACTGTGAAACATCTTCTCAGTACCTGAAAGTTCCTGTAAAAGAAGCTTTCAATGCTTTGTACTTTAAGCACAGAGAAAGCTGGAGTTAAGCAAAACACAAATTTGTTCCTATTCAAAATTAAATATTTGCTCTTCAGCATCATTTCTCTGTAATTCAAATGGAGTACATACAACCAAAAGGGGAAAAAAACCTAAATTAATTTGTCCAATGATACAATCCACTAAAGTGTACCAAAACAACTTACAAAGTCCACTCCCAACTATCTTCACTCTTCCCTAAATACCTCCCTCTGTCCCATCTCTGTTTTTCAAGGCACACATCAAGGCATGTAAATCCTTTAACACATTTTTTGCCCATCAATGCACACATTCCTGAAATGTAAACCACTTACTCTGGCATCTTTATCTCCAATAAGGCAAACAGCACGTAGGGATGGAACCCAGCGCTTGAATTCATTCATCCAGTTGTGCAAAGTTGATTTTGGAACCAGGACCATGTGTGGCCCAGGAATGTTTCTGTAATGCTTCAGGTAGCCTAACAAAGCTATTGTCTGCAGAGTCTTCCCAAGCCCCTGCATTGACAAAGAGGGGGAAAAGAAACTTGCTGAAGTTAAATACCATAAAAAATACTTTCTAACCACTTTCTTACTATATCATTCTGCCATTTGTTTAAAGCAAACTACACAAGAAATGCTTGCAATAGAATTTCTTTCTTTACAATTTCAGATTTGAAAAATCAGCCTGCTGCAGAATAAAGTATGCTACTGCACATGAAACACTGTAAGCACTTCAATGTTGTGTTTTGCTCAATAATTGCCACAAAAAATCCAAAAGATTACTGCTTACCATTTCATCTGCCAGAATGCCATTAACTCCATTTTCATACAATGAGATCATCCAGTTCAAACCTCTAACCTGATAATCTCTTAGTGTTCCTCCTTTCACATCTGTAAATGTAAGATTCCTCTAAGTAGAAAAATTTTAACTGCAATCTGCTCAGATGAATCACAGGACTCTTAACACCATACTCACATGAAGGAGACTCCTCAAACCGGATGCACACATTGGATGTTTTCCTGCTCTCAGACAGGAGCTCCTCATCCTCCTCCTGCTCTGTGCGCCTGTGGCGGTACCTGAAGGGGGAACCCAACACTGATGTGTGAACAAAACCACACCACTGCTACAAACCCCAAAGACAAGTCACAACAGAAGCAATCACTGACCCACAGTGGATGTTCTGGTATCCTGACCAAACTCTCATCCTGTTAGTATGTTATTCCTCAGGAGTCATTCCAGCTTTAATTAGAAAGGCTGATATGAAGCCCTCTCTTTCAGAGCCACAACTATAATCTGACAATATCATGAGTTCTCTGAGGCACTTTTTAATACAAGACATATCAGTGGTAACCTTAGACTCAATTACTTGATAATTACAAAGTTCAGAAAAGTCACATATTTGAATTTAAAAAAAATACAGTTTATAAAATAGAATGCCATTTTGCAAACATTAAAAAAAATAGTTGTCCGTTATTTCAAGACCTCTCAGAGGCACTACAGGCAGGTTCTGCCACAACACAGAGCAAAGCACTTTACACAGCAAGAATCAGGCAACTTGCTTTAAAAGCGCATTCCTGATCCAAGGTCACACTATGTTGACGGATCGGATGATGCTTTCAATCCAACCAGCTTTTAAAGAAATTGAGACACCACTAATAGGAAATTGTCTGGATTTACTGAAAGTGCACTTTCTATGTAAAATAAATTATGTTCAATTGTCTAACATGTTTGTTTGTTTGTTCGTGTGAGAAGTCAGAAATAAAAATAAAACATACTCCCCAGCTGAAATCAAACTCTGTTTTTCATCTTTCTTCATCCGTGGCCGCCCCAGTTTGACTTTCAGTGGAGATGTTGGTGATTTTTGTGCTGCAGGTTGAATAAAATGTGCAAAAAGTTCTGTCTGCTTCAGGAGGAATTCAAACCTTTTTGCTCGATCTGCTTTCTAGTTTCCAAAGTGGAGAAGGGAATGAAAAAAAAGAGAAATAGATAACTTTTCTTCATAAAAACATATCTTTTAAGAAACAGAATTCAGACACTCAGGAGAGCAATTTATATGAGGAAAGACTGACAAGACCATCCGCTAGACAACTCGGAGGGCTACAAGCATTGTGAAACAGAGCTGGAGCTGCTGCATGGCACACCAGCAGTGGTGAAGGGATGATTTTCATTTTTGCCTACAAAAGATAAAGACAAAACTAAAGTCATGACTTACACTAAGGGATGAAATTCTAACCTTGCTCATCAGTGACAGAACTTTCATTCAGCTTCAGGATTTGATCAAAGACAGTAATGTAGTATCTCTGCTTTTAGAACTATTTCTGAAGTAATGGATGAACTGCTTGCACTCAAGTTGATGAATTTTGCTGGCAGATTCAAATTTCAAGCATTTCAATTTTGCCATCTCAATGGGACATGTGCACTTCACTATGTCACACAGCAAAACATGGTTTTCCTCATACTTAGAAAATAACATGCTACATCATTTTTAAGAAAAATATGCTAAGATGCAAATTCTACCTGAGAGAATACAACTGTTCTCAGTTTCGCTATGAGAAATCCAAACATCATGTAACACTGTACCATGTCAGGCACTTTCCATGTGATCTCATATCGTGATATAGAAGTGAAAGTGCAGTTCAGCATCATAACCTTTCCAAGAAATACCTGACCCACAGAAAACCTTTCTGCAGGTCACTTAGAGCAAGCAAGTCTCCCACAAGAGCAGGATCACCGAGCAAAGAGCAGAATGATGCTGGTGTGCAATGCAGGATCTCACCACACCATGGCACTGCATTCCTTTAACAGTGCACAGAACATCCCTACAGAGATTTCCCAGCAAAAAACAAATTACTGCTCTCCCCCGACCCTGCATTATTACTGGACCATTTCTGTAAATAACCTGACAACCAAATAAAGTGTAAATATCAAGTAAAAGCTTTATGAAAAAGAAATTCTAGAAGGGGGAAGTAAAGACACTGATGTTTATGATCATCAGTATAAACACAAATCCATTTAGAGGTCTCAGAGTTAAAAAACATACAAGATTGTTTTGAGAAAATAATCATTGTTGGTAAGGACCTATACTGAATGACACAATATGATTTTCTGCCTGCAATATTATTGTCTTAGTATAAGCAGTATGTTGTGATAAAACAGTAAAGGTCTAGCTCACAACTGCACAATTGATAAAAGGTAAATTTTTCAGTATCTAATCCCTTCGCCTCTTAGGACATCTGAACTAACACCGTAATTTAGGAAAGATGGAAAGTCACCATGTTTTACTGTGAAAAAAGTTTAGCTCAACTCATTATCGAAGAACAGATTCACTGTGGCTCTTCTCTTTGGCTAGAAATCAGGTATTCATACATGAAGTATTAATTTTCTATGTCTAACAGTTCTACTCTTCCCTGACTTCTGTGATACCCAGTCCTTTCAGTCTCTACTGTAATTATTAGGCATCCATTTAACATTAAAGCTTTTAAAAACAATACAAGACAGAGGTATCAGTTTAAACCAAGAACTGACTACAAATGTCATTCAAGGAGTCATTCAAAGTCCTCCAGATTTTTAACTTTTTGTAACACAGAAGTTTTCCTGTTACATCTCCTCTCCAGCACTACAAGCTCCCAGCACCAGTGTCAGGGACAGATCCTCTTTGGCATTGTTACGGCAAACATATTACGGGGCATTTAAATATTTAAAACCTTAACGATTTTATATTAGAGAAACTGGTAGTTTTAGTATTTCAGTTAAGTAAGAAGTAGCTTAAGGACGCCTCTGACCTGACCCAAGGAGTCATCAAATAAAACTGAAAGAGACAGATTCAAAACAAAATGGGAGGTGTTCTAAATATAAAACGTCACTGAATAGTAACTCCTTACCACAGATGGGTGTGGAGAACTAAAAAAGAAACCACAAAACTAAAAATCCTGACAACTACTGAGTATAAAAACCACAGACTACAACTCCAAAAATCAGGCAGACAAAAATACTTGGAAGAATGGAACAGTATTTAACAGAACTGCCACTACCTGACCTGTAGTCACCATGAGAAACATGACGTGGGCCTAAACCTAAATTAATTAAATCATCTAAATGAATCTGGATCTGTTTTTCCTTTCTGACACATCCAGGCTGCAATAACTCCTTGTAACTGATCCTGTTCCATAGGGCCATAAAAAGCTGCAGGATGTCTTGTCATGAAAGCACTTACCATCTTCTCTTCATATTCTGGGTCAACTTCTTTTTCAGGTCTTGCTGCCTTTGGAGGAAGTTTGAGCTGAAATGGGGGATCATTTTTCTGGAATTCAAAAGTTGAACATTTTATGAATACCAGTTTCTTTACTTTTTTAGGAAAATGTATCAAACTGAACAAGCTTACAAACTGCAAGACAACTATGCTATTTTTTAAAAAGAATTAATTCAAAATGAAATGAGTGCATTAATCATATCACTTCACCCAAAGCAAAACCTCATGTCCACGACAAAACTGAAGATCCCCATATTTATCTCTGCAAGCAGGATACAAATTGAAAGAAATTACTGAAAGAGCACAAAGTTTAATCTTTCAGAGATTTTATTCTCTGTGAGTGAATGTAAATGCATAATATTATGTAAATGCACAATAAGGTTTCAATAATATATATTTTAAGATTTTTAAAAAATTGAAATCTTTGGTCTCTAAACATCAGATTCCTAACTGTAAGTTCCTGGCACTTGCATTTTGGTTGGGTTTTGTCTGTTTCCACTTCTAGATGAACAGAATATCTGCCCCAAGGCACACACCTGCAATGTCAGTTCTCTTGTTACTCACATTATCCCAGAAGGATAAAACTTACGGTGGCACACAAATCAAATTTATTCTGAAATAAGTATTTCCGAATAACAGACACTGAGTTAAAAATGAGCTGACATATTACTGCAGCCACAGCACAATAAAATCACACTGTACACCTTATCCTCCAGGAGAAAGGACACTGAATTACAAAAATGAATGCTCTCAATTACAAAAACCTACACCTTGAGAACTACTACATTTTGATATGAGTAAGAATACTTCCCCCTAACCGGACCATGTACAACACAGAAACATAAAATTTTCTTTCATGAAGCCTTAAGACTTTTTCCCTCCCTAAGTATCTTCATCACTTAGAGGGCTGACCTGCCCAGGACAGCAGAAGTCTCAGTGCAATTCACCACCACAAAAGTACTTTAATTTATAACTCAGGAAACTCACCACTAACAACTTGTCTCTACTGTAGAGATGATTTCCATTATAGATTAAACAGTCCACAGAGAACTGGTGTCATTTAAACACCTTACAACATCCATGCAGCACTTTCAAAAGGTCCTGAGTACTCCAAGGATTGTATCCTTGGAATCCTAAATCTTAAAATCACCAATAACTGCTCCAGAGTTCCTAAATTCAGGCTGAGAGATTTCAGTTCAGAAAGTTTAACAGTCCCAAAGCAAGGAGGCCCCATGAACACCTAAATAAAAAATTGGGAACATGAACTTCGGCTGCTTTAGTTGACTTTACTCTTATAATTTGTGCTGTTGAAAACTCTGAACAGATGCACTAAGAATAATTAGGATTCTTCTGTGTTCTGTATTCTCACGTATACAAGGTGGAAATATATTTCCCAAGAGCCAGTAAGACAGTTTTGGTAGTCCAAAGACTATTTATAAAGTAAAACCCTGACAGGGGAACAGAGCACAACAGGTTACATGACTGCCACTGTTATGAAGATGCTCTAACTGTACAGGTAACATGCATAAAATTTTGCAGAGCAAGGTGTTTATAATAGAGAAAGAGCCCTTAAACATTTTCCCTTCAACAGCTAAGTAAAGTTCAGGGTTACACTGCACTGTGTCCCGTAACTGTTCATATACATAATAATATAAAGCTTCAAACATTCTTTACAGGTAAAACGGACTGTCAGTAACTGGGATAAAAAATCTAAATGCACTGTTATCAACAGCTCCACAATTTTCTCGTGTAATAAATATATGATGTACGGTCCTCGTTCCTACTAAGTTTTTTCTAAGATTCATCCTTCGGGTTAAATCTTGTTCTGTTTCCAAGGATACCTGAATACGTCACTTTCTACATGCCTTGTGTCTTTCTTCCAAAAAACTAAGGAGAGGCGGCTGGCAGCCATCCGTGTTCTCCCGAGGGGTGCACTGTGCATCAGGGCAGACGCTGAGCGGGGCAGGGGGCGGCCCTGACTCCTGTCACCGCCACCCCGAGCCCCGGGAGCTGCCGGCTCGGCTCGGCTCAGCCCAGCTGTCCCCGGGGCGCGGGGAAGGCACCGGCGGGGCGGGGGCTCCGGAAGGCGGGCCCGG
>VWZU01011166.1:2395642-2411526 GCA_013397095.1 Sterrhoptilus dennistouni | reverse complement strand
ACACAGCCAGGGAAACACGCATCTAGGGACACACAGACATCCAGGAGAACACACGCACACGGACACACGCGCCCCAGCACACACAAGCGCGCACACGCACGGGCGGACACACACTCAGATCCCTGCAGAAACGCACACAGCCGCACACACTCGTATCTCAGCACACACACACACAGATCCCAGCACACGCTCACACACTCATAGGTCACAGCACACACTCACACACTGATAGATCCCAGCACACGCTCACAGATCCCAGCACACACTGATAGACCTCAGCACACGCTCACACACTGATAGACCCCAGCACGCGCTCACACACACACAGATCCCAGCACACTCACACACCGACAGACCCCAGCACACAGGCACGGGCAGCCCGCACCCTGGCTCCCGCTCCGCCGCTCCGCGCCCGGGGGGAAGATGAGCTCGGGGGACGTGGTTTGCACTGGATGGCTCATCAAATCACCCCCCGAGAAGAAACTCAAGAGATACGTAAGTGCAGAGGCTTTGCTGATATATATATATATATAATTTTTTTTTTCCTCTGGCTTTGAAATCTCTCGTCCGTTTCGGCTTCGCCTCGGACCAAAACAAAAAGACTTCCAGGTCCGTGCGCTTATGGAGTGTTTTAGTTTCCACCGGCATTCTTGTGCCCTCTGGAATTAACCTTTCCCGGCTCGTTAAGATTATAGTACTTCAGCTGTTATGCAACATATTTTAGGTTAAAAACCACATTTCGGTTTCAGTTAACGTTGCCGTAACTAACAGGATTGTTGTAACAGAACTGCAGATGTCACTTTTCCAGGGACGGACAAGAACATCCTAAAAAAGAAAGGGGAGGGGGGAAAAAACCCCAAACCTAAACAGCCAAAATTCTAACAATTTAAATTCCGAGGCTCGGCTGTGTTAAGATGTCCTGTAATTCCTATGACACTTGCTAAAGGCAGTGCAATAGTTTTATTTACCAATGCCAGATGCAGTTGTTAGCAGCAAGCTGCAGAAGGCTTTTCGGTCTGTGATAAAGAGGTGCTGGAAGATGCTGTGTGTGAAGTTCCCGAGAGCTGAAAGGTGGAAGGGGCCGGGGAGAAGAAGCGAGCCCTGCATGGAGATCTGCAACTGCACTATGGGCCCCTTGTTTCATTCTCTACCGCCTTGTTTGTCTGAATAATCAGGAAAAAAAGGGATGTGTGTTGCAAACATAGGAAAGGAAACTGTCTCATTGCAGGGGTGAGAGGAAAGTAGGAATAAACGACCCTTAAAATTTTGCTTGGGACAGCATTAAAAATATGAGCCCCCTCCTGGGCCATTTTGCAGACTCATTTGTGATGGTTCTTCATCAGGGCTGCTGTTCCGCTCTGCTGTGACACTTTGGGATCGGTAATAGCCGTTTGAGTGATGCCCTTGTAACCTGCCTTCCCCCAGAGCTCTGCACAGTACTCGGAGGATGCCCCTGGCCGTGGCCCTGGCGCTGGAGCCCTGTGCACAGCTTACATCATTTGTCCTGTTCACTTGTGTTTATCAGCGTTTTCTCTGGAGTGCTGATGTTAGCTTTTCCCTGTTAATGTGAGGCATAACTGTCTGCTGGAAGAATATGGTGGATATCCTTCGGTAGTGTGTTTTTTCTTCTGCTAAAAACTAGCAGAAAGAATAATTTACTGATGCTGGATTTACTTTTTACCTTATTCTAAGCCAGAGTTTCTTCCTGTAAACCACGGTATTGCATCGAAGTGGCTGAATATTTGCTTTGTTCAGTTAGCATTTTCCAGTTCTAAAATAACCACTGTGATGCATCTCATGGGAGCCGCAAACAAATTCTGGGCATCTGATTTTTGCTGTATTTTGTAAGGAGTGTGCTAATAGCCCTGATGGTAGCACAGTGTAAGCCACTGATTCACCCAGCTGCTATCATTAGGAGCTCTGTCAGTGAAGCTATTTTTGATGACTCAATATTCATAAAAGGGCAAAGTAGAGAAAACAGAATGTGATAAAGCTGGGATTTGAAAGCCCCCATTATACAGTGAAGATAATGGTCACAACAGGGGCTCTGATCGGCTCACAAGGCTACTCGCAGTCCGCTCTGCTCCGATTTTGCACTACAGAACCAGGGGAAATTTGGCCTGTGTTATTCTCCAAACATCACCCACTAGATTAGCCAGATCTCCGCAGATTAAGCTTTGTTTTCTGGTTAGGAGGATAAGGTAGTCCTTTGTCCATAATAAAGCAGAGAGAAATCTGCTGCAAGTTCACCTTTCTCACAGGACTGGTGACACAGTGGATGCTACAAACCAAAGGGAAATTGTCTCTCACCTGCTCTAAACTACTTTTCCCCTATTTTTCCTTGAGTTTCACCAGCATGGCAGCTCCTGCATCTTGCACTGGGGCAGCAGATAGCTCTGAACCACAGTGACTGCTTAAAAACAACAGGCCTTTAGAACAATGACTGTTTAAACTGACTTCAGTAGGTGTCAAGTGTCAAGCGCTTACAGGAGAATGGTGTTGGCTCTGTTTCTGGACTGACAACAGACATCAATCCCCGGGTTCCACACCAGCCTTTGTGTTGAGCTGGAAAAGTCCATGGTCTGAGCTTCCAAGGAGCTTCAGGTGCCAGCTCGGCCTGCTGCTCATGGACCTCTCCTGCCCAGCCTCATCTGCTCTCATGGGTTTGTCTCCCAGTTTACATTTTCCTGAGTTCAGCATCCGGCCTTTGTACGGTCTGACCTGAGGGTCCCGTGTTTTACACATAGATAAATTCTTAATCCTTCATCTATTGCGTCTATCAGTAAGAAAACCCGTTTAATTTCAGTGGAATATGTGGTTAAAAGATCAGACGAAGCAACGAATTCAGGTTGTGAGATTGGGAACTGCAATAGTACTGATGAAGCCACTGGGAATATTTGCAGTATTTATAAAATTAAACAAATCAATCTTTCCAAGACTAGAGCCTAAAGACCAAAGTATACCTTCATTTATATTTGTTCTCCGATGAAAGCAATTAGGTTTTCTATGCATAAACAAGTCAGAAATTGCCTCTAGGTAAGCAGAAAATTATTTTCAAAACTTTGAAAGTGAAAAGCAGGTGTTAAGAGTCTATATTTTTCCTGTAATGTCTTCCAAAGGCGATGCTCTCAGTAGCACTATTCTTAGAAGTGTCTTATCATTCCCTAACAAAGGCTGCTCTCTCGCATGTGCAGGAAACGAACATGAGATTAATTACCCCAGTGTAACTTTCTGTAAAAACAGAGAGCTGAATGCTAAACACAAAGAATTCATTAGAAAGCGCAGGGAGCTTTGCTATACAGCAGGCAAATACTCTAATAGTGATTTAACAGCGTGGACAATGCTTTTCTCTCTGCCTGATACATGAACCATGAAAGCACCACGTCAGCCTGTCTATAGAGGCAGTTGTGCAAGGAGTCTCCCAGGAGAGAATTTGGTGTGTGCTGCAGCTCTTTGTCCTCTGAGGGTGACCCCAAAGCTGTGCTGCTTTCCGTTCCCCACTCGGTTCCAGCTTTTCTCCCCGAGCAGGAGGGCCTGAGGGCTGCCAGGGCTGGGGGAAGCTGGGGATAGGGCAGGAGACACAGAGGAACAAACTGCTAACAAAAACTAAGAAGTGGTGGTGATGGAGGTAAAGTCCACCCTGCTCTAGACCAAAAATGTTCAGTATCAGTCAGAGCTTGACGTTCAGCCCCACAGAAAGAAAACCCACTGAAGATTTTTGCTGTTGATGTTAGTGGGACAGTGAATGCCAACCTCTGTAGGAAATTAGATGTAATGGGGGGGATCTCCTTCAAATTTGATGGGTCTCACAGTTCCTTATATTGGTGCTGAGTACGTCCATCCCAATTCTGTAATGTCAGCATTGAATAGCCAGCTCCTTGGTAGTTTTTGTGTGGAAATACATCTGATCACTGACTGTTATTATTTGTTGTTTATTTATTGGGAGAGGTGGAAGGAAGGAATGCTTTCATGGCCTTGAAAACAAAGGACTCAGCACAGCCTGCGCAAAAAGTCACGATGAAAGGAAAAACAACACAGAAGGCAGCCCGGAGAATGTCTAATGAAACAAGAGACTGGTGCTGCTGAGAAGACACATTGCTGGTGTTCTGACAGGAGAGGATTTTAACACCCCTGTCCCATTGTTTGTCACCCCAGTGTGGAGCAGCAGCAGCGATGGCTCCTCTCAATGCCCCGCCAGTGTTTGCTTGCTGTTAGTGTTAAGTTACGTGGTTTGCAGTAGTAAAGGGCCATATCCAGATGCTGGCTTGTTGTGAGTCACTGCAGCTCCATTGAAGTCAACGCCGTGCAGCTGTAGCCCAGCTGAAGAGTTATTTTTAATCTTCAGTACTATACAAATTGATGAGGGAAGACCACTTGCTCAAAAAAAAGGGCAAGTTTCCCACTTTATTTGAGTGACTCATTTCTTCAGACATTGTTGAAAATCAAAACTCCTCGTCAGCATCTCCAGAACAAGAGTCCCAAATGGACCCCATATTAGAAAATGTAGCCTTGTGCTTCCTACCACACTTCTCCTTGGAGTGTCTGGTCTGGGAGGCCAAACAGAGGTATAAATTAGTGTACCCCATGGCAAAAGCTGGTGGAGCAGTGTTTTTGGGTGCTCTGTATGTATGTGGGGCAGTAAATACTGCCAGGAGGACACAGCAGGGCCCAGCCCAGTCTCTGACCGTTGGGGGATCTGCCAGGACCCAACCGCAGCACACCAGGGCTGGGGCTCCAGGAGATAAGAGAATCTAGGCAACTTCTCCATTTTTAGCTGAAGTTCTGGTATTTATCGGGAGGACAAACAGGAAGTTAAGTGAGAAGAAAAAGTAAAGTAGAATTCTGGAAGAGTTTGCTCGAGTAGCAGGAGCAGGAGTCACAGGGCACTGCGGAGGGTGGGTGGGATGGATGGAGACATCTGCTCCCTGTTCCTGTGGGGCTGCTTCACCACAGGACACTGCCACCCTCCCCTGAAAGAAATCCCCAAGTGCTTTGTGAGGTCAAGTACTTCTGCTGGTTTGGCGTTTGGGGGAAGTTTCTGAAAAATACTATCAAGAAGAAACCCGAATTTAATTTTTACCCTTAAGTCCTTTTATTTCCAAATGCTTCTCACAAAGCCTCACCTCTTGAGTCATCTGTCCCTTTTGAACAAAGAACTCTGACCACCTTTCATACTTTATTGGAATAAATATCCCGGGCTCCCTGTGTTTATTTAACCAATTTGTGCAGGTTTTGGAACTGTGGTTCATAGGCTGGGTGGAAGTTGGAGTCATGTGGGGTTCAGAAAGTTGTCAGAGCCCTTTAGCTCATTCCAGTTGTAAGTTTTGGTGCCTATGGTTTTTTTGTGTTGTTACTTCATTTTAAAATCCAGCATATATTCCATCGATCTGCTTTGTATATTAAAAATTGAATTTTGAGAGAAAAAAAAAAAAGAAAAAAAAAACCCAGCTTCTTTCAAACAGAAGCTTGTATGTGGCACTCTACCCTTCTCTCTGAAATCCTGTACAAATTGATCTCACTGGTAAAACAACAGCAGAATATTTATGTTAGGGAGGAGTTTCTATCACCGGAATTAAACATCTGTAATTAGCAGTGTGCAAATCAGACCTTGTTTTGGTAGGTTAAATGTGATGTTTATTCTAGACCGTTTGCTTCCATTTTAACGATGTTTTGCTAGTTTAAATGCAATGTTTAATGAGATAGGGTTGACTTCTAAGAAAGAAATAATTTCTAAAAACACTGCTGTTCTTGGCAACCTGTGTATCAGAATAATTTCCCTTGAACTATGTATTTGGGTGGAGCCATAATAGTCCTGAAGCCCCAGTTTAATCTCTTACTACATGTTTTCACGGCACAGGAATGTCCAGCTATTGGTTTCTATTCAAAACAGAAACCCACAAGTTATCAAGTGTTTGCATTCAAAAATAGAGCCTTAAAAAAACCCCCACACGCTAGTGTGAAATAGAGAAGGAAATGTTAACTGGGGTGGTAATTAAACGAGTCAAACCCAGCTCAGAGGAAAATGCAAGTTGCGCTTTGGTGAGGTCTTTGTTGTAGCCTGAAATCTATGGGAATATGGATAAACACTTCTACCAAGGTGCATTGAAATGCTGTGCATATTTGTTTTGAAAATCTGACAGGTTTGTAGGGAAAGGGACAAGTTTATTCCTAAAATGTTGCTCATTAGAAAAACAGTTGTTTTATTTGCTTTTTTGTCCTTTTCATTTGATTTGGAAATGAATTAGTAATGTGATAAGACAAGGAAAAAATGCCGGTTTTCAAATAAAATTTGCATGTCAAAACATTACATTCGGCCAGATAAAATACATTTTCTGCTCTCTTATTTAATTGTTAAACAAAATGCAATACTTTAACTTTTAAATGTTTTTTCTGCTTTAAGTATCCTTGACTTGTTTCAGCTTGTATTGCATCAGGAAAACAAACAAACAAGCCAACAAACACAGAGCCATGCAAAACTCAGTTTTAAAATCTGCTGCAGCTTAGTATTTGCTCAAAATAAACCAAACCGAATGCCTAGTCTTTGTGCCAGGAAAATACTCCCTTTCTGAGGCTAATTCATTCATAGCTTTGTAATTGTTAGAATGAGACAACTGTTCTTAGAGATTTTGTTATTCCCTTCCCTCCTGATGCCAAAATCCCCACCTGACCCCTGCAAGTCAGTCAAAACTTCATTGTAGCTTTCCACAAAAGCCCTGAACAGCACATTTCAGTTATCCAGGCTCCCTGTTCATGGAGCACTTTACAGAAAAGCAGGAAAATGTTGTTATTAGTGTGGATTTGAAATTGCTTAAATGAGAGTGTAAATTTAAACTGAACTTGGATTGTCACATGAAAGTTTTTGGCTGGTTTTTGACACTGTTTGTTTTTTTTGTTTTAAAGACAATACTTTCTGTGAGGCCTGCTAGTGATAAATATTCATCCTGTGACTCCCAAGTCTTGAGACCGTGGGTTATGTATTCATATTTCTGCTGGACAGAATAATGGCCATAAGGGGACCCTTCTCTGACTTTGTGACTGCTGTAATGTCACAGAGCACAGAGTTTGTGAACAATCTGCTTTTTACATACCAGACTTGCAAACTGTTTGTGGAAGTTCAAGGATTTTACAGTTGTGAAGCCTTTTTTTTTCAAGCTGACACAAACTGGCTGTGCCAAGGAGAAGCCAATAGTTCAGAACAAGCATGAACTATGTTTTACTGTACAGACTTTACAAACTGAGCAGCAAAACCATGAACTTTACCAAAATCCTGAGTTTCTGGGTGCTGGGAAAGATGGCTTTATGCTGACCAGATCACTCAGGGAGGAGAAGAAGAAGAAGAAACATCTGAAGAGATGCCAGCTGGGTTTACAGGAGCAGTGAAGAAGCACTTTCAGGAGAAGTGATACACTGCTCCAAGTGCTCGCTGCTGCTCCAGATACATCATCTGCACTGTGTACTAATATTTACAGTGGGAGCTTTGCAAGCTTAAGGAGTTTTATTTTTAATAAGTTCAACATTTTGAGCCCATCCTAAAAAAATAATTGCATTCTCACTGAGGCCTTGGGTTTAAAAATAAGTAGCTCAGGGAACTGGTTTTTTTGAGATTTTCAAGTGCTTTGCTCCCACTGAAAAAAGGTTTGAAACGGGGTCCTCCCTTGACTCCAGGGCTACTTTTACTGGTTCATTTTCCCAGTAAAACAGTGAGATTTGGACTGTCAGCTGAAAATAGGACTGTTACTCCCATTACTCCTGTTACTGTTGCACTTTATTCTTTTTCAAATATTCCCTTTTTTAACAGATAACTGAGAGTCACATCAGCCTTGAGCTACGGGTTATAAAATAATGGTGAAATATTTTTAAAAGTGATGGAAAACCACCAGCTAAACCCCATCATTATTTCAGAATCCTCCCCAAACTCCTGCTTTCATCTGCTCTGAGCCTGATAAAGTCAAGCTGAAACATCATTAAGACAAACAAATGGAAAGGTTAGGGGACAATCAGATTGGCACAGGAAGAACAGGCTTGGTGGTGACACTGCTTTGGTTCCCCCGTGCATCCTTCTCCTTTGGATTTGCACACTGGAAGCTTAATAATTCTGGTATTTAAAGGGAAAATAAAAAACCAGAAGCATTTATTGAAGTGTTACTAGACTGTGATGCTTTAACAGTTTTAATATGTTCATATGTTCTTTTTTTTGCTTTGCTTTTTTTTCTCAAATTCACAACTGAAAGTACTGTTGCTATGTTACTGTAATGGTGTGTAGGCTGCTAAATAAATAGAGGGAGTTTAGTCCATGCCAGAAATAGAAAGCCAGGTCAAAGGTGACATTTGGGACATGCTGAAGAAGAAAAAAAAAAAAAAAAGGAGAATCTGTAATTATTTATTTCCTTCCTGTTATTCTCTTCAGTCTCATTAACCCTCGACTACTTAGAAGGAAATTACAACAGACTTTCTGAGCATGTCAGAGTATTAAAAAACGACACCTTGGGAGTTCTAAGTCTTTTGGCTTTGTCCTTTGCAAGATCAAATTTGCAGAGTAAAACAGTGGCACCTCACACTCCTGTGAATTGAGCAGGTACTTGGAGGCGTCAAAGGACACAGGGACTGCTGAAAATTCACTCTGCAAAGGGAAAATCTGTCAGAGGGAGCAAGCTTTGAGGGATAAAAAACAGGAAATTTGAGTCCATTGTCCTTTTTGGGGTAGTCTGGCAGGTTCCCAAAGGCCAGATATACAAAAATGTGCTCAGGCTGTCTGTGAGTAGCCCCAGGTATCTGCCTGAACATCATTGTGAGCCTGCACAAGGGAAGGGTCATTTCAATAGGGTCATTTCATCCTCCTCTGCTGCCTCTATTTGCTCCTGCTGTGCCCTGGACCACCAGCTCCTGTTCAAGCTCCAGGGGCTGATTCAGTCAATGGGGAGCTCGTGGTGCCAAGGTACAGCTGAAAGCTCCCAGAAGCTCCCAGACCTTCCCCTGGCAGGAGGTGGGACATGAGGCAGCCCTGAGTTAGTTAGTTCAGCAGATTTGTAATTAATCTGAGAGATCTCCTCTGTATATACATACATACATACATACATATATATATATATATTTACTTATGAACAGATTATTCATGTGCCACAATATGAGTCCTCTCATTCGTTTGTGTGTTAGGGAAGAAGCCCCACAGCAGCAGCCTTAACCAGTTCATGCAATCCTATTAGAGATTTCTTGGTGTTATTGTTGTAGTTCCACAAATCCATTACTTTTCTGCAAACAAACGAGTTCCCCCGACACAAGAGACCTCTGAGTTTGAAGCATTCCAGAAAATCCCACGTTTAGCATAAAATTCGTAGAAGAGGATTAAATTAGAGGTACAACGAGAGCCAAAGATGCGACAGGACTTGATCCCGACTTGCACAAGGTTTAAAATTTCCTTTGTTAACGCTCCTTGAATGGAACCCGAATGACTAGGAGCATTTCCTAATACGATGGATGTGAATAGCTGCTTTAATAAGATAACTTTCCTAGTTTTCAGCCCCAAGCCAACCCCTAATGCCTCAGACCTTGGGGTGTGTCCGACCTTCTGTGTCAGAAAACAAACAAGTCGTTTAGGATCCATCAGGGTTGTTTATTTACTTTCATCACCAGTTTGCTGCCGCAATTGGTTGTTTTCTACCACGGCCAGTATTCAGGCTCACACTGAAGGAGAGGGTGTTAGAGGCTTTCTTGTCCCCTGTGGAGTTCAAACCCTCATTTGGACTCTGTCAAATCCTTTACCCGTGCCAGAGACTGCATTTATCTCAAACCCTAAAGCGCAATTACTATGATTTATTTCTCTTCGGAGTGAATAAGATTTTACCAGGCATTTTCTGAACAGAAGTCTGCAGCTGGGAGAAGAGCAGCCTACAGCCTTGTCCTTTCCAGGGCTGTGCTGCATGTGCTCAGCAAACTGCCCAGTTCTGACCAGCAACAGCAGCCCTGCTAAGTGGGATGAAGGATGAATTATGCCCTCTGCAGTTCTGTTCTGTTGTGCTCCTAAGGGACCTTATTTGTCTTTCATTGTATTTCCAGGTCCTTGAAATGATCTTCTATACCTTACAAATAGACTTGTTTTGCTGGTTGGTAGATGAAAGCAGTTTACCATTGGAGCCGTCCAGGTGGGCTGCAGGGATGTTTGCCCCTGCTCTTTGTTGGGGCAAACAGCTCGATTGTTAAACTGGGTGAAATTGTGCCAGGGCAGGAGCTGGAGCAGGCATGGCCAGCTCTCAGATAAGCTGTGGTTAGCTGGATGAAGATCAGGCACATTTACATTTCTGTTCTCAGTCACTACAAACTCCCGTCAGTGTGGCACTTACCTTGTGGCCAGGTCAGGGATGTGTAAGTGGAACTTGCATCAGAGAAGGGGCAGCACAAGTTCAGGAGGTGAAGAGTCAAGGGAGCTTGTATGAAGCTGCAGCTCTGCAGTTCTTTCCAGAAGACAGAGATGGAGAAGGGCAGTCACAGAGACTCACCCCACTGACAGGTCTGAGGAACCATTTACCTCCAGTTCAGCAGCCTCAGCTGTGTGAAGGCATCAGCAGTGCTGGCTCTAATTCTCATGTGCTCAGAACTCCCTGTGCACCAACAGACAGGTTTCAGTTTGACTCGTTCCTCAAGTTTACTGGATTTGGAAATGGAGCTGGGATCTCTGTATGAGCATATTGTTGTAGATTTTAGTCATTGTTTAATTCATGCATACAAATAAAAGATAAGGAGCAGAGGAAAGCCCTCAGATGTGAGACCTTACACTATTAATGGGCATAAAGCCTAAGATCAGTTTGTTGTAGGGCAGCTGGTCACTTCTGACTCCCAGCTTGGGTTGCTGCAGTCAGAGTATTGTTTTGAGCGGAAACATGGTTGTGCAGAATCACTCCAGATTCAGTTCATGGTGCACAGTCTTCAGGGCTCCTTGCTGGGATAGCCAGAAAAGGTACTTGAGCCTGCACAGCAACAGCAATGAAATGTGGTGTTACAGCACAACTGCGTCAATGCATCCAGCACAAAACTTCTCCCTTCCAGAGTCAAGTGCACCCATACAGAACAGAAAGGCCAAGGAAACACTGGCTTTGAGAACCTGCTGGAACCAGGCAGGTGCACAGTCAGACTGGAGGGTTAGATCTGAAGCTTTCATTTGCCTTTATGAGTTTGCAATCAAATCTACTTAGAATACCTCTTTGTCCTCTCTGAAAACATTTCATTACTTAGATTCATCAGAAAAAAGCCCCAAAAAACCTTGAAATAGAAATGGCACCTCATGTTCTTTAGCAAAACAGGAGCTTAGAGAGAAACCAGAAGCTGAAAAATGTACTCTCAAATTCTAAGCCATTATGACCATATTTATGGGGAACATTTAATTTATCTGTTTTCCTACATATTCCTTACTAGTAACAACAGTACCTTGTGACTGGTGATGTCTCATTGCCTGTAAACACTGAACTTGAATGTCAAGTTGAGCTCAAGGCTTTTCTCTGTAGCTTTTCTATGAATTGGCTAAATGCAGATCAAGGTCCTCAGCAACAAGGGTGTGGGAGGAGAAAAGCAGGTGGGAGGATTTTGCAACCCAGTGGAAACCCCCAGATCTGCCATTATTGTCAGAGCTCCTGGTGACATTATTATCAGAGCTCCAGTGACACTGGGAGAGGTGTGTGTGGTATGGGAACTGCAGCATTTACCAGCTCGTGATTGGAAACTGGAGGCAATGAATGGGTATGAACATGTTCAAATGCACAGTTTCAGTTCATTTTGTGTAACATCTCCCTCACAAAATTTTCCACAAAAAGATATTTCAGCCAGATAAAATTGTGGTGAGAAATAAAAGCAGTGTTGCAGAGAAACTGGTAACTTCTTAAAAAGAGTAAACTGTCACTGAAACCTCTCACTTTCTATTTGAGAGATTAAATCTATTCATGCTGCAGCCATTTTTGCTTTGCAAGATTTGCATTACTCACGGCCAACAGTGTGCTGGGGACTAGAAATACAGAATGCAAAAGCATTTTGGCTGCTGGCTGGGGGATTCCTGCACCATCTCTGCAGTGATGACCCCGTTTGATGGATCACAGAGTGCACGTAATGCTTGTCCCCGGGTGAGGGTGTTGATCTGAGGAGTGAGAGACAAGGCAAAGGCTGCCAAACACCTCCTGTCCCAGCAGCCAGCTGATGAGGATGGGTGATGTAATGGATGGAGCAGGAGGAGAAGGTTTGCAGTGAGGAGGGTGGAAGATTTGGAAGGCTGCAGGCAGGAACGAGGAGCTGCAGTCCTAATTCTGGTAGCAGGCAGCTCAGCAGATGGCCCAGCAGACGAGTTGCTATGCACACGGCTGTGTGAGAACACAGAACCACAGCATGCCTTGCCTTGGGGAGGGACCTGAAGGATCATCTCACTCCAGCCCCCTGCCAGGATGCCACCCACCACATCAGGCTGCTCGGGGCCCCATCCAGCCTGGCCTTGAACACTTCCAGAGAAGAGGCAGCCACAGCTCTCAGGGCAACCTCCCAGTGCCTCACCACCCTCTGAGTGAAGAACTTCTTCCTCACATCTGATCCTAATTCCTAACCTGAGCGTGGTAGTGAGGCTGCAGCAGGCACAGAGCCCTGCCCTGTGCTGGCACAGGTTCCAGCTGTGCCCTCCATCCCCATCTGGGGCTTTTCCTGCCTTGCACATCGAGCTCCCCACAGCAGGATTTCATTTTTGCTGTTCTGCACTGCAGCCATCTCCTCCAGCTTGCTTTGTCTCCTGTTGTAAGAGGACAAAAAAGAACCACACTCACCTGTCAAGCTGAGAGCGAGAAAAAGAAGATTTATTTTTAAATTCAGGGTTTAAATAGAGTTTGGACTTTGACCAGCAATTGCGGGGACGAGGTTGACATCCCTCAGACCCCACTGGTCAAACCAGCAGTCCATCAATTTTTTCTTCCCCTTGGAAGAAATGTGTTATTTACTAAACATCAGTCTTTGGTTTTGTTACAAGCGTGAGAAAACTCCAGTAGAAATGAAAAACAATCAGAAGGTTGAAAAATCAGGGTGACAGTCTCCCCTCTCCAACCAGAGCAGAGCCCATCTCCAGCAGTCCTTGCCAGCCACAGTGACACCAGAGTCACATCCCTGACCTCTCCTGGGGTCAGCAGCTCTCTGGCTGAGCTGGCGTCTCTTGGGGAGGAAAACCTCGTGTTTTGGGCTGCAGAACAGCCCTGCTGGCATGTTTTGGGGTTATTTCCTACAATTCCAGTTCTCCCAGCAGGGAAATCTAGTGGCTGGAGATATTTCATGTCCATCTGTGTGACTTGCACCTTCCCTAACAACTTCAACTCTTTGGGAGCTCTTTTCTGAGGGAAAAAAAAACTCAGACAAGCTTGAAAAAAAAATATCTCCAAATCTCTTTGTTTAAAAACTGGAGGTTTGCAGCTGGCTTGTTCCAGAGGATGTGTTTTGCTGGTGCTGTTTGTGAGTCCTGAGGGCTCCATTTGCAAATCACCTAAGCACTTCTGGTTAGATCCAGGAAAAAGCATCTTTACCCCTAATAGCTTAGAGTGGCAACTGACACCTCACAGTCACATTGTGATGCCACTCAGCACACCAGTGTTAGAAGCTGCTTTTTGGGGTTTTTTTTCCAGGCTGTTAACTCAGAGCAATATATTCCTGTGGGAAATTCCAATAATCCGTGTTCAGTGATACAGCAAAAATCTGCTTCAGTCACCAGTTTGTGTGCAACACTCACTGATAAAATGATTGCCACTGCCTTGTTCGAAGAAGCCACATTTCCAAAGTAATCTGCAGGAAACCCAGATCGATGTGATGCATGAATTCACATCACCCTCATTAGGCTGATAAACATCTCGGATATTCTTGGGGTGAGCGATGTCTTTTTTCCTTTAACTGTTTCTGGAGCAGTGTAAATTCAACTGGGAACAATGTTGTTTTTATCGATAGCAGAGGGTTCCCAGGGCATGCTCATGCCAGCAGATACCTGGAGCTCAGCTGTGCCAGGAAAAATGCACACAGCCCTTGGATTCTAGCAGCAGGAACACCAGCAGTGGTGATCTCTGTTTTCCCACACACTATCCTGATAAATAATAGTGATAAGTATAATAATTAATCTATAATAATTAAATAATTATTAATTATAATTATCCTGATAAATAATAAAATCTTCCTTTTGCTGTCTCCAAGCCTTAAGAGCATAGTTCAGGTTTGTGTCTCCCTTGCCCTTGGTGTATTCACTCCAATTGCAAAGAATGAGATTCTTTAATCCCTCCTGTTTTTACTGTGGTCCCTTGGAGCCTGCACTAAGACTTCCCAATTTCCTAACCTCACCCAAGGGTGCTGCTGGCCCATCATTGGGACAGTAATTTTGTGAAGATTCTTTGGACCAGGTGGTGGACTGGGTTGCATGGGTGGGGATATTTCACTACAGGACCTGTAGAGAGTGTTTAGCAAGGAGAATGTTCTGATTTTCCACAATTAAATTCTGTATATACAGAAGCCAACCAACAACAAAACATCCAGGTCTCTGTTCACTGCTTGTACAGTCTAACTCTCTGAGGTATCTCTCACCATAATATGGGATAAAGTGGAAAGTTTTAAACTAGTAAAGGGAAAACTTAAACTTCATGATCATCTGTCTTATTGTAAAGAAGCAGAAGGATGTTAAAAACTGTGTTATGCTGGCTCATTTTTTCAACAAAAATTATTTTTGAGAGCATTGTACATGCTTACAGTAAAGGGGTTAAATAAGCAAAAGTGAAATCTACTATGAGTTTTGCATAACTTTTTTGTTCACGACGTGCTTGTGCAATAAAGTAGTCAGAATGCAATAATCAAACAATGTTTCTTTCATGCTTGAACATCAGTGGCTGTCTGTCTGGGAAATTGTGTGTTCCTTATATTCTCTCAGATCTAGTCCAGAGCTGCCTGACAGAGTGATGGAAGCAGGCCTGGCATGTTTCTGCTAAAGACCTTGGAGGAACCTCCACAGCAGCAAAGGGAAATGCCCAAAGTGCTGGAAAAAAATAATTTTCTTTTGTGGAAAGCTCTTGTAAGAAGCACAAACTGCTTGTGGCACTGCCAGTGCAGATCCCCTTTCTGCCTGTAGCAGCTTCCTTGAGAATATTGTCTAAAAACAGCAGTTACCTATCACTGAGCTGCTGCAGGGTGTTGCCTCTGCTGTTCCCAGTAAGAACTCTGTTCTGGGAACAGACACAGGCACTCCTGTTAGTCAGCAAATAGCAGAGCTGCAGGGCAGGGACAGGGGATGCAGGGAATTCCACACCAGGGAAACAGGGACCACAATGCCTGTTGGTAATCCAGCTGTTAAAAATAAATGTTGGCTTGATGAACTCCTAACCACACACCTGCTGTGTCAGAAGGGAGCTCTGACATGATGATGATAATGCTCAGCTTCTAAGGTCAGGGTGTGACTGTGGTAAATGCTGGGCAGGTCTCAGCTGAGTGGAAAGAAGAGCTGAGGTAGTTATCCAAACACAGAGGCCATGGCAAATTTGGTCCCTGTTCTTTTAAAACCCATGTCTCACAGTGTTATACATTTGACTTACTATTTTACTGTATTTGCTCATCTTTTTGGTGAAAACACTATTAATTAAGAATTTAGTTCAGTGGAATGAGTCCAAGTGTGTGTGTGTGTGTGTGTATGTGTGTGTGTAGTGCATCTAGTAATTTCAGTCCTGAGCCTGTTAATTCCTCTTTCCTGTATATAATGCTGTTGGGGAAAAAATTCTTTCATAGTTTCACAATGTCAAGCCCTTAATTGATCAAGGACCAAGGCAGAAGCAGAGAATTCTGGAAGAGATTGTCAGACATCAGAAGCCACTGATTTATTTTAGTAATAAATCTCTGTGGAAACAGTGCCT
>VWZU01011166.1:2378803-2395612 GCA_013397095.1 Sterrhoptilus dennistouni | reverse complement strand
CGCGGGGGGGGGGGGGGGGTTTCCCTTCCAGTTACATCCTCCCATGGCTGTAAGTGCAGAGCTGGTACTTTCTGCCACCAAAATCTGTGCTCAGGCACAATCCCTGCTCAGCTGTGCCTGACACAGGCAGCTCTGGAGCTGCCAGGACAGAGGCTGCAGCCTTGTGGTGTGGGAATGCAAAAACAGAAATGCTGGCTCATTGAACAGCTAAGGAGGTGACATTACTGAATTAAGCTTCCACAAATCACCTTTGTGTGCCTGTTAAATTGAAAATTCTGTTGCCAAAGCAAAGTAGCAACAGTTATAGAGGAGAACAACAAATAAGAAAATATTCTAAGGCTTCAGACCACTTCCCAGAAATGCAAGTTAACTCTCTTTTTCTCCTGAAAACTGTCCTGGGAAGGATCTCTCCCTGGGCTTGATATTGTATTTCAATTGCTTTGCTTGTAAATGCAAACAAAAATCTTTGTAAGACTCTGAAAAGAGTCTGGAAGAGCTGAGCTGTCTCTCTCAGAAGGTTTTTCTGCCACACAGAGCACATGAGACATCCGTCACACAATGCTGGGAGAAAACAGAGTTTCTACCTCAGAGATGAAGCAAAGTGTGAAATCAATCATGGGTTTATGTTGTGGGTTCTGATTGAAATGTGGATTAGAAAGCATGCAGGTCTGTCTGCATAGACACATTGATTCTTTGAAGCAAAAGAATGAAAGTGAAAATATCCTGAAAAACAGTAAAGAGTGCTCCAGGCTGCAAAAATACCAGTTTTTCAAACTGGATGCAGGAAGTGGTACAGGGAAGGGGCAGGGAATGACTTTAGTGCTTAATTCTTCTTCAGCTTTAATTGTGCATTATGGGTCTGATGTTGCACATGATTCTGGACCCAAGAAAAGCTTTAGTTTTCCTTTTGATTGTCAAATAGGAACAAACACAAAATCAGCCATGGAGAAGGAGCCTTGGATTAAACAAAAACAAAGTTCCAATCCAGCTGGAGTCAAGGCAATTTGATTATTCCGCCTAATTTTGGTAAAAAAATGGAATAAACCATTGTGGAGATGAGACTGAGGTTACAGGATCATTATTAGCATTCAGAGAGATAGACGGAAATGTCCTATGGCATATTTAAAACATTTATTTTGGATTTATTGAAAGATGACTACTCAAATTCCCCAAATTCCTAGATAGGCTTAAAATTCCATTTGCCTCTTTTTTTCAATAAATCATTGTTTAAATTATGTCTATTATACTCTCATGGCAGTAGCAATGCAATAATATTAGTAAACACCATTCTCAATTTATTTTAAGTAATGAGGAAGTCACAGAATAAAATATGGACATCTGTGATGGGTTTTAAAAAAATAATTCAAACAATCAGTAAGACCAGAAGCTCTTTAAGTGCCAAATTATTGTTGCAGAGGTATTCTTTTTATCTGTGGGTCATGATTTCCAAGAAACAAGTGAAAAATGTAAACACTTCCAAGCATTTGTCCCTTTAGGCACGGGGTGTATTAAAAAACAACATCAAAAAATACTTCAGGGACTGAAAGGAAATGCTGGCTGGGGCATTTTAGCCAGAAACCAATAACACCCAAGCTGGTGAACAAGCAATAAGAAAAACTTGCAAATGGTTTTGCAGGCCGAGTTTTTAAAAATTAAGTTCCCTTTAAGTTTAAGGAAACTAATTGGAAACCCTCTTCTGTACCAGAATTCAAAGCAGGAGATGGTTGTGGTGATTACTGGCAAGCAAATAGTAAATAGTCTCAGAGGTGAGGAACCACAGAGCTGGAAATCTTGCCTCTGCCAAGCTGGGGCAGATTCTGTGCTTAATTACACTGCATGAATAAATTATTGCAAGATAGTTCAAACTTTTTTTTTTTTTTTTTTCCCAGAAGTGAAAAGGATAATGCAAATTCTTACTTTTTCAAAGCAGGGTGAAGTGTGCAAAAGAGTGCAGCATCATGACTCTGCTGCATTATTGGTTTAGAAATATCCTTTTGAGTAACACAGGTACAAACATCCCCTTACTCCCAGGCTGGATTGTATAAATTATTTAAGCATCTAAATTCTTTTTGTTTCCTAGTGGGTTCTTTGATGGTGGTTTGATCCACAATACAAAGGTAGTAGGAGTATCAGAGATAGTCTGAGTCCCCATGCTGAGAGGGTGAAAGAAAATCAGCATCACACAGTCTTTCCTTGATAGGAACATTAAATAATGGCACTAGCACTGTTTCATCTGAAACAAGCAGCACATTGGAATTCCATAGAAGTCAGGACAGTTGATTTTTCTTGAAAATCTCCTGGAACCCAGCTGAGAAATTACTGTGAGTTTTGGAGCTGCCTGGCAAAAAGAAATGCTTTGTGCTTCTCCTCAAGTCTTCCTCTGTCCAGCTCCTGCTCTCAGTGCACACAAAAATAGCCATGGCAGCACCACAGGGAGGGCCAAAGTCACAGCAAAATTCTTTGGGTTGTGCTTAGCACAGACCAGACCCATCAATTGTACCCATTGAGTGTGAAATCAGAAAGTGGCCACTGTCTGAAATTCCTCTGTCTGTTGCAATCCTTGAAATTTCCCCAAGAAAATTCGGTTTGCTGGGCAGGGAGTAGTGTCATCAAAATCTTCCTGGCCTTCTTTGGAAGCTTTTTCAGTATTCCTCTCTATCTTAAGAGTCAGCCCATCAGCTCTCTGGGCTTAAATGGCTTTTCAACAAACTTCCCTGTCTTGAGGCATCACATTGTATTGCTTATCTTTACCATGCACAGGACAGATGGCTTTGTGTGTGTGTCTGATTATTCTCGTTGACCTGCTGGAGTCAGAAAAGAAATTTTTCTCCTTGTTTCTCTAAGGCCAGGATGCCACTCTTAATTTTTTGTGTGATACTGTTTTCTCTCTCTATGGTTGTCCCTCTAAAGCAGAGTCCTTAGGAATGGAAGAGGCACTTCCCATGGTATATTCCTGGAGAACAGCGCCCTATGATTCTGCAATGACTTTGAACACAAACATCAAGACAGCATCACCATATGATTCTTCCTGGGCATTGTAAAGCAATAAAACCCCCGTATTTTCTGTTGAGAAAAGGCTTTCCTATCTGCAGAAGGACTAGAAGTAAAGGCTCACAAGCTCATATTTGTGCTTGTCTTTTTGCCATCTCTCTCAACCTGCTTTTTAAAGCCTCCTAAAGCCACCAGCTCTGGGCCAGTGCCCTCTGAAGGGGCACATCTGTGCTCCAGCCACCCCAAACTCTGCCTGAAAAACCTCTGTAATGTCAGGGCCTAGAATCCACTCATTCCTGGCTGGTTTAGCATCACTGCTGGTGTAACAGAGATCTCTGTCCTGACCAGGGGGTGTTTTACCTCCCAGCAGGCTTCATTTAAATCCATTTAAACCATTTAAATCCAGTAATTAGTCTGGACTGTCAGTCAGCACATTAGCAGCACCAACCTGCAGCACACACTGTGCATGCTGCTTGCTGCACTGGACCCTCCTCACAAGGGAACATTGACAATCTTCCTGGCTGAAAATCATGGTAAGAAAGAGTCATAAGTGAAGGAGAAGAGTAGGAGTAATTCCGCATTCAGTTCTAAATTTGTGTCAAGTGTGGGATGAGGTTTAAAATAAGGAAAGATAATAGTTGGGGTTCTGTTGTTTCTTTCCACCTCTTGGTAAAGTCGTTTTTGATCATAATCCCTGCTTCTTTGAAAGCATAAAATCAAGTGAGGGATCTTCACTAAAGGGTTTCATGAGTTAAAATTGAACTTGAAAGTTAGCAGGAGGTGTTTGTTACTTGCTCTTGCATTTATTTCTGCATTATTTTTTTCGTGTCTGACCAGAAAAGGGTAACATGCAAATGACTCTTAGTGGTTTATACAAATAAGCATGAAGTCTAAAAAAAGGAAAGCGGTTTCTGTGTACAGCCACTGCTTTCAGAAGTCTCTTTTATATCTGCTGCCTGTGAGTGCGACTCCATTTTTACTCAACAATATTCTGCATTGTTGGGGTAGGAGGGATCAGGGGAGGGGATTTTACTGGCTTGGTTTTCTCCTTGAAGGGAATCCTGCATTATTCCTCCCCTGGAAACCAGCAAGGACATGGGGAATGGCACAAGGGCAAACCTTGTCTTTCCCTATAAAATTCAAAAGATTTGTTATTCAAAACATCAGTTAATCCACAGTAGAAACCTGTAAAGGTTCCACGGTGCCCATCCCTGAAGGCTCCTGACAGCACCTTGGTTTTCCAATGGTTTTACATGGTTTACATGGTTTTACAATGTCCTTTCTGTGTATTGTTCCCTGCACTGTTGCTGTGAACAGCACCCAGGCAACAAGGGAAACACCTTAAAAGAAAATCTCTTTTCTCATTCAGGGCCACCCTTTCGGGGTGTCATGTGCAAGAATTATCTCAGCCCATGCAGCACAGAATTTCTCTCCTCTGTGCAACTCTGGCTTTGTGTCTGTAGACAGTATTTTGCACTGGTGTGTGTTAATGAAAGCCAGAAGAAGAAACAAAAACTTCATTATATTTTTCCTTTTCCTCTTTAGTGTATTAGGTTGGGTTTTTTTCAACCTTGAGATTCTGGATTTGATTTAATTTAAATCTTGTTCAGTTAAGATGAGGCACACAGCTTTAGAGAGCTGGGAGCTGTCTCCAAGTTAGCTTGGCTGCTCCTGTTGCACATTTTATTGTATCTTATTCTGCTGAAAGGTTTGAGGCTTCCAGACTGGTGGTTTCTTTCTCGTGGTTTACTAGTGAATAATGAAGGTCTTACTCCATTGTATTCTGATCTTTTTTATTTACTGATAATACACACCTCATGGCTCTCTAGTTTAGCAAAACTGATTTTATAGGAAATAAATAGACGCACAACTGAAGGATCAATGACCATTGTCTATCTTTAAGAGATGTATTATCTGCTATGATATATTTGCTCATTATTTGTGATTGATCTGGTTTCTCACATTGCAGTTCAGCTTTTAGGTTATGTACTTGAGAAGTGTTTGGTGACTTAGCCATCTGTCTTTACAGTATCCTAATAAATAATCAAAATAGATAGTAGATTTTGACTTGTTTTAGAGAGGAGGAGGAGTTGAAGGACCCATTATGGTGAAGCAGCAACACACTGCAGCCTTGCATAAGCAAATGTATTTTGGTTAAAAATAAAACGTGAGATTTTTGAGATGCAAGGTCATTAATCTGAATACATTATGGCTTCTTCTAGAAGGCTCAACCCTTCCAACATGAGGTTGCTAATTACTGACACAGCTGAGAGTGAACTGACCACTGCTGCAGGAAATAGGAAGAACTGGAAATGTAAAGGAGGTCTAGAGCTTGAACTGTCTCCTAGCTTCAGAGCTCTCTGAAACACACAGATCATGAACACCCAGAAGAAGAGAGACCATTCATGCAGCCCATCAGCCTGCAGAGGATTTACAGAGCATGGAGCAGTTCTACCCCTCTGCTCATGGAGGGCTAAGCAGCCACAGCATCTGTGCTGAGCTGAGCATCCCTGAGGTGTTAGGAAATGAACTGCCCTGTTGTCCAGCCCAAATTCCTTTTCATAACTATAAGTTAAAAAAAAAGAAAAAAGTGTGTGATTCAGAGTTTGGCTTCAGCTGACCCATGGGTCGAGCTGCTGTTGTTTGTTTTTGTAATTACTATAGTTACCCTGGAAGCACTCTAGGCATTTAGGTATTATGACTGCCGAAAGCCAGAAATAACTAGCTGGAATAAAAGTGTTAATAGTCTGATGGGCTGTGTGTGAGTCACAGCCACAGTGGCCTTTAGACAAAAGAGAGATTGCTCTGAGTGCAGCAGTAGAGAAAGCCCTTCCTCTCTGCAGCCTTACACACTCACTGCAGGTCAGATTTAAACTTCCTCACTGAGAGCACAAACAGCTCTTCCATTTACACAGCTCGAGTCCCACAGGCCAAGATCCCTTATCACAGAATCACAGAATCATTTAGGTTGGATAAAAACCTTCAAAATCATGGAACCAATTAACCCAGCACTGTCAAGCCACTAAACCATGTCTGCAAGTACCACATTTACACTTCTTTCTGTTATAAATACATATTATAAAGTTGACTTTTCGCAAATATTAGAATAAATACTATATGTATAATTGTACTGTATTGTGTTTTGTTAATAGAGTTTAGAAAAGTAATGAATGTATTTTCTGATTGTGACATAGTGTGAATAGTGGAAGATTAGGTCAAGAATTATAGGAGAGGTTGTCACCTTATGGCCCTGCATAAAGGTTGCTAAATTTCTGGGGGTTTTTATCAAAATAAAAACAGCCAAGACCCATGTTACCAGACAGAGTGAAGCCACTCACAGATAAATCCATCAAATAAGATAATTGGGGATACTTGAAACTGAAAAGAATGTTTTAATATCTATTGAATAAGTAAAACAGTAATCCTTAAAACACATAATTAAAAGGGCGTGCTTTCTGGGGAAGCCCCCCAGCTAAAACATTTGCCCTTTCTGTCTCCCAATTGCCTATTTTTATTTTTTTATTCAACTTACAAATTTTTAAAAGAGAGTGGAACTCATTTTTCACATTTCAAATACCTCCACCACTTCCAAAACCACTTCAGGGCTCACTGCAAGTCTTGCAGAAGCAAACCTTGCCTCATTCTCTCTGCTGAACCAGGGGGAGACTTCTTCCCATGCAGCTCCCAGACAGGGAGAGGTTAATTGTGCTGCTGGTTTTGTATGGCCCATTTGCAAATCAAAATTATTAGCTGTCACACATGGAATAGCCAAGAAGATTTCCCTCTTGTGCTCATGTTCGTGCATGGTGCTTGCTTGACTCTTGGTGCATGGCTTTTGCTTTAGAAGAGGAAGTGTCCCTTCAGTTTTGTTTGTACCATACAAAATGTGTGTGTGTTAAATACAGCATTTTTCTGAAAGGAAATCTTTCCTCTGAAGGGACAATATGGTTAAATAGCAGCACTTCACTTAGTTGGAGTCAAGATTCTCCTTTAATCTTGCCAGGTGCTGTTCACACTTTGGGCAGTGAAAATGGCAGGGAAAACTTGGACAATGGCAAAAAAATAAGCAGGCTCAATTCCTTAAATTTTAGTTTAAATGAGGTCAAAGACTATTCCTGAGCTTGCTGTGAAGCAGGAGCTTAAGCGCTTTCTGGAACTGGGACCTAAACTTGAAGGGCAAATTATTTGGTCATAAATGCTTGGGTATTTTTTCTTGTACCCTTAGGATACAGCCTTTGACAGAAGAGGTTCTGTCAGGCTGAATTTCAGAAATTTTCTTTTGGATGTGAGAGATAGGGACTCTTCTAACTGTGCTGAGCTCGCTGGAGCCTCAGGAACTACATTGAGTGTTTGTTTGCTCTGTGCTCAAACCTTTATCTCACATCACTTTTTATGGGATTCAGTTAGCAAAACCAGCCAGAGTGAACTTCACACTTCTGCTTAGAGCTGCTGCCACCATCCCTGCCCGGCAGGCAGGGCAGATCCTGTGGGCTTTGGCTGCCAGGTGGTGATAGAGCAGCACAGCTCCCTGCCCCTGGAACTGGGTCAGTGACACCGAGGTGTCACTGGTGAAGGGTGAGACCTTCCAGAATGGGGCAGGAGGCTCTCAGCTCTGGAGCCAACCTGCTTTGTGCAAAGAATTCCAAAAATCTCCATGAGAATGCACACGGACATTCAGGATTATGTAACATCTTTGTTTGTGGGTTTCTTCTTTTCTTCGTGTTAGAGCTGGGATTAATGCACTAATCGCATTTTTGTGCACTGTTTTTGTGTTTGGACTCAGTGTCTATTAATTCTTATCTATAGCTTAGCCTCACTAGTGTGAGCTCTAACTAACAAGGTAGAAAATGGAGTATCTCTAACTCTTTCCAGGGTTATTTAAGCTCTAATTACCCAATAACGAGGTGACAACTGTATTATTTATATTTCTGATCCAATAAATGACCACCCAAGGCCCGCAATGCAGACCCTTCCACCCAATAAGAAAAAACCACCCAAAACCAAGAAGAAGGCAAAGAAGAAGGACTTAGACAACGTCCTAAATCCTTCATATTGCCCCACATATATTACTATATACTAAAACCTTAAAGTCTAAGTTTTTTACCCCTGTGAGATCACACAATACTGTTCAAACTTCACACCCACAACCCCACTGCCGTCACTCAATTTTGGGAGCCTTTTCCACAGCCTCAGATCAAATGTAGTGCTTGCCTGAGTTGAGGGTCAGTGCCTTTTAGCACAAAAAGCCTGAAATTCTCAAGTTTCCAGAATTCCAACATTTGCTGATGTGAAATTTGTCTGTTACTGTGAGAGATCCTCTCAGTGTAGAAGAGCCAGGGGGGGCCATGGTGTGGGATGCCCAATGGGTTTGTGCTGCAGTGCACAGTGTGAGTCAGGATTGCTGCCACTGGCCCGAGAGCAGCGGATGCAAAAACCGTGGGATGCTTTGTGATGGGCTGGGAAACTGTAAGGAAAAAGATCTGTAGTCTGAGTAACAGAAATTCTCTGTCTGGGTTTTGTTTTCCTGGTGTAGTAGAGAAAAGCCTGAACTTACAGGGAGCTGAGCTGCAGGGTTTTAAATCTTTTTTGTGGCTGTTTATTTGGGGGATTTTTTGTTGCTTTATTTATGGTGAGACTGCTGTCACACCTGCACACTCCATTGGGTTGTGCCTAGAAGACAACCCCAGTGCTGACCCACTTCACACGGGCTCATCAAAGTGTGAACTGCTGCATATAAACCATGACTTGGGCTTTTTAATGGTGAAGTGCTATCAGGCATCTCTGCACGTTTGTTCTTAGATGAAACTCCAGCTGTGTCTGTAGCTGTAGCCACCAGCTCAGAGTCTGTGAACACTGAGGGCCCTGGAGAAACCCATGTGCATGAGGAGCTCCAAAGACTCTGTTAATGTGCATTGTTCAGAGTCCTTGTGAAAATGTGGCAGCTGCCTGCTGTACCACCAGTAAAATAACCGAGTTCAGTTGTTGGAAATGGGGTGTGGTGAGGAAGATTAGTTACTTAGCCCTCAGCCACCTTTTAATCTGTGGGTTAACAGATGCCCTGTGTTGTGACAGTCCATCACTGTCTTTTTGACATACATGGTTGTAGAAAAACATGTCTGTTTGACATACATAAGGGTAGAAAAAGGGCATTGCATGCAGCACCAGTGATCACAGGCTGCAAGTTTTGTTCAGTCTGGGAGCACTGGTAATTTTTATTTTTAATTTCAACAGCTCTCCCTCATGATACCTCCCCAGTCTAGTCCAGTCATCCTGAGGAAGTTTCCCTTATAAAGAGCATTAATTCACACAGAGTAGTGTTAACACAGATTTTTATAATAACTTGAATGAGAAGGTATAAATCTTTGAATTAAATTGTAAATTCTTAGTCTCATTTTTTGCCACAGGTACTTTCCCATTTATTTCCTTGAAATACAGTTTCATTAATTGATGTGCAATGATTTACCACTAAGTGGAGTTTTTAGGATAAATGTAGTGCTTATTTCTGCTAATAGGCATGCTTTATCTCCATCCATAAATATCAAGGCATTGGTGTAGCTTAATATACAATTACTCTTGTTCTTTATGCTACAATTTTTATGTTAAAGAGGTATCACTGTGAAAAGCTTGATTTCCCCCAGCAAGGATTATTTTATGTGATTTAAAACAAGTTGCATTCCAATAGAATTGGAAAAACATACAAAAGCATTTAAACTCTTTTTTAAAGGATTTAAAATAAATTAATTAAATTACCTACAAATAAACTAGGTGGGTTTTCTTTGTTAATTTTTCACTGTTTGGGCTGCAGATTATTTTTATATATATTATATATATAAAAAACCTTATTCAGAATTGCAGCTTGTGTGACACTTCCTTTTTAGAAAGCAGTGAGTGAAATATATGTTGGAGCCAGAACTTGATGCAAGTCGATAAACAGTGCAGTCCAGCACTGCTTCCTTCTGCTGCCTGAGACCTGCTGTGCACTGAGGCTCAAAGGCTCAAGTGTTACCCTCTTACTGTATTATACATTATAAATCACATCTGCTGATACATATCACCCTAAATTCCCCTGAGGGATTTTTTTTCCCCTGAAAACCTGTGAACGGTGTCTACACAGAAGTGTCGAGTGTGTTGAACTCGTGTGTTGGGACTTGCTGGCAGCAGAAAACGTGACTTGGCTTTGGGACAGCTCTGCTTTTGCTGGGCAGGAAGATCCAAATTTTTATTTCTTACCCACTATGAAACTCGGGAACAGCACAGATCCAGCCTCTGCAGGGGTGGGGAGAGTTGTTTTTCCCTGTCCTGTCCAAGCAGTGCCAAGGAGGGAGGGCTGACACCTCCAGCCCCAGCCCAGGAGGAGAGGGGGCTTGGAGCTGGGCTGGGCTGGACACAGCCTGAGTATTCCTTGGTGTACACAGGGGATCTCCAGCTGGCACTGCTGTTGGCCAGAGAAGTACAAAATTACCATTTTCAGTCAAGGATCCTGCCCAGCAGGTGCTTTGTGTTCAGTTCTTCAAAGGAGTATCAGTAAAGGACCATTCCTATTCCAAACTTCAAGAAGGGAGAGTCAGAGGCAGCCAGGCTGTGAATGAGTCACACAGGAATAAACTGCCACAATCTTGTAGTTTTGAGTACTGATGAGTAAAATACAAGAAACAACGAAAAGCTTGCTTAGAAAAAGCTTTGAAGTACATTTCCTTAATTCTTTGGGAGATCCCAACAGATCTGCTGAATGTTGTGCTGAAAACGTCTAACCTGTGAATGTCACCTGTAAAGGCTGCTAGAAAGCAGTTTGAGATGGAACAAAAGAGATGCAGAAGGGCATCAAAAGAGGCAGGAGAGGCAGAGCAGCTCAGCTCGGTGCCTGCCTAGGGTCACTGCCTGTGCTGGGATGGATGGTGGAGCAGGAGGGGGAGGCTTGCACAACCATTGCTGCTCTCATCATCCCCAAGGATCAATTTCCAGACCATTACCTCCCTCCCCACACACGCAGACACACACACACGTCACTGATGCAGGGAGGATTTATAAGTTACCATCTGAGGAATCGCTATAAAACACAGACACCATTTGCTGTAGGGCTGTTTGTGGCTCCCCAGTAATGGCTAATGCCCAAACCCAGAACAGTTGTCCTGCTGGGGACAATGAACAGTGCTCTCAGCTTATTTTTCTCTAAGGCACAGCTGTCTTGGGCTCCTTTAAATCTGTCTTCAGCTGAGGCGCGGAGCAGAGGCTTTGCTTTCTCCGTCCCTGAGCCAGCCCGACAGACACAGCTATCTAGCAAGCCAGACTAGCCCTCTCCAGCACAATCGCAGGAAGTTATTCCAAGCCTCAGACAAATCCCATTTCTATCTCTGGAAGAGTAAAAGGTCAAAAAACACGAGGCTGTGGCCGTGCCAGCAGCAGCGGCCCCAGCAGCCACAGCCCACGGCGGGGCTGAGCACAGGGACCACCACAGCCCTGCCAACCCCGGGGGCTCCAAAGGGCCTTCACAGCCCCATTCCACAGGCCACCGTGAGAGAGGGAGGGAAAAATGCAAAAGGACCAGGTTTCCAAAGCAGACCTGCCCTGGGAGCCCTGTGGTCCCGCCTACCCTATTAGTGCTGGCACCCGGCCACATCCCCATCCTCTCCCGGCACTAGGCCGCTTAATTAGCGCGAGTCCTGATTAGCTCTCGCCCTGTGCTGGCGGCGTGCGAGCGAAACAGGAGGTTTGTCCCGGGCCCTGTGCGGTTCTGTAGGAGCGGGCCGGGTCCCAGCCGTGCCCGTCACAGCCCATTTGGGACTCTGTGCGGAGCAGGGATGTGAGGCACTGTCTGCCCTCATTCCTCGTGTTCTCACAGGAGTTCAGTGGCGGCCTCTTCCCTCCTGTGGCTCCGCTGGCTTTTCTGCTGGGCTTTAGCCGGGGAGACACCTCACAACAATGCACACAATGGCCGGCCCGCGGCCCGATGATTCAGAGTGGGATGGGGCCGCTCCACCCCTGGTGAAAACTCGGGCTGGTTTTGAGAAGGCCTTGCTGGAGGAGCTGTGCCATCCCCATGCTGGGAGCAGGGTTTGCCCTCACCTCCTGTGCTGTGTGTGAGCTGCTGGGGCTGAGGCTGAGGCTGCTCCTCTGTCCTCCCCACAGAGCACAGTCCTGTCTCTGCATGCTTCTTTTAGCACAGTCCTGTCTCTGCATGCTTATTTTTTAATTTGTCCTTCTTCCTTCAGCTTTCCTGCTTTTTCCTTCAGCTTTCCTGCTCCTCCCATTCCTGTCTTTCCAATTTTCTTGCCCATTTGGGACTCCCCTACTCTCCCTTTTTAGCTCTTACTTTAACCCTGCCTTTGAAAACACTTATTATTCTGTAGTGTTGCTTTGCCCCTGGAACATAAACACTCTCAAAACGACCTCTCCAAACAAAGGCTGCATCCCTTCTCCCATCACTACACAGCTACGCACACACACTACACTCCACACCTACACAGGCACCAACAGGCCTGTGGATACCCACCTGCTGTCACTCCTAAAATAACATCAGGCAGGAGCCTAAATGGCACAACCAGGGAGCAAAACACTAAACCAGAAGTGGATTTGAGACCTGTTATAAAAAGAATAATCTGCATGGCTCCCCAGCACCACATTTCAACTGGAGGCAGCCACAGGGAAAGTCTGCTTTGTTTTTCTCTAACAGGCTGAGCCCTGCAGCTTCAGTGGCTCACGGTTTCTTTGTTGTGAATGTGTCTGTCTCCACAGTCTCCCTGAGATAAATGCTCCCAGCAGGGCTGGTGAAAGCACTGACTGTCCATGATTTGCACTCTTTGAAACAAGCTGAAAGCACATTGTTGAGCACAAACCTGCAGTTATTTAACCATTCTGTGGCTGGGGCATCACTGGTGAGAGGAACAGGAGAGCTCAGCAGTGGCTGGGAAGGGAGTGCAGTGTCCTCAGCACGGGAGAGCCCTGTGGATGAATTCTGCTTGCACGTTCTGCTGATCAGGAAATTGTCATATCTGTGGAGGGTTTTGAGTTTTTATGTGTCTGCAGTTTGGTTGGAGCAGATCTTAGTGTGTAATGCTGTCTTGGCATTTCTGCTGCTGGTTCCTCTGTCTTCATTAATCTCTCCTATAGGATTAGAAGTAATAATACCCACTTCAAAACTGAAAATTACTTCAAAATTCAGCAGAGGAACTCCAAGGCAGCTGGAATTTCACTTCAGCTCCTGTTTTGCAATTCAAGCATTCAAGCAGTTCAAGTATTAGCATCATCCACACTTCCATTTGCTTCCTTCAGAAGCATATGCAAGCACTGCAGACTGCGCAGATGACTGTACACTTTTGGCTTTGAAGGTTTCTAGAATTTGGGCAGGCTGAGGTGTGGTTTTAAAGCCAACTGACCAACTCTACCCGTCAGAGGGAAGCAGAACACACCTTGGTCATTTACCAAGGTCGTGGGGGCGGAGGAGGGGGCTTTCACCCCAACAGAGCAGCAGGGTTGGGATTGCATCATCCTGGGCTGCCCTCACTGCAGCCTCACTGGGGCTAGAGCCAGATGGGCTCGGGGTATCCCAGATGTGCTCTGTGTGCCCCAGATGTGCTCTGGGTGCCCCAGATGTGTTTCAGGTGCCCCAGATGTGCTCCAGGTGCTCCCCAGATACCAGGATGCAGGGAAAACAAGTGTACAGATATTTCAGATATTTATTGCCCTTCAGGGCAGAAGGTGGTGGCACAAAGTGGCAGTAGGTGACCGTGCACAAAGGTGGTGGCACTGACCTGCCACGACCAGCTGGGAGGGCACAGGTCACACTAAGGTGAGGCAGGGCAATGGGCAGGAAAGGGGATGCAAAGGAGCTTGTGCAGCTCTTCTTATTCCTCATTTTCTGGCATGACAGATTTTTACAGCCATGTGTTCATGGGACACAGCAGCCTGGGTGTGAGGGATCCCTCATTGTTCACCTGCAGACACCAGGAGGGCACAAAAGGATCCCTCATTCTTCACCTGCAGACACCAGAAGGACACGAGAAGGCACCCTGAAGCACATCCTATCTGTCTCTGTTTTCCTCCAGTGCCTCTTCACACAGCACGAGCAGCAGAGGCAGTGGTGGCACATCACCACACAGAAGCAGTCCAGAATCCATGCCTTCTCCTCTTCTCTTCCTCCCTGATCCTTTCTCTGGCTGCCCCAGGGAGCCCTGGAGAGAGGAGGCAGCCAGCAGCCTGCACAGAGCAAATGATGCAGTCACAGTCTGCATCCACATCCTTACTGCTCCCTGGTGACCTCCTTTTCTGGGTGTAGCTGAGAGTGTATAAAACACAGGAAAAAAAAAAAGGGATGGGGAAGGGAGGAGAAGAGATAGAGAAGAAGTTGCAGAAAAGCAGAAATAAATGCTGCAGTTTTGAAAATGCCTGTGGAAAAACCCAGCTGGCTCATTGTCCTCACTTTTGTAACAGTAACATTGATCCTATTTCACCATCCCACAAGCACATACTCCTCTGATAGCTTTATTGTTTAAAAAGGACATAGATGCAGATAGGCTGCACGACATCACTGCCTTCAGCCACGTTTGCCAGTTTACATTGCTGAGAATCTGGATTTTGGTGTCTCATAGATTAGTGTGCTGACAGGTTGAAAAATGATAGAAAGGGAGCTATTACCCCTCTCCCACATTGTTCATATTTAAGACATTGCTGAGTACATTAATTGCACGTTGTTCCCAATACATCAGGCTGAACTTTCATTTCTGAAATCTGTCTTTACTCCCAAACTGTTCCACTATTTGTGGAGTTTGGCAGTGAGTTTTACTCCCGCTGTACTCACAAGAAAGATCTGCATTACAAATCCCTGGCAAACTGGCTGAACATAACCCCAAAGAGAAGACACCTGCTCAGGAAAGCTGGCCTGTCCTCTTGCAAGCTGCATCTTCATCAGCAGCTTCTGGGTATGAAACCCATGGGGTTCTGTAGAAATGAACTTTTATTTTTCACTCTTTCTCTCCTTTCTGTTTGGGGAGGCCCTGTTGCTCTCCCTGCCAGGATTTCCCATGTGGGAGCTGCCCTTTCACAGCACAGGGAGGACCATGGCAAGCTGGTGAGGAGCTGTTGGATGGCACCTGCTGGAACTCTGGAGGCTGAAACTTTGAGGCTTTCTGTGCTAAAAGACTCTGACCCCCCCAAGCAAACACTGTATTTGACTTGAGGCCGTGAAATAGGCTTCCAAGACTGAGTGACAGCACTGGGGTTGTGGGTGTGGAGTTTGAATAGAAGCGTGTGATATCACAGGGTGAAAACCTTATATTTAAGGTTTTAGTCTATAGTGATATATTTGGGGCAAGATGGAGGATTTTAGGGCATTGTCTTAAGTCATTCTTCTTCACCTTCTTCTTCTTGGTTTCAGGTGCTTTTCTTCTAACTGGGTGAAAAGCTCTGCATTGCAGGCTATGGGTGGTCATTATGGGGTCAGAAATATAAATAATACAGGTGTCATCTTGTTATTGGGTGATTAGTGCTTAAATAACCTTGGAAAGAGTTAGATCCATGCATTTTACCTCTGTTTTCTACCTTGTTATTAGAGCTCATGACTCGTGAGGCTGTGCTATAGATAAGAATTAATAAACACTGAGTCCAAACGCGAAACTGTGACTTTCATGTATTAATCCTGGCTCTAACACAAACAAAAGAGGGTAAGAAAACCAACAGGTACCCACCCTGAGAGGTGGTAAGCCTGTAAATATGCTGGGGATACCAGAATTCAGAGTGTTAAAAGTGTGTAGCATGCCAGGAGTGATTGTTTTCCTTCTGCAGCCCGTTATATTCAGATGCTGAGGAAATGATTTAATATTTCTGAACATGTTGTGATTTCATCATTTGGTTCAGCAAGGGAAGTTTGAGAAGTCATGGAAGTGAAGATAAACTTCACATATGCTCTTAGGACCTTATTTGCCATGCTGAGTTTTTTCAACAGCAGTTGTTAGTACAATATATGCCAGCCCTGGCCACATTCACATCTCCACATCGTGGCAAAGGTTGCAGCAGTAACTGAGAAAGGGGGCTGAGAAAAGCTTAACCTACTTTAGATTTGCAATGGGAAGGACTGGTCTCAGGAGGTGAGAAGAGAAAGGGCTGATGATGAAGATGCTTCTTCATGAGGGGGAAAAGAGATGCAGACACTGGTCCGCTGTCTGGTGACATGTAAGAGGACCAAAGAACAACATGAGGCTGTGTCAGGGTGGGTTTAGGCTGGATATCAGGAAAAACTTCTTCACCCAGAGGGTGGCTGGGCACTGTGACAGGCTCCCTAGGGAAGTGGTGACAGCCCCAAGGCTGGCAGAGTCCAGGAAATGTTTGGGTGATGCTCTGGGGCACAGGGTGTGACTCCTGGGGATTGTGCTGTGCAGGGCCAGGAGCTGGACCCGATGGTCCTTTGGGTGCAGGGTGTTGTGTGATCCTGTGAGCAGCACAGCTCTGAGCCATTTGTGCCCTGCTGCTCATTCCCAGCTCCCCTGGAGCACTCTGCTCCACGGGCAGGTGTGAGGCAAGCAGAGCACTGAGGAGAAAAGCGATTTTTTCCGCAGAATTTCCCAGCAGCATTCCCTTCCCAGAGCACAGTTATCTCCCGAGCATGGGAAGTTTACACAAGCAGTGTTCGGATACTCGAGCTGACTTTAACCAGCTGACTTTGTGAAACACACCTAAAACATAAAGGAAAGAGGAGCTCCCAGGGTGAAGCTGCTCCTTCAAACCCTTCATCCTAAAACTCTTTTTCCTTGGATGACACATGGGGCCCAACAGCAACAGAGAAAGTACTGACAACTCAGAGAATTCTTAAAAAAAAAAAAAAAAAAA
>VWZU01011166.1:2335847-2378758 GCA_013397095.1 Sterrhoptilus dennistouni | reverse complement strand
AACTGAAAAAAAAAAAAAGTAATCAAAAAAAAAAAAAAAAAAAAAAAAAAAAAAAAAAAAAAAAAAAAAAGAAAACCTGGCACAAGGAGCATTGTTTATATGTTTCCTAACATTTATGTGTTTTAAAATAAAAAATGACAGGCAGTGGGTGCTGTATGTTATGAGCCGTGTGAGTGATGACCACTTTTACACAAACTAAGGAGAACAAAACAGCAAGTCTAAAAATATTTTAAAACTAGCTCTGCCTCCTGTCAAGGTTAAAGCACAGACTAATTTAAGACAACTTTTAAAGAAGTAAACCCAGGTGTGGAGATGTAACACTGCCTAGGGAATAATTAAAGGTTAAGCATCACAATGTAGTTCACGAGAAGACAATCAAAATAGAATTATAAATTCCATAGTGTAGCTGGTTTTCTAATAATGTACTTTAAAATTAACAAATGGGTGTAAAACCAGCTATTGAGCACTTTCAGCTGAGGTTGTTGAGGTTCAACTCAACCAGCTTTAGAGGAAGCATGGGCCACCTAAATACACCCCCTTTAAAAAACATCAGTACTTGTGTACATGCCATGTAGAGACTTCATCCAGCACATTCCACCGTCTGTTTTGGTTTGTGCCTTGCCCACACACTTGGTGTGCTCTTAAATACAATTACAATATTTACTAAATAGGCCTGACAAATAACTCTTGGTTTATAATCTGGTTTGTTTTCTGTAAATATTCACCCAGGGAATCTGGCCAGCGATGACTGGCTTTGGCTGAGCAGCTGAATCACACAGCACTGCTTCCAGTGGGAGGCTGCAGAGACCTGAACTGCAGTTCTGGGACAAACACAGACCTCTCCAAACTTCACTTTGTCTCACCCTAATTTGTTTGTTTTCTGGTTGAATTCCACTCCCAGTGCTCCAGACACTCTCTACTCCTGGCAGCCCACTATGGTCCCCAGGTTGCCACCCTGCCCATGTTGAGCTGGGTGTTTGTGCTGCACAACGATGGTATGGCCAGGGTAGGAGCTATGGGGGCAGCTGCCTTCCCCCTAACAAGAGCTTTTACCGTGCCTGAAGTCCCCCACCAGCAGATATTTGCCCTTTGGCTGGAGAGAAATCAGTTGAGGGCAAGCCACAAAGGCCAGGCTGGACCCATGAAGGGAGAGTTCATCTTCTGGTGTGGTTGGGAGAAAAGCTCCTCGTAAATCCAGAGGCAGATTTCCTTTATTCAGATCATATCTTCATATCGTGTTTCCATTTTTGGGAATCTCTGGATTTCTCAAAGCTTCCTGTCAAGAGGAGGACCTGGCCCCCTCAGAGCAAACGGGAGCTTTGCCATTTGCATCAGTGGAGTTGAAATGTCACCGCAAAGGCCGGGTGGTTCCCACGGGACTGATTTCAAGCCAATATAGATCCCACAGGAGATCTCTGAGTCTGTGTACCTTGGAGCATGCAATTAAATCAGTGCCCCCCTCCACATGCCTGAAAACAGAGCTCATCTGGACACTACATAGCTGCTGTTGTGAGATTAGACCTGCTGCTATTTTTCTTTCTCTCTTTGCCCATATGTGCAGAAAGGTTGATTCTTATTTTGATTATTTTCAGCAGAAGTGACCTGTTCTCCATGGCAAGCCCTCCCACACATGTGCTCCTCCTCCCTGTTTTTCTGCCTGCCTTCCTCACACTTCCTTTCTCCAGGCAATTTTAGGAGTGAAATGAAGTGCAGAGGTCAAAGCCTTTGCGGCATGTAGCCGTGAAGTCAATAAGGATGTCAGAAAGAACAGCCCAGATTTTCTGGAGGGGATGTGGAGGCTCCTCACTCCTTGTGCAGCCAGATCAGCTGAGCAGGACACTGAACGTGGGGGCATTTCCTCAGTCTCACTGTTATGGTCAGGCAAAAGTGCTACAATTTAAACTTCTTGCAGCTTTTATTCTGCTGCTGCTGGCTACTCTGCTTTTCTTCAGCAGGTCTGACAGCGTGTTGTTGAACAGGGTTTTTTTTTAAAAAAAAGAAAAAGTAGTGTTGTGGTCCCCTAGTAAGAGAGTCACTTTGCCCAGTTTCCTGTTTGTGCTGGAGCTGCAGCATCATGTGAGCACAGGCAGTTGTAGATAGGCTGGCGGCTGTTGCTGACCTCACACCACATGTTCAGTTAACAAGGTGAAACAGCAAAATTCGCTCTGTTTGTGTAAAGAATACTGAGAAAACTGCCAGTTCCGAGTAAAACAGGGAGAGGGACTCCAGATAGCCCGAGGCAGGGCGCAATCTCCAGGCAGCTTTTTCTGGTCTTTAACTGCTTTGCACATCTGTATTGACATTGAGCTTGCAAGTGACAAAAAGGGGATTAGCCCCTGCTCGTTTCCTTAGCAAAGCAGCTTTGGAGTCCTTCCATAAAAGCTATTAGTTCAGCAAATTTGCTGAAAATTTGTCCAAAGTTCAGTCCCTTTGGTATATACATTTTCCTATACTTGTTTCCAAAGATGACTGAAGACTCCTGTGACTTAGCTAGACTCAGTTATTCAGCAGATGTTTATATCCGGCGTTTGTATTTCAGAACTCTTGTTTCTTAAACAACCTGGCAGCAACCTATTTTTCATTAAGATCTCAAAGATCCATGCAGAGTCTTCCAAAAATCCTTTAAGACTCTGCAAGACTTTTGGGTTAAAGCCATTCTAAGAAATCCAAATTTACCTCTATTCAAGATTATGTCTTATTACTGAAGTTAATATTAAAGAATTTATTGTGAACAAGTCAGGAGGATCTTAAGAGTTTCCAGACCATTTTACACAAGTGCTTTTTATGTAAAAATAGGAATTCCTGTCTGGCAACTTAAAGCTTCAGCAGCATTTTTTCCACTTACAGAAAACAAAGTTAATGGTTAAATCCAGGAAGACCTGTGTCAGTATATTAAGTTTCTCCTTTCTCTCTGTTTTCAACTTGTTTCTGTAAAAAGCCCCATCCTGCATCCTGAGAAATCCAAATTTTGTTGTTTAGCTGACCAGAGGAGTGGCACCAGGCCAGACCAGCAGATGTCTGTCTGCCAACCTCTCCCACCTTATGCAGCTAAAAAAAGGGTTTCAGATGCAGAAGTGTCTCCGCAGATTGGCTGAAGCCAAACACACAGATGGGAGTGCATCCCTGTGGGTGTGTGGAGGAGCAGGATTATCAGGAACACAATGTGACTTCAGAGGCAGGTGTGTCCTGGGACAGGTGAACAAATCCCAACAGATGGAGGCTGTAACCATCATGTACCAGTTATGGAGTGCTTCAGCATTCAAAGGTGAAAAAAAGCACTCCAGAAAGCTAAACTGCATTCAGGATGATAACAATGTCATTTTAAATGCTACATATAAACATGCTGTGAGGAAATATGGAACTAAAACTCTTGGCTAGCTGGGGAGGCTGTAAACATCCTCATGTAAAGAGTCCTGCCTGTAAGCCTTCACTGTCAGGGAGCGTAAATGCTTGCAGAACTGTAGCAGCAGTCAGAAGGTGTGGTTTGAGGGGCAGCTTAAAGGAATTACTGTTTTCATGTTTTGCATTTGGGAAGGAAAATGGTACTGGAGGAGCAGAGGGCTCTGGGTGGGAGGAGGTCCTTGGAGAGCAATAATCACTACAGTGCCGTCTGCTGCTGTGGAGAACTCTGCTCTGAGCTGGGACCTGTTGCACAGCCCCACTAGAAGTGAAAAAGGAAGGCCAAAGGAAACAGAGGGTGTGAGGATGCTCATGAGGGTGCTCATGGTGTGAGTCAAGTCCAGCCCTGGTGCCCCAGTGCTTTGGTACCCTGTGCCTGGAGTCACAGGCTGCAGCATGCAGGGGTACAGGTGGGACAAGGCCCACCTGCCTGCCCAGGACAGGTCAGCTGGCTAAAATCAGCTTCCCTCCACCCAGGGCTTTGGTTCACCCATTGCAGCATCCTCCTGATGAGAGCTGGCAGTCCACTAGATGTTCTGGCAGCCCAGATGGAAGGTGGCTGCTCCCAGACCTGTGCAGATATCACACCACAGCTGGCTGTGATGATTTCCTTAGCCTGATTTTACATCACTTCTCCAGATCACTTTGGGCACAGCTTTGCAGTGATGCTGAGTCACAGAAATTCCACTTGTTTCCTGGAAGGGAGTAAGATCTTTACCATCCTGTTAGTCCCAGTGAACCACAGCCAAGTGCAGCTGGGGAGTTTCTTCATTTCTTTACTAATACCAACTGTGTCTTTTCCTGGCTCCCCACAGGTGCTGTCAGGTTTGTTGGATGGTCCCTTGGTGCTCCTGACAAACCCCCCTTGGCCACAAGCCTCTCCTGGGAGGTGCAGCCCCTGGGGCTCCTGCCCTGGGCTGACACTCAGCACTAATTTCATATTGATTGCTCCTTATGCTTTCTGTAAATGAGCTCAGAGAGCCTGCACGTATTTGCAGGGCAGCTGTTCATGAGGAAAGCTCCAAGCTGTCAGCGCCGCTGCTGTCAGAATAGGAGGAAGAACAGAGGTGTGATGCCCTGGGCTGGCAGTGGGGAGGGCAGCTGGTGGCCTGTTGCAGGATGTCACTGTCAAACAAAGACATTTTAAATGGATTGCCATCCTGCACCACTTCTGGGGTATTCTGCTGCTGTTGTGTCACAGGCAAGGCTTTATCAGCCCAGTAGCCTGAGGACAGTGGTGAGCAGAGAGGGCCACAGTGAGGTCCTGGCTGCCCTGCAGACCCCAGGACAGGACTCTGTGGAGCCATCCTCCACATTGCAGCCCCTGGGTGAGGAGCTGAGGTGGTTTCCTGCTGTGGCAGTGCTTGTTGGAGCTGGCAACACTCAGTGAGCTCACTCAGGAATATCTTATCCCCACAACAAGATCCTGTGGGTTAAGATATTCCATCAGCATCTTCCCCTGCAGACTGCAGGGACTGCCCATGTGAGCAGCATGAGCCCAGCACCCACATTTCCTCTCTCTGGGAGAGCCCCTTGGCACCAGGAGCCGTGGGGAGAGCGAGGAGGGCACAGCACTGCTGCCCTGTGCTCCTACCTGCACCAGTGTGGGAAATGGATTTGTAGAGTATTCTCAGAGCCTGACTGAAAGCTCACACGGTCTTGTGCATCTGTATGCAAACTCTGAAATAAAGTGTGCTGACTTAGAAAGGCCATGGGATAGGACAGACATTGCTGAGAGAGAAACTGAACTAGAAACAAGTTTCAAATGATGACTAGATATTTTGGAGAAATAGAACTGTGAAAGATGTATTGTAGCAAGACCCACGTGGGGTTTTTTAATAGGTGATTGGCTCAGAAGCATTAGCAGCATTGAGTGGCAAAAGCTGACAGGCCAAGAAACACTTATAATGGATTGGAATTAGGAAATAGTTTGGGTTCTGACTGTAACGGTGTGAACTGTAACATCTGTACTGTCTCACCCTTCTCATGAGACTGAAAATGGAATAAAATCTTTTAAAACACCTGTCAGGAGCCTCATATCTAAGCCAGAAAAAGGGTTTTTGTGACACATGAGGAGCAAAGGGATGCTGTGCCACCTTGCCAGTGTCCTCAGGGGAAGCCTCTCACCAAAATGACTGTGAGGAGCACAGTTCTTTACTGCTCTTAATGAGGGGCAAGGCACATGAGTGAAATGATAGTTCTTCATCCAAATGTCTGGCTCCTTTCTCCCTCCCCAAAATGAAGTGGTTTCATTATTGATTTTACCTTCAGAGTTTGCTTTCTTATTTTCTGCAAGTATGTTAAGAACTTAAAATCCTCAAGTTTTTGGGTTTGCTTTGACCCTCCATGCCCAAACAAACCCATTAGAGTAAGAAAGAAACTTCATGTTTATTAAATAGCAGTGAGTCATTCAGGGCCAGATGTTTGTTTATGTAAAGCACCATAAATATTATGGATTAGGATGTAGAGCAGGCAAGGGGAATGTGTGTAGGTTAGCAGGCAACATATGACTGGGGGATTTTTTTTCTCCTTTTTTAAAATGTGTGTCATCTTTTCTTCACAAACCACAGATTCATCCTTCATGTAAAGAAACAGAAACAAAAGGACATCTCTCTGCTTCTACAGGATGTCCTCTGAGGTGCTTTATTACAAAGCCCTCATTGCACTTAAAGTGCAGGAAATTTTCTGGCTGGTGTTTTTAGTCAATTAACGTAGCTGCCTCACCTTGAAAGGAAGAAGGTGTTTCCCCTTGCACACCCATCGCGTCTCCTCTGAGGGCTCACGGTGACTTTCTTGAAACAGGGTTCATTTCGAGTCATTGTGAAAGCACCACGGTCAGAGGGTGGCAGATGGAAGTCCATTGTCTGGGTGCCCTGAGCTCATTGTGTGGTTGCCCTTTGCAGAGGATGAGCCAGACCATTTGTGCCAGTCTGTGTGGAAAGTTGTTCTGTATGGAAACATTGCTTAACTCAGAGCTTTTTTCCCCCCCCGCAGAGATGAGCCCTAGCCTTGAGGAAGCAGAGGTGCAGTGGGCATGAACAGGCAGGGAAAGGGAGAGGGAGTTCCTTTCCAGCGCAATGGAGAATGCCCCTCACCTTCCAGGCACCCAGGCAAAGGGAGAAAAATTGCTGCAAAAAGATATATTATTCTATTCTCTAGATTAAATAGAATTACATGCCTGTGGAGGCAGAGGAAGGGCCTAAGGGAGGAGTATCCCTCTCTGAAATTGAGTATTTATTGATTTTTCTTTCCCGGTCATAAACCATGAGTTTCAGCCTCTCACTGCTGAAGACGTTTGTGAGAGCTGAGTGGAAAATAAGGGAGACAAAATCCAAGAGAAGCATTAAAGCAGAGAGTGATGGGCAGTGAGCTCATCTGCTCCCAGAGTGCTCCACAGGCACGCACTGGAAGGGACAAGCAGGCAGGCTCATCAGGGGGAGGTTAATTCTGCAGAGCTGGTAGGTGCTGCAGACCAACAGCCACAACTGAAGGAGCAAAACCATAACTCCAGCTGGGGGACAGGCTGGGTGGTTGAAGAGGTCTTTTTCATCTGATTTCTGCCAGTGAGTAAATGAGGTGTTAGAACACAGCCCTGCAGGCTGCCAGGGTGTGAGCTCCTCTGAGAGGGTCTCACAGTCTGAGGAGTGGGTGCTGGCCCTTTGCTCTGGAAAGAGAGGCACAAAGAGCTCCCAAAAATGTCCTCTTTGAACATGAGGGTGTTTGCTGGGAGCTGCTCCTGACTCCTGCAGATTCCTCCTGCAGGGACTGTGCTCTGCGGCCCTGACACCTCCTGCTGTGTGCAGGAACCTTGTTAACATACATGGCCTTAGTGGGCTCAGAATCAGCTGCTCACAAACCTGACTACATATGAATTTTAACTTCCTCTTTTTGGGCTTTTTATAGGAAATGCTATGAAGTTCCGCTTAACTTTTTTTTTCCACAGGAATATGTTTAAAAACTGTTCCTTTATGTTTAAAAAAATGACAAGCTGTGAAAACTTGTCCCAAGTGCTGGCACTCCCTTGGGACTATGATCCTGCAGCTCTGTTTGTTCTCCTGCCCCAAAGGTGGTGGCTGAAGCTGTGGGCACACAGTGAGTGGCAGGAGGAGCACTGTGCACTCCCAGCCTTCCACCGGCTGTGGGAGAGAAGCCACGCCAACCCCTCCTCTGGTGGGATTTGCTGCTTTCCCCTCTCCCCAAAAGGGATTTTGTGGGATGAGAGCAATCCCAAATAGTCAGGTGTTTTGCAGTCATCCCCATCAGTGACCTCTCAAACTCTTCTTTGAGTGCCAGAGCCTGGGGAGCAGCACATGTCCTGTGCCAGGAGCAGGGCTGCAAGGCCACCAGGCAGGCAAGGACCCAGCACACAGCCACCCTTCCCCTCTGCTTCATTCTGTAAAATGAAGATTATCCTCGTGGGGGAGTTGTTAGCATTAATATAGCTGGTCAAGGATTTCACATTTGTTGGTTTGTTAGTTTATTGGTTGTTCGGTGCTTTGTTGTTAAAACCAGGGGAAAAAAATCAAAACCCACAGGGCAAAATTACATTTCAGGCCAATTTACCTCACTGAGTTTTGTGTGTCCTCTAATAAATTATTTAGATCTCAAATGCTGGATCTGTTATACAAACAAATGAGAACATGGTCCTAAGGCAGAAGGTGATGAAGGTCCTTTTCAGCTTTCCATTCTGCCTTGCTCACTAGCCAGCTGTTTTCCAGCTCAGATGAGGTTTGCTTGTGGCTGTTTTGTCTGACAGTGCTGAGGTGGATCAAGTTCTCACACACAGGAGCAGCTCTCTAAACCTCACACCCCTCACTCAGCAGAAGCACAGACGTCAGATTGTGGAAGGAGCAATCTCTTTCTTAGAAACCCGACTGAAATGGAAACAGAGCTCTTCCTCTTTCTTTCAAACGCGACTCTGGAATTCCCAAAGTCAAAAATTCAGGAGCAAGACCAAAACACTGATAGCTTGTGTTACACAAAGGAATGTGCTGGCGGCCAACCAATGCTGCTGCAAATTCTTTCTTTCTTTTGGCATTGAACTGTTTCACTTACCAAGGGCAGATGGAAATTGTTCTAGATTGATGTTGGCTCTTGTCTGATGGTAGTTGTGTTTCTCTGATACAGCCTTCTCTCTTATGCCCACAAAGCTTTGGAGGACATGTAAAACTTCTAATCATTCCTATTGCTCCTTCATCAAGAAAACAATAATTTCAGGAGGCCCCAAAATAAATGGAACAGTTTGGGTGTAATAGCCTGGATGCAAAATGAGTGTGATTTTTAGCTCAAACACAAGCTACCACCCAGATTTATGTCGTTGTGACAAAGTCCTTTGGCAAAGAGTTCTTGGGTAAGATTCAGGTTGTGGCAGTGGTTGTTCAGATGTTTCTTTCAATGAACTTTTCACTCAGATGAAGGCAGGTAAAGCAGGCAGTGTCTGTGCAGTTGCTGGAGGCCCCTGGGCAGTGTGTGAGCCCCTGCACCTTTCCCAGGTTTCCATCACAGCTGCAGCCTTAGCTTTGGCTGCTCCCTGGCCTGGCTGGTTTGGGCTGACATATCCAACAGTTTTTATGGAGTTTGGCAAGGGCAAAGGTACTAATGTCTGATTTTGGTTTTTCTCTGCGGGACAGAGATCATGACTGATTTCTTCTGGCCCTCAGAGTAGGTGTTGGTGACAGCTATAATCAACAGAGGTGCTTATACTGTTGATGAACAAAAACAGCTGCTGAGGAAAGAAAAAAAGGGGGGAAAGTATATTATTTTGTGCCTAGAAACAGGCATGTAGCTTTATAGAGTGATGCTGCAGCTGATGGAGCCAGGAGTTCATTTAAGCCTGTATGGGACCCATACCTTCAGTCACAAGGGTCAGAAAACATCGGTGCTTGCCAGGTTTGCTTCAGGTTGACAGTGCCTGCGTAAGTAATTGTCCTTTTGTAAGATGCTGAAGTTTTCTGTTTAATTTTTAGCGCTACAACTCCCTTAAGGGTTTGTTCTGGGCTTTCAGAAGTAATTGGCAGCTCATTAACAGCTTTGTAATAGCACTGAAAGCCGTGGGAGGGAAGCTGCGCAGGGTATCTGGAGCCCTGGCCTTGGCCCAGGAACTTGTTTCCAGGTAATTGCAGTTCTCGGTATTTTGGTTTTACAAAGAAAAACGTGTTCTCTCTTCTGTGGATGAGGTGGTGATGTGTTGGATCATTCTGATTGCATCATGTTGGCAGGGTGAGGGGAAGGGAGAATGTTCATCTCGACCTGCCGGGGACAACTCTTTCTGCCTGTTTTCCAATCTCCAGTGCATCAAATAAAAATCACAATTTGGCCAGCTTTTCAAAACAGCTGTAAAACCTGAGAGAAAATAACCATGGAGCACAAATCGCATGAGGAGCAGCTAAAGGAACTCTGGTTGTTCAGCCTGGAGGAGAGAGGCCTGACCTTTATTACTCCAGAACTGCCTGAAGGAAGGTTGTGGCCAGGTGGGGCTCAGGCTCTTCTCCCAAGTAATGAGCAACAGGACAAGAGGAAACAGCCTCAGTTGTTTTAGTTTGAACATTAGGAAAAATTCCTTCACTGAAAGGGTGGCTAAACATTGGAACAGGCTGCCCAGGGAATTGCTCAATAACTAAAGTGTCCCTAAACACCTCACCTGCATGTTCCTTCAAGAATTCCAGAGATGATGACTCCAAGTGTTTGGCAGTCACCTCCATCAGTGACCTCTCAAACTCTTCTTTGAGTGCCAGAGCCTGGGGACCAGTAGTCCATTCCAGGGATTCCAGGAAGTCCAGTCCTTATCCTTGGAATTCCACATCAATTCCAGGGATGATGACTCCAAGGGTTTTGCAGTCACCCCCATTAGGGAGCTCTCAAACTCTTCTTTGAGTGCCAGAGCCTGGGGACCGGCATGTCCTGGAGGTGACTGCTTTTGGAGTCACCACCCATGGAAATCTTGAAGAAACATTCAGATGTGGTGTTTGGGGACATGTTGTAGTTGATGCCTTGGGAAGGCTGACCTGAAACAGAGACTGGACAAACCCAGAGAATGAAATAGATATTTATTGAAAGTGTTTATTGAAAGGCCTTTAGGGTACACCTTAGGCAGGACAAGAGCCTGACCAGGGCTACACCCAAGGTGGACCCAAAATGGTCACAAAATGGACAGCTGGTCATGAGGTCTCACACTTTGATAAGTTTTGGTCCATTTGCATCTTGGGGTTGAATTGTCCAATTCCAGCTGCAGGCTGTGAGGTCCCATCCTTCTTGTTCCTCCCTCCAGCCCACCCTTGTTTGTGCTTTTGGGCCTGAAAGTTGTCCTTGGTGTGCAGCAGGAAAAGGATTTGTTTTGTGTCCCTGCTGTGTACAGAGCTGAGTGACACTGACTGTGAGCTCAGAGCTGCACCCCTGGGCAGCAGAAGATCTGAAATACATGGAAGATAAAACTTAAGGCATCAGGAGGATGAGAGGATGAAATGAAGTGGCTGTGGGACATCAGGGGCACAGCCCGTATGCCATGGGCTTGGCAGTGCTGGGTTGCTGACGGAATTCAATGAGCTGAGAGGTCATCAGAGGCTGATGCTGTGGGCTGGTAGCTGTGGTAGGTGCGTGAGGGAGTCTTTTCTAACCCTGCTGATGATGCTGTGGGCTGGTAGCTGTGGTGGGGGTATGAGGGGTGTTTTCCAGCGCTGCTGGTGCTGTGGGCTGGTCCCTGTGGTGGGTGTGAGGCAGTAACCCCTGTGTCCCTGGCAGGCCTGGAGGAAGCGCTGGTTCGTGCTGCGCAGGGGCCGCATGAGCGGGAACCCCGACGTGCTGGAGTACTACAGGAACAGCCACGCCAAAAAACCCATCCGCACCATCGACCTCAACGAGTGTGAGGTGCTCAAGCACTCGGAGCCCAACTTCATCAGGAAGGAGTTCCAGAACAACTTTGTCTTCATCGTGAGGACCACCTACCGCACCTTCTACCTGGTGGCCAAGACCGAGGAGGAGATGCAGGCCTGGGTGCACAACATCAGCCAGATCTGTAACTTTGGACATCTGGAAGATGGCACAGGTAGGATCAGGCTCATCTGGGAGGTTGGGGGAATGCCCAGGGGTGGCAGGAGGTGTGGACCTCACTGCCAGGCCGGGCTGGGCAGGTGGGAGAGGGCTGTGGGTCCTGTAGCTCCACACAACACTGAGGTATTGCTAAACCCTGACCTGAAAGGTCTGAGGGACCTCACTGCTGCTGGGTGGAAATACTCACTGACTGCTTGGTCTCACTTGGATGGAGCTGCTGCTGGGTCTCCCTTTGGTGGAAATACTCACTGACTGCCTGGTCTCACTTTGATGAAGCAATTCCTGCTAGGGCAAACAGGAGGTCCTTAATAAGAAAAGGTGCTGTTTATGTGAAAAGCTGACTGTGTGTTGTCTTCTGGGGCCATTTATTTCATTACATGTCCTGTATTTATTTAGTTTGGCTTAATGTAAAACACCTGTTCCAGGAAAGGATCCTGCAAAACTGCCATTTTCTCAGGCTTTGCTGGATGTGGAATGTGCACAGACTTGGGTGTATATGCCTGTACATAAATCAATGACAGAAATACTAAGCTGCCTTAGCCTGTTAATAAGGAAAATAAAGAAAAGGCAGAGGACAGGAGTGTTAGAAGTGTGTGTATAGACTTAAGAGATGGTCCTGCCAGTGAAGCATAAAGGCAGCTCTTCTGCCAGGCCCTACACCTGTATATTCTCAGTTGAGTGAATTTCTTGAAAAGCTGCCAAGAATTAACCACTCCGAGATGGATGTAGCCAGTTATTAAAGTGGGGACCTGTACCATCATTAACTTACCTTTTAAATGAGATAATCGGGCTCAGATAACAGCAATCTGTCTTTCCCTTGACAATTCCAAGGGGCAGATACAGCAGCAATTTGAGAGTTTCAGAGGAAGTGAGTCAGAGTGAAGCCTTTCAGTGTGATAAAAGGCAGTGCAGGAGTAGAAAAGGGGGGCATGGAGGGACATGAGCCCTAGGGCAGTGATGAATTTGGGGTTATGGTAGGGTCCCTGGCAGTTTGTCCTTCCATGGTCCTTGTGCTGCTGGTGTCTGCAAGGGCTGCGTGGCCACACCATTACCAGGCAATTTGATAGGAAACAAAAGGCTGTGAGAAAGATTAAAATAAAACCTATCATGGTTCCTGGCATTGCTTAGCTGCCTTTTGAGTAGTGTCTTCTGAGGGGAATGGGAGTGGCAAGAACACTGCAGTGGTCCTGTTACAAATGTGATGTCTGTGCTTTTCCCATTCACTTCAGAAACCACCATGAAAACTTGCTGACAAATTATGTGTCACTACAAGCTGCCCATGAATACAAATTTCAAAGCAGAGCTGGTAGGGATTGGTGTCTACTGCCCTTGGGAGCTGGGATGGAATTAGGGATATTCAGTAACCACCTTCCTACTGTTCTGTTCTTGTGGGTGTTGAGTTGTTGCTCTTGGATCTTTATTTCTGCCTGCAGGATTATTTTAGGTACAGTTTTACCAATTACTCTGAAATTAAGGTAAACTCTTCTATGCAAAAGAGAAAAGAGAGAAATCATTTTTGTCTGTCAGTTGTGTAGGCAGCCTTCTCCTGGCACTGTGTGAGGATGTTCATGGGGGATGTGGTCTGTGGCAGAGGAGCTAAGACAGTGGCTGTCCCACATAGATGCATTTACTGGGAAATGCCTGCTCTGTTTTGCTGGTGCAGTGCACTATTGCCTGTAAACCTTGCACATGGACAACACTCAGAGTATTTATTACACATTGGCCTTTCTCTCCCAGCAAAGATTGCCAGAGTGGGCACTGATGGCTGAGAAATGACAGCTCTTGGAAAATGTCAGCTGAGAAAGCTGACACTGCTTTCCAAGGCAGATATTAACCCCCCCAAGAAGTTCAGCAGTGCTGAGCATTTGCCTTGGTTCAGTACAAAGTCTGGCACCTGAACTTGCAGCCCTCATCAGGGATGGTGTGAGCTAAGCCTCCAGACATCTCACTGTGTCTCTAATGCCAAATGGCTCCTAAGAGCTTCTATTTATCCTGCCAGTGAGCTCAGGTCTGGGGTGTATCCAGGTCAGGCTGCCAAGCACATCCAGATCCTCTGATTTAAATCTCCACAAGTTGCACATCACATTTCAAGCAGTTGCTAATTGCTTCAGCTTTTCAGGATCTCCTAAATTCTCCAAGAACCTGTAGGTTTAAACAAATTACCCTTAAAAATTAACATTAGAAGAGAAAAGCCCTATTAAATACCACATGCTTCTTTAATTTGAATGCTGCTGTTTTAAAAGCATACTAGTCCCTGCTGAGTGAGTCATATCACTCTTAATGTGTGCATGGCTGAAAATTCACTGTGACTGAGGCCAAAACACAATCTGCTGCTTTCTCTCCTTAGTGCCCACAGTGTAGCCACAGGTTTATGCAGTGACTCAGCTTTAAGCCCTGTCCTCTTGTTCCCGGTTTGTCCCTTCCAGCAGCAAAGAAGCTGCATGGACAGGCAGGTCCCCACACCAGAGGTGTTGGCAGCCAGATGCAGAGCAGAGCAGGGAAAGCTCCTGTGAGCACAGCTCTGTGGTCAGCAAGAGAGGGGACAGCTGAGAGGCAGAGATGAGATGGCAGCTCCAGGCAGATGTCAGGAAGCACCTGGGAGGGCTGTCAGGAAGGACCTGCCAGCAGCACTCACAGGCTGCTGCCACAAGAAAGTGTCACTGGCCGTGCTGGAAGTGACAGGGGAGCTGGCACCTTTGGGGAGTCAGCTGGAGGAGAGAGGAAGAGGCCTTGCTCCTGGTTTTCCTACCCTATCTAGGCAAAATCCTGCTTCCATCTTTGGTGAACTCTCCCAATAGAGCCATCATTCCCCAGCCCTGTGGGATTCATGGCCATGAAGGGCATTGACAGTGCCCTTGGCCCAAGTGTCTGAGGCAGGGGTGATGCCTTGGGCAGGCTGAGCTGGAACAGAGACTGAAGAGAGCTAGAGAATAAAATAGATATTTATTGAAAGGCCTTTAGGACACACCTTGGGCGGGATGAGAGCCTGGCCAGGGCTACACCCAAGGTTTGACTTAGAATGGTCACAAAATGGACACCTGGTCACGAGGTCTCACACTTTGATAAGTTTTGGTCCATTTGCATCTTGGGGTTGAATTGTCCAATTCCAGCTGCAGGCTGTGAGGTCCCATCCTTCTTGTTCCTCCCTTCAGCCACCCTTGTTTGTGCTTTTGGGCCTGAGAGTTGTCCTTGGTGTGCAGCAGGAAAAGGATTTGTTTTGTGTCCCTGCTGTGTGCAGAGCTGAGTGACACTGACTGTGAGCTCAGAGCTGCACCCCTGGGCACCACAGAACCTGAAATACATGGAAGCTGAAACTTCAGGCATCAGGGGGATGAGGGGATGAAATGAAATGGCTGTGGGACATCAGGGGCACAGTTTATCCCATGTGCAAGCTGCAGCCATGACTGATTGACACAACCTAACAGCTTTTCACTGGAGGAACTGGTGGAAAGGTTGTTCCACCAGTTTCATTAGGAAACTTTCCAGTTATGATTTCTGCCTCCTTGGTGTGTCAGTGCAGCCTTGGGGCTGGTTGATGTGAGAACACCCCTGTTCCACCCTGTCCCTGCACTGCTGCTGCACCATAATAATTCTTCGGAGGAGCTGGGGTCTGTAGGAGAGGGGAAAATCTGAAGAGCAATGGCCCTTCATTGATGGGAGGAGTCAGTGTGGAAGATGCTGTGCAGCCTCTGTGCTGACTTTCTCCATAACTTCAGGGCAGAAACATTTTGTGTCAGTACCCACCAAAGCAGTTTTTTTTGGCTGAAGCCTCCTGCTGTCTCTCTGGCAAAGGGGATGGCAGGCACCAAACCTGTTCTCTGCCTTCTCTCTGTTGAAAGTAGCCATGCATAATTTATTTATTCTGCCCAGCTGCTGTGGCGGTAGTTTTAATGGGTTTGGTCACCAGCAGAGCTGGCAGGAACAGGAACAGCCTGTGAGGAGCTGGCTGCAGGTCCCTGAGCCCCTGAGGGTCAGAAAAGGGCAGGTCTGTGCTGTCCCCATCCCTCCCTGCTGCTCACAAGCGTTGCCATGTGGTCTGCAGCTCACAGCCTTTCCTGATGGGATAATCCATGGCTAAACCCTGCGAGTACCAGATGGAGTTCAGGCCTGTTCCTTCTCTCTGTTAATTACCCAGAATGTCATTAATTTCTTTCTTATGCATTGTGGCAGTTTTAGTCGTTGGTTTGTTGGGTGTGTTTTTTTTAAATGTAGTCAGATGGTGAAGTGAACATGCTTTTCTGAGATCCCTAGGGAGTTAGCCCACTGTATATTTGATCACTGTCAGCTTGCAAGACAGCTCTCAGAGTCCAAGATTTAAAAGCAGAGTTACTGTCTGAGCCAGCACCATGAACAAAAGTTATTTTTCAGATGGGAGGGCTGCAGCCCTCAGCTCTGCTTTGCAAATGTGAAGCCCCATAAAAGCCATTCCTTCCAGATGATCACTGATGAAACCCTGCTGCTATAAGCACCTGCTCAAAATTACAGCAAATCCTTTGCTTACACTTGAATTTCAGCATGTTCTTACATGCTTTGCTGACCTGAGGCCCACCACTGCCCAGCCCTCTGAGGCTAATTGGAGGAAGCAGGAGGGAATCAATGCTGGAAGAGGGGAAGGAAAGAGGCAGCTCCCTCCCAGGTTGAAAGGGATGAGATGTAGGATAGTGCAGGGAGGGAAGATCAGCTGTTTTATTCTCCATCATCAGAAAGATGAGAGGTGAAGCCTGCTGAGGCTGGTGTGGCACCCTACATCACCAGTATCATAAATCATCCTGTTTGAAGAGACCTGCAAGGATCACCCAGCCAGACTCCTGGCCCTGTACAAGATGGCCCCAGGAATTGCACCATGTGCATGAGTTTAGGGTTTAGGCTAGTGTTTGGTGATGTTGCTGTCTAACCACTCAAGTCTTGGCAGCCTTCTCCATCCCTCCTGGTCTGCTTGCACCCAGCACCTCCCAGGGTTGAGAAGTGACTACAGCAGCCTGGTACAGTCCCAGGGCTGGTGGCTCTGTTGAGGCTCGGACAAGGTTGGACCTGCTGGAGGGTCTCAGGACCTCATCCCAGTGCAGGGTTTGGGCCACAGGATGCATGCAGCTGGTCAGGGGCTGGTTCCCATCATTTCCATCAAGGTCTGGATATCAGCAGTAGAGAGATCTGCCCTCCTGCTGCACTTTGAAGGCGTGTTCATCCTCCGTGTGGTTTTATCAGCACTTGCTGTTTTCTTCTGTTTGTTTTTCATTTTGGAGAAGGGTTCTGCAGCCTTGAGTCAGGCAGTGTCTTGTCAGGGACTGCCAAGCCCTGCAGGTGTCAGGGACCCTCAGTGAGCACTGCCCCATCCTCACACAGCTCTGGTGAAGGAACTGCCATGCAGCCACTTGAAACTTCATTAGGAAAAATGTATTTCCTAACTGAAGACCTGTGCCACTGTCTGAGCTTGCTGCCAGGAGCAGATGCTTTTGGGGAGCTGCTCTGTAAAAACTCCCTTCCCACCCCACAGCTGCCCATTGTGGGAGGTTTGGCTTGCACTTGTTTTTTTGAGTTGAAATGCCCCAAAAGCTTTGTTCAGCTTGACTCTTAAGTGTCTCAGCCACCACTGAAGGGTGGCCTCGGTGATGTGAGCAAGCAGCCAGCTCTGGGCCAGCCCCACTGCCTGCAGCCCCTCCTGTCCCACTGCCACCCCAGCTCTGTGCTGGGGACACTGCAGTGTCATGTCACTGGGCTCAGGCTCCCCGTGCCTTGGGGCCTCCAGAAAAGCAGTGTCCCTTTTCTCAGCAGAGCCAAGAAGCCTCCAGCTGGACAGTACCAGGCACAGCACTGCTCCTGTGCCTTGGTGTCCAGCTGAGAGAGGCATAAAAAGCTGGCAGACAAGTTCAGAGCTTGTCTGGCTACTCCACTAGCTGGAAGGCTTAGTTTTGTCTACTGAGATCAAGAAAGTGGCAAGAAATCAATCCCTTGCCTTGTCGCCATTAATTTGAATCATTGGAGATGAATAATTAATTATTTGCATTAGATACTAAAAAAAACCCCATTTGATAAAACAGGCTGCTGTGCCTCAGCTCTTTCTTCAGCAGTCTGTTCTTCATTGCTGGCTGCAGGAGGGATGCCTGGGCCCTGCAGGAGAGGGAGACCCCAGAGCAAGGAGTCTGCACTTCCTGCAGTCGGGGTAAATACAGGGGGAGCAAAATCAGGCTCCTCTGTACCCAGCACCAGATCTTGCCTTGACTCACTGCTCCTCCAGCATGAAACATCCCTGGTGCCAAAGCAAGGTAGTGACAGGCAGGACAGCCAGAGGGCCAGGGCGAGGCAGAGCCATCCCTGAGCCAGGCCATCCATTGCCATTGCAGGTTCTGTGGAGAGCCTGTCTCACACCACCTCGTCCCCACAGCCCTCGCCGGCCGCCTCCACGCACGCCTCGCGCATCGCCGACCCCTCCTTCTCCGTGGAGCACGGAGCTGCTGCTGCTGCTGCCTGCGAGGAGACCCCCAGCGAGTCCGAGTCAGTCTTCCTCCCTGACTACCTCTTCCTGTCCAACTGTGAGTCGGGCAAGCTCAGCCACAACAGGTGAGTCTGGGGGCTGCGAGAACTCGGCCGAGACTCCGTTACCTTCATGCGGGAAATGCCAATTTTTAAATTTATTATTATTTATTCATTTATAGCTTTTATAAAGAAACTATTGATTTTTTAAATAAGATTGTTTATTTAATATATTTATTTATAGCTTATTATCACAACTCATTTTATACAGTTTTTACAGACCTTGCATGTGGCTTTAATTGGTTAATGGCTTTCTTGCCAGTTACTCTATTGTTTAGTAAAAGGTGTTCTGCTTGTCCATGAAATCTGTTCTTGGGTTGTTTACATGTTTTCTTTACTGATTCTCGTGGGACAAATCCCTTGTTATTGCAGGTGCATTTGTTTTCCAACCCAGGAATAGGTTGTTGTGCTAACCAGTTCTCATACCAAGATTGTTTTCGCATAAGAACTTGTGAATTACTTAGAAGTGACAGGCTAACTTTGGCAATTTAGCAGAGCAGGCCTGATTTTCTGAGGCCTTTCTTTTATAATTCTTTTACCCATCACGACATGCCAGATATGTCAGGCTGGAGCCCCCCCTCTTCCTGTCCAGGCATGAAACTGGGGCACACAGCCCCAAGGAGCTCTGCCACCCAGGGCTGGCTCCAACATGGGACCCACCAGTCTAATCCAATTTACAGGGTGCTTTTCATAGCACAGGTCAATGCTTGAGTGGTTGGTCCTGTCCCTTTCCAAGGTGGGTGGCCGAGGATCTCCAGACATCTGCTGTTGCCCAAGGTGCTCCACAAAGTGTCCCAACCTCCTATCCAGCTCAGAGAGAAGGGACAGATCTTGTCCCAAACCGTGTGGTCGGGAGTTTCGTTTGCTGTGTCCTTACAGCCAGGAGAACAGGAAAGCTCAGGCCCTGACTTGTGTCTCCTTGCAGGTGTGACAGCTGGTCAAACTCAGACAGATCTCTGGAGCAAACATCTTCGGATGATGTTTTTGTGGACTCCCTGCAATCGCAGCCCTCCCTGTACCTGGTGCAGCCAGGCAGCGCCGGGCCTGCACACCAGGCTGGAGCCCCCGGTGCTGTGTCCAGGAGCACAGACATCAGTGGGCCGTCCAATGACTTCTCCTCCTCCTCCCCACTGCTGGGGACACCACTGACCCCGACGTTTCAGATGGAGCAGGGCCAGCAGGCGCTGCCCTACGGTGTCACCCAGCTGGACGTGCTGTCCAACACGCCGCCACCGCGCCCGCCCAAGCCCACACACTTCTCGGACAGGAGGGGGGACGAGCTGGGCACTGGGGCCCTCCAGAACGGGCACGCAGCCCTCTGCAGGGCTCAGGTCACTCTGGTGCCCAGAAGGATCTCCTTGTCCAGCTTGGACAACGTGAGGAACTGGAAAGGTGAGTGCAGCGATGTGAGAGATGAGCTGCCCATGCGCACAGAGAGGTTCTGAAGTCCTGTTGTGCCTCTCTGTCCTCCTCACCCCTTTGTGAAACACAAAATGCTGCTTTCCAATGAATCAGCAAGCAGGGTTCAGACCTGTCCCTTAGGTTTGGCTCCTGCTCTGTAGGAGCCTCTCAATGTGTGTACAGATGGGCAGCAGTCTGGCTCTGATCCCTTCAGGCTGCCTCGTGCCTTGCTAATTTTCCCCCTCTCTCCTCAGAGGAGAAAGCAGCAGAGAAACCAAAATGAGAAGTCAGCCACTGAATTGGGCAGTGTCAAACTCTGTTTATACAGGTTGAAGTGTGGGCTGGCATGTGGGAAATGCCTCTGGAGCTCTGCTGCTTTGCTGCACCCAGTCTGTTCTGTGAGAGCTGCGTGTCTTTTCACAGCTTAGAGTAAAGAGCAGGAAGTCAGGGAGACACTGGGGATGGGATGTAATCCTGGCTGAACCAGGGACTCTGTGTGTCCTTGAACAAATCCCACTGTGCCCTTGCACTTCTGTCGGGGCAGTCTGCAAACCTGCTGTTACAGAGCGAGGCAAGGCTGCAAAGCAAACCCTGCTCTGAGCTGAGCTGCCTTTTCCACTTGCTCCTGAAATGTCATCATCATCATAAACAAGAGCAACAGTTAAAACCCAGAACATCATGGTGTCAAAAACCAGCATATGCAGTATGAGAAAGCTTCATTATATGGAGCCACAGAACACTGTGGGAGGCAGCTGGAATACCTGGCTGGAAATCATCAAGTATATTGCAGTGATATGAAAACTGTCAGTTTTGATGAGGAGAAAATGTGTAGGTTTTTAAGGGCAATCCTTTAGACTCCCGCCCTTTTAATGACCAGACAATGTGTGGGGCTGTTAGATCTTGCTCTTACAGCTCAGAAGAGAAAGCCAGGAGATCTCTGCTCAGCCTGTTTATCAGTGTACAGACAATTCTTGGAAGGTTTCTGGAGAAACACCCATCAGTGGAATTGCTGTTCTTAATTATCAGCTACATTTGGTTGCTCTCTGAGAGGAGGTGCTGCTCTTGCTTCTGCACCTGTGCTGCTCCAGCCAGCTGCTTCACGATCCTCCAACCCAATTTACACCAAAATGTGTCCAGGAGGATTAAGTGGCCAAATGTCATGTTGTGCTGCTGTGCTGCAGGGTTGTCTCTGCCTGATGGGGGCAGCAATGAATTGATAAGTGCTGCCACTTATTCTTACCCTCAGTGTAGCTGAAACCACTTGAAAGGTTAAACTCTGAATTAAAACGTGTTCAACAAGAAAGATCAGAAAAATAAACGTGGAGAAAGCAGCAGTTCCTCACCAGCTTCCCCAGTGAGGGCACTCAAGTTATTAACTTAATTTTTTGCCCTTGCTAACCTGCAGAAGGTGCACAGGTATTATTAGCCCAGGGTGAGAGCAGCATGAGCCGTTGGAAGTGCCATGAAGGAGGATGAGCTGTATCCTGGCATCTGCCACAGCCTTGTGCCTTTTTGCCACAATAAATAAATGTAGCTGTCCCAAGACAGTGACTGTGTCAATCTCAATATGTATCTGCACTAACAGAATTTATTTGTTCTTGTTCAGCCTTTTTTTTTTTTGCTGGTATCACCAAAAATGCCCCCCCAGCTGCAGTACCAACATGTCCACCATAAGAGCAGGGAATGGATTAACATGGTTGCAGGGATTTAAGGCATTCCTATAGAAAAGCCACTTTCTACACAGAAAATCCCTTTTCAGAAAAGGGTGGTGGTTGTAAGCACCTCCCACAGATGGAGGTTTCACATTCTGTGTGCTGAATCCTGGACCTTAGGGTTTTTTGGCTTTTGCTGTTTGGAAAATAAAATTGACCTATGCCAAGACAAAGAGCCAAGTGCAAGGGGAGAGAGAGGGACTGGTGATTTTCTCTGGCTGTTCATTCCCCATCACCTTGAGCCACTTGCACCACATCAGCACTTTGGGGTGACAAAGCAAAGAATTTTTCTCCTACCATTGAATTTCCCCCACGCACCACTTTCTGTACAATAACAATTGCTTCCCTGGCACCTTAAAAGGCTCCTAAATAAATACCCAAGAAATAATATTATCTGTAATAGCCCCTTTTCATATGATTTCCCCAATTTGACAGATGGGAAAACAGAGAACGACTAGAGCAGGAGCTGCATTCAAATTCCTGCTTGCTTGCTCCCACACCAGCCTTTTTCCCCAACTGCTTGTGTTACAGGAAGCATAAGTTACAGCTGGATTATACATGAGCAGGTTCCTTGGTTTCATCATACTTAAAATAGATGTAATCACTCCTGAAGTGCTGCTGAGTTGGATCTAGTCTTAAGTGTTATTGTATTTCCTCATTTAGGAGTTATGGAATCTTTATAAAACTCCAATTATTTTAGAGCCATATGTTTTACTCCAGAATTATCTCTGTAAGGTTGTACTGCATTATCCCATTTTTAATCACTCTTTTTCCCTTGCAGCAGACATGGAAGGCAGTTCCTTAAGAAGTCGAGATAAGAGGCTTAGCTTGAATTTGGTAAGTACTCTGTTTGCACAAATTTAAAACACTGGCACATAAACTTCAGAGTGAATCACTTCACATCCTGATACTCAGTCATTCCTCTCCTCTGTTCAGCAGAAGAATTTAAAAAATTGAAAAAGTGCCTGGATTTGGGCAACTTCTGTGTTGGCTGCTTTGTGGCCTCAGGCAGCCTTTGAGAGAAGAGGGAGGGAGAGTCCTCAATACTGAGCACCCTGTTTTTAAAGCAGATGAAGTTGGGTCTGTAATGAAAAAGGTTCCCAGCAGCCTTAAGAATTAAATTGTTGACCACAAGCACCAGAGTAAATGGCTTATTCCTTGAAAAAGTGGTCTAAAGAAGCCTTTCACTTCATGGTCCTGAGGGATATCTCTTCTTTAGGACATGGGATAGTGTCTGCTCTCAAAGTGTCTCTGATTGAAGGCTCTGTGAGTCCCCAACTTCCTGCCTCAGCCTTTGACAGACACAATTCCAAGCAGCACCATCTCATATCACACAGCCGGTCTCCTGCCTGCTGCTGGGTGTTGTCTTCTGTGGGAGATCCTTTGCTGGTGGTGGGCAACTTACATTTTTCTCCTTTTTGAAAGCTTGCAAGGATTGTAATCGATCCCCCTCACCACTCAGCCAGCACTAACCTGCATGAAGTGATTTTCCAATGCTAATCCTCAGTGATCAGAGTGAGTTGTAGGTCTGTGTCTGCTCTCCATTTTCACATTTGCCAAAGTCCAGTTCATCAGCTGTTCTCCTTTCAGACTTCTTTTTGTATTCAGGATCCTCCCTCATTTTAAAGAATTACTGCTGTGAGAGACAAGTGCAGCCTCCCTGAAACTGGAGGATTTAAGCAATAAAGTCACCAATCAGTTTGGTTCTGGTTTCCAGCAGTGACTTGCAGAGCTCAGCGCAGACTGCTCAGAGCCGGAGCACTCACCTGAACTGAATGTTTGTCTCTTGTTGCTGCATCTTGTGCCTCTCTGAAAGGCCCCAGCAGAACAGCTCTGTCCTGGGCTCAGCTCAGGTGTGTCCCCAGCCCACAGCAACTTCTGGCTGTGGATTAATGGAGCTGTTTCTGTCTCCCTTTGCTCTCAGCCGTGCCGGTTCTCCCCGCTGTGCTCAGCTGCAGACAACACAGAGGACAGCTACGTGCCCATGCGCCCCAGCACCTCTCCCTCTGACTGCTCCCCTGATGGATACATCCCCATGAGCCCTGCCTCAGCCACCTTCACCTTCCCCGTGGTCAGCACTGAAAAACTCACCAGCCCTCTGCCTGAGCTTCCCTCTGATGTGGAGCCGCCTCCAGTGAACCGGGACCTCAAGCCTCGGAGGAAGTGTAAGGCCAGACCTAAAGTGCAAAGCCTGGGGGGTTCTGATGGTGGAGACGTGGGTGACGTCCTTTGGTAGTGTCCTCGCATGTCTTAAAGCAATTCCCTCTCTGGAGGAGGGGTTGAAATGCTGTGTGAGTGAGTTACAGCCTAGGATGTGTTTGCAGGGTTGTTTGTGAGTGGGTGACTTCCTTTGGTAGTGTCCTCACATGTCTTAAAGCAATTCCCTCTCTGGAGGAGGGGTTGAAATGCTGTGTGAGTGACTTACAGCCTAGGATGTGCTTGCAGGGTGGTTTGTGAGTAGAGGAAGAGCTCCCATGCCTGCTGTTGCAGTCAAAGCCCAGGTGGCTGCACAACCACAGTGCCTGGCTTTTCCCTGTGGCTGCAAACAGCCAAAGTAGCCTGGGAGAGAGCAGACTAAATCCTGCCACTCTGAAGTACATGTACTCCTGTCTCAGCAGCTCTCTGGCCTGTCAGGAATGGGACATCCAAACACTCAAGTACTCAGACTTGGTGTGTTAGCTGTTGGTTCAACCTCTATTGGGTAGGCACAGCTGCCTTAGTTTAATTAGGAAATTTCTGCAGATGCTTTTGCTGATGGTAGTTTTCCACTCCTGGTTTTCATGGCATGTTCGAAATCTGGGTTGCACTTCCAGAGTATATACTGGGGACAAAATTCAGCTTTGAAGTGGAGAAATTGCCTAAACCTAGCCTATGATGAAGCTCTAAGGATTGCAGAGCCACAGGGTTACTCAAAAATTGGTTCAGGCAGTGCTGCTGTGAAGTGAGGACGGACATTGGACCATTGCCATAAAGAAAAGCAAACTCATATCCTTTCTTAAAAGGTTTTGAGAATGGTGGGCACATGTACATTGAGTGGTGACAGGAATGATCCTGATCCCCATGTATAGGACCTTTTTGTTTAGAAGAGAATCCAAAACCTGTTGTAACCTGTAGGCTGAACCAGCCAAGGCAGCATATCCAGAGCATATTTGGGGCAAGTGTATGTATCTTGTGCAGCATTTGATCTCGTTATGCCCACTATATTTATTCTGTTATTTTAGGGTGACTGGGGGACTTTGTTTCCCAGCACTGACCTAAGAGGTCATTTGTTACTGATTCCTGTCTTGGTTATGCTCTGTGAAATACTCTGTTAGTTTCTTTCTGTTAATACAAAACTGCATTTTTCTAAGCAGTCTGCACTTTTCATTGAGAACACAGTACCTTTTGTGTTTACTTGCAGCACGACCACCTCCTCTGGACCTGAGGAACCTCTCCACAATCCGGGAGCATGCTGCCGTGACCAGGATGTGGACTGTGCCTTAGTAAGTCAACCAGAAACCTGCCATTCCAATCCTCTGAGCATCACTGTGAAACAGAGTTAAAAACGACTTATCCCATCCCACAAGAAAGATTCCTGGCAAAGTCCACAAACAAAAAGTTCCCCAAGGTTCCTTTCAGTATCCCCCAGGCTTTTGCTGTCTCCAAAAAGCAGCGCTCACAATGGGCAGCTCCAGAGAATTCAGCATTGTGGTTTAAAGGTTGCTTTTAAACAGCCTGGAGTTGCTCTGCACTCTGGCGTGGCTGCTGTGAGGGCTAAAACCTTGGTGTGCCTAAACTGTGACAGAGCCATTTTTGCTCCTGAAAATTAATACAGCAAAGGAGACCCAGACCACACAAAAAATCTGCCTGAAGTGTAGACTGGGTGTAGAATTCTGCACTGCCACACAGAAATCCAGGCTTGAACTTTTGGCATGGCCTTGTGTCACTAGAAATCAGTTGTTGGTAAAACAAATGCTTTTGATCCCAAAGGCCAGGTAGTATGAACAGATGATACTGTTGAGCTCCCAGGGCAGCAGAAGACTCATCTTCAGGGAACTTGTGAGCAGGAGAGGACTACAGCCTGCTGGCTGGGGGGTCTTGGCACCAAAAAAAAAAAAGCAGCTGTGCTGAAGTGTGCATGCAAAAGCCAGAAATTGCCATCAGCCTCCTCTGCACACCCCAGGCACTCCAGGAAATGTGAGGTTTTGCTGGCATGAGTGCCAGACAGGGCATTTCCACTACCCCATTTCAGGCTGTCAGGTGAAGGGCAAAAGAGACACAGGATGAGCGGTTTCTCATTGCAGAGCCCTCTCTCAATCCACTGCAAGGCTGGTTAAGCCCCTTGGTGCTGCCTGTTAGGGAAAGGCACTACCCTGCCTCCCCAGCAGCCCTGCCAGAGCACTTGGGTTAATCAGTGCTGACACAGGGCAGAGTCCTGAGGGACAACAAGCTTAGGGTGACTTTGCATGTTCTACACTAACAAAAAAAAAAAAAACCAAAAAAAAAAAAAAAAAAGTTTCACCCAAAACTAATACAGCAAAAGGAGTTGTGCTGTCCATGCTGCACAGAGAGGCCATCTAATTTCCTATTAACCAAGCCCATTGTGCTTGCCTGGGGTAATTTATCCACATGCACCTCTGAGGGTTGTGCTGATGGGATAGATTTCCTTGTGCAGGGGCTGAGTCACAGCCATCCCACAGCACGGGTGGCAGGTGCTAACACTGTGTGCAAAGCCAGACCCAGCTCCTCTGTGTGTGCCTCCAGCAGCTGATAAACTCACATCAGTCCCCAAAATGTGGATACCTGCACAGCCAAGTAACTGCCCCAGTTATTACCCAAATGAATGATGGCTCTGTGCCCCTTGATAGAGAATTGCTTCAATGTTTTATGCTTTCTGTCATACCAGATAGAAAACTTTCATAAATCCCAGAGAAAAAAAAAATCAACAAAATCAGTCAGCAATATAGCACATTATTTCTAAAGCTAAGGAGTGGCTTTGGACATCCTCCCCATAAAGGCCACAGGCTTAGTGTGAGTTTATTCACCATATGGACTGTTTGAGGCTTTGGCTTCATTTCAGTGCATCTGTAAGATGCTTCTTTAACCTCTCCTGTGTTTTCCTTCATAGCAATCGAATGAGCTTTATCTCACCAGAAAGAGACTGTATTAATTCAGCAAGAATATTTGCCAATTCAGTTTCCGGGGAAGAGGAAGAAAGTTACATTCATATGGTAATGTCATTTTCACACAGCCATCCTTTGCTTTATCCTGCTCTGTCACATTGATGGAGAATGCAGAAGTTTGTTTTCTAAGGGAAAAAAACGTTGAGGAGGTTTGTCCTTTGCCTTCTGGTTTGTTTTTCCTTTTTTCAAATGGTGAGATGGTTTTAAACCCAAGACACTGGGCCCAATTTACAGAGAGATAAGGGAAGCCCTTTTCCTGCTCTGCGGGACTCAGCTGTTCGCCCACGAATGTTGCTGAGCAGTTCCAAGAGATCACAGGGATCAGCCATATTTACATGAGAACTCACTAAGACAAAGGAAAATTAAATCTTTTCACCTTTTAGAAAGTGTGCCTTGCAAAATCTCCTAGGAAATAACAGCAAGCTGTTAGTGCACTTCCTAAAGAAACACACCAAATATTGTGCAGAAACAGAACTCCCATTAAAGTCTCATTGCTTCTGCTTTGGCTGGTGGCACTAACCCCACTTCCCATCCCATGAAAGAAGAACATCTGGCTTTGTGGCTTCCTTTTTTTCATTTACTCTTCAGCCATATCTTGCCAAAGATCAGAATCTCATTTTACTTTGAATTTTAGGTGGAAATGGATCTCAAATCCATTCATCTGAGCCAGTGTCTACAGGTTTGCTCCATAGCCAAAGCCCAATACCAATAGCTATAAAAATAATTTGCAAAACTGGCCACAGTCTACGTTTGAACCATAGTTTCAAATTTTAACCCACATCTCTACCAGACTGAAATCTGCTCAAGAGGGCAGTTCCAGTTGTAACCATTCCTGTTATATGTTTGTGGTTATCTGTGATTTTATGAGAATAATTCTCAGTTTCTAGATTTGAACTGAATCTTCACAATTTCTTAAAATTCATTGAATGAGGATGTTTAAGTGGGCACCCCTGAAAACCTGAGCATTCCAAGGGCTTGGATTGAGAAGCTGAAGAAGTCCTTCTTGATAAAATTGAGTGTAAATCAGCCTGTTTAATTTGTTTTGCCAGAATTATCAGAAGAAAAAGAGACTCATGATTTCTTTATGCCATCCCACAATTATCAGTGTTGTTTGGTTAGTAACCAAATGCCCCCTTGGCACAGAATATTTTGTGGGCCCTGACTGTCCTCATTCCCATTCTGTCAGGCAAATCTCCTAAACTCACAGCTGTGATCCCGTTTCCTTCTAGGATCATGTTTTTAGGGCATTAAAAGTTTTTTTTCTTTCCTGACAGGAACACAGACAGGCCACATCTCCATACAGTGGTGCTTTCCCATGGACAAGGAAATCTAACCTTGATTACTTAGCACTGGATTTTAACTCTGCTTCCCCATCCCCTGTGCAGAAGGTACGAGCCCATCTGAAAAACCCCTCAACCTCCTGTCCTTTTGTCTGCTGGGAGAAAATCTAGACTCAGGGTCACACTCTGCTAGGTGCCCCAAGTGCCATGATGAAGGCAGTGGTGTTTCCAGCTGACTGTATTTGTGTCAGGCTCAAGATTGATGTGATGAAAGCATGGTGAGGGTGCTGACAAGGTGTCCTTAGTGAGACTCACCGGGATGGGATGCTGCTCACACAAGCTTCAGCACAGGGGGTGAGACTGCACTGGGAAGTGCAGCCACGAGGGCTGCTGGGCAAGTGAGTTGATGCTTGCAAGATCTCTGCATGCTCCTTCATTTTCATCCAGTCTCCACAAAGCCTTTCCTGCTAGTTTTCCCCCAAATCTCTTTGCAGTAACAAGTTTGCACCCCATGGTAAATTCGTGGGGGTAAAACGGTACCATCTCTTACAATCTGGCAAAATGTGCATCTTTGTTCTTGCATCACCAAAACCATCTCAATTTCCTTTGCAATGCTGAGAAAATACATTCCTTGTTCCAAAGAACTTCTAACCTGCCTGGGTGGTGGGTAGGTACCACTGCAGAACAATGAACTGCTGTCACTTGGGATCATTTTATGTCCTGTGTATCATTTTCCCCATCAGCCAATACTCCCAGATGCAAAAGACTCAAGGCTCTGAAGCTTTCGTATTTAAGCCCTCCCTGTATCTAAAATCAGTTTAGATTTTAGATCAGGATCACTAAGATGAGGAGAGAATGATGATCTGCATGGAAATAGCCAGTCCAGCACGTTTCCCTGGCTTGCAGTGCTGGGCTGAGTGACAGGGTGGCAGATGGATAATTACAGCTAAAGCAGGCTGTAAAGCAATGCTTTTGTCAGCGGATGTCACTGTGGGCTTCAAGGTGAAGGGAAGCAATCAAGGAAGGAGGGAAAGGGAGAACAGAAAATGAAGCTTAAGTTTCACTAGCACCCCTTTTCAACCTGAAAATTAAAACATTGGTTTTTTTCCTCTCTGTCCCATAGAAACCTTTTCTGTCTGAGGAACAGAGAGTGGACTATGTCCAGGTAGATGAACAGAAGACTCAAGCTTTACAGAACACTAAGCAGGAATGGACAGATGAAAGACAATCAAAAGTTTAAAGAAGATTTGGGATCTGGAGGGGTTTTTTTTGCACTGGAACCACAATGTTAATGAAGCAGCTATCACAGTAGAGCTCGAAGGCAGAGACAGCTGTAGGATGCTTACAGTCTGTGGAGGCATTTTTACTGGAAACCTCTGATTCCTGCTGGAAGAAGGATGTTGTGTGAGTGAGTGGTTCACTGATGACTGAAGTAATGCATTAGCCTTTTTCCTGCCCTTTACCAGTTATGCTACATGGTACCATTTTCTGGCATGATTCTGCAACGAGTCATACACTTAACGTTAACAAATCCACTACAAGTTGTATTAATCTAGTTCGTCCTGCCTTCTCCTTCTGTTGCATAATTCCTAGTTGCTAAAGCTATTTTTTGATATTCCTACAAATGCTGCAGGTGCTCAGAGTGCTTTTATGGCAGCAAGCATCTGACAGGTTTTGGTGACTAATCAACTAAGGGCTAAAATACTGAAACAATAAGAAGAACTTTTTGAATATATAGTGCTTAAGCAAAGAGAATTTTGAAAAATATTTTTCCCCCCGGGTTTAGACATTCTGGCTGTGAGCTGATGCTGTCAGAACTCAAAACGGGACTACATACCCATGCAACTGGAATGCATGGTCTTTGACCCTCTGGATGAAGGTCATGGTGTTCAGCTTCTTCCCTCCATTGTGGCTCATACTTGTCACTTTTCTGTCTGATTCCTACTGATGTTTTCTCCCCTGTCTTGGGAAGTGTCTTTGGCACAACACAGCTGCTCTTCTGGTAGGAGGCTGCAGCCACACAGCTCTTGGCTGGCCAAAATAAAACAGAAAGGGAAGCTGTGAGCCTGTTTCTGCAAGCCTCAAGAGAGCTGGCGGAGGATCAAGACTGCTTTCATCTGCAGGGCAGGAGAAATGCCATTGGAATTGCTCGTAGCAGTCGTCAACCCGATTGTTTCGCTAGACCCACCCCAAAATAAAAAAGCATTAGGAAGTACAGCGTGCTCTGAGCCTGCCAAAACAGGACAACAATGTGCTCACACAGCGTGGGGACCTCTGGGCTCAGGAAACTCATCTACCTTGGGACTTGTTACCGGCACTATCTCAGGATAACATGTGTGTACAGTTTATAAAATGTTTCACTTGAAACGCTTGGCTGCCGTCTTTATTTTACAGAGGCACACTGGTGGGAGCAGGCACTGATGCTGAGTGACCCACACTGGATTTGGGCTCACAGCCTTTGCTCCTCTAGATGAGTCCCAGTAGCCATAAGAGGTCTGACCCTCTCAACACAGACAGACAGACAGACAGACAGATTTCTCCTCTGACAGTGCCAACTAATTGGCCTCCCTTCCTGTGCCTGTTGTTACCACCTTGCATTGCTGTAACCCATCCTAAAAATTCTGATCTACCAACAGAGGTCATAGAAATGTCATTGCGGAAACGATTTCAAGGCATTTCAAGGCTCCTGCTCAGCCTCCTCCCTACACCCCATGTGCTCCCATGGTTCAGGCACTCTGGGAGGGGGAGAGGCAGCAGAGCTAACAGAAACACAGGTTTCCTCCTACCTCAAGAGAGCTGAAGGGCTTGCAAGTCTCACTGGTTTGTTAGCCCAGCCCCTGGGGATCTGTGGTGACCAGGATCTCACTAGGTTACCCTGCAAGAACAAGGTTCACCAGCACCTTTGCTGACTGGGGCAGACTGGGCATGAAGTGTCCCAGGCTAGAGCTGCTTGGAAAACCAGGGTTAGTCCTGCAGACTGCTGAACCTGCTGTTCCTCCTACTCTGCTCCTCCCCACCAAAGCTCTCAAATGAAAGTTGATGTTCATAAAAATTTTGAAAATAATTCCAACTTTTTGATATATATTCCTTGTCTGTCTGGTGTGAAATTCAGTTTGTTAAAACCCAGCTGTTTTGCCCTCTTAACTGATTGTTGTGGTTTGAAAGCAAAACGAATGAGAGGCTCCAAGACAGAGATATAATTTAATAAGAAGAAAGGTAAAAAGGTAAAAGTAAAATAAAATAAATGCAATAACACAAAGGATCACTGACAGAGTCAGAATACAACCTGAGCAGGATGGTGGAAGCAGTCCAGGTGAGGTGCTCTTCCTGAAGCAGTGATCCTGTAGAAAGGTCTGGGAGCTCTGGTCCTCTGGGAATCCAGTGGGTAAGTCCCATTGCACTGTCCCACGTACCAGCTTATATCCAGCTGAGAATGCTTGGCTCCTCCCCCTGGGCAGAGCATCTCACAATAGCATGAGAAGTGTGAAGTGGGTCCTTGATGGCCCATTAACAGAGATAACCCCTGGAGGGAGTTACCTGTGACTCATGGGCCAGGCGTTAATGGGCCATTAGCAGAAGACACCCCAAAGGTCATTAGCAGAAGATACCAAAAAGGCCATTAGCAGAAGAGGCAGGGGGCTTGGGAAAACACTAGCCCACCTGGTTTCAACAGTTCATGAAGATGGTGATAGAATAAATACTTTGTGTACATCCTACACTGCAACCCAGGACACTGATTTAGCAGATCTGTGAGCACCCATGCCCTGGGAGTGATCCTGTGACAGGGACAGGGCATTTGGGGAGGAGGCAGGGGAGAGCTGGACCTGCACAGAGGAAGCATGGAAGGGCCATGGATGTTGAGACCTTTGCCTTTCTGCTCAGAAGAATCGCCTTTCTTTCAAAGTGCAAAAGAACAGAACAATTTGTTACAACACAGGTGTTATTCTGTGTTGCTGAAAGCTCTTGGTATTTCTGATGTACTGAAAGGGTTGAAAGACCAGCTAAAAAGTGTTTTGAATTACAGCCAATCTCCACAAAGGGTGAGTGAAGTTATGTTCTGCTACTGCAGATCAGAACCACACACAGATCAGCTCATGTTTGACTGCAGTGTTTCCTTTCACGGTGTCAGAAAATCTTCTGAAGTGGAAAAAGCACCAAGTTATTGGAGGTAACTGACTCGCTGCTTGTTCTAGTTTATTGTAAAAATATTGACAGTTCAACAAACCTGGTTAAGGGATCATTCAGGAGTTTAAAGACGAAAGAGCTGTATCTGGATTTTTACTGCCCTAAAAGGACATAAGCATTTAGCTTGACTGGGACTGTCCTCAGATGAGAATGGCCCCTTTCAACTTCCTGTGTCCCCTGCTTGCCCTTACAACACTCTTATCTTGATCAAATGCTGCTCGCTGGTTTCTAACTTTCACTTTTAACTAAGAGCTAAATTTGAGGGTTTAATGCAATTTTTCATGTAACTTCTGTTTCCACCTGCTGCTCCAGGGCCCGTGATATACATTCTTGTGCAAATACAACACATGAAACAGGAGCAATTTAAAAAATACTGGGAAAAAAAAATTTAAAAGCAGAGCAGTCCTTCTCAAAGGCTATTTTTTTTTCTTTTGTTTTGGTCAAATTCCACAATACTTGAAAGAGGGTAAAGAGGAGGAGGCTGGTGGGAGGATGGCAAAGGGCAAATCTGCTGTGGCCACCTCACCACTAAGGATTTGGGTGTGAAGGAGCTGCAGCAGCCACGACTGACAAACCTGTGGGCCAGACCCCCTCGAGCCAACTGGTGGGAGTGGAGGAGTGTTACAGGGCAAAAAAGAGTTAAATCAGTTAAATCTGTCTTTAAATCCTAATCCCTTGGCCAAGGAGGAGGGAAAACCTGAAAACTGAGTCAGGTTTTCTGAAAATATAGCCCAGGCCAGAGAGCTCTGGGGCCAGCCAGCCACGCTCCTGATGGTATCCTCTTTTTGCCATGGGTTATTTGCATGTATTTTCTTCAAAAGTGTGGTGAGAGCTGATGCAGAGAGAGGCTCTGCACCTAAAATGAGCACAGTGGCCAGTGGTCCCTTGGCAAACTGCTGAGGGAGTTGGCAGTGCCCAGCCCAGGTATTGTAGTGCCTTCTCCAGGACTGCTGGGGCCTCTCGCTCAGAATGGGGAGAGGGCTGGATGAGCACAACAGTTTTGGTTTAATTGGGAATGTCACCCTGGATGAAGCTTGGTTGCAGGATGACGTGGAAAACAACCAGGCTCAGTGCTTTGAGTCCTGTGGTTATTGTTTGGGCCATCAGCTGGATGTGTTTAATATGGCCTTACTCTCTCCTTCAATGACCCCACATCTGACCAAGGCCTAGCAGGTCCACGACTCATTTGCTTTTTGGACTAAACTACATTTTAATTTATGACAGGAGGCAGCATTAATTTCCTTACTGGCAGAAATGGACACTTGAGCTGAGAAATGCCAGCAGCCACGAGAGTGGCACGAGGTGTTTCCAGGCAGCTCGCCTTGCCAGTGGTAGCACCTGCTTTCTTCATTGTCACTAACTCCATCCTAGTTGCAGATTTTGGAGTTGCAGGGATTCAGAAGTTTAGTAACTCAAAGACCACCAGATGCTGTGATGAGAATGAAGCACAGGGCAATGCCTTCCCTTTGTCCCCCCGTTCCACAAAACTCGCTCAGGTTAAAAAAAAAAATAAAAGCCACCAAAATAGCAGATATTTGCCATGTCAGAGCCAGGATATTTTTTTGTTTTCCAATAAAAATAAATTTTTCTTGTGCAAATGAAGCATTATACTTTTTTTTTTTTTTTTGTATTTGTAAATCTGTGGGGAAGCATTAAACAGTCATCTCTGTTACTAAGGGACAAGTCGTTGCTAGAGGGAAGGGCCTCACCTTCCTCATGTTTCATTGTAATGTTTGGTGTATATATTTGCACATTAAACTGTATCTTTTTTTCTAATAAATTAATATAAAAGGTAGCTGTGATCTTTAATTATTTTGATAAGTGAAGGCACTCACAGGATAAACTCCCACATCTTTCATTTAATGCTTTTTTCCATTTTTTAGTTCTCTTATTAGGCAGTGACTTGTTAACATAAAATACTTGGATGCAAATTCAAACAAATTTGCAAACAAATGTCAGAGGCCTGTGTATCAGGGAGATTATTTGCAGGATAACAAAGAACTCTGGAGTTGTGACTTGGACTCGTGTCTGTGTCCTCCTGAGACAGGGTGAGCTGCAGCCCCCAGTCCCAGCCCCAACTCCTGCTGCCACAGCCAAGGGGCAGGAAGGGGCCACAACTCCTGACCCACCAAGCACAAATTTATTCAGCACATGCTCTGGGCTTGGATACAAAGACTAGTTGTTATTTAACCTGATTAAATTAATGGTTAATTGCCCTGTGTTGAGGAGTGGAGTTGCTGGTAAGATAATTTCCACATGCAGCAAGGTGGGACGTGGGATCCTTTCAGTGTGCACATCTCAGGATGTGGAAGATGAGCCAGGGCAGTCCATGGGAGCAGAGCTGAGCAAACCTTGCTGCTAACAAGCCAGGCAGTTTGGAAATAGTTTATTTATTGCCTCAGGCTAGTGCCACTTTTGGATCTGCATGCTCTGTAATGCTGGTTGGACACCCACGGTGGTGGATGGAGGGAGGTTCAGAGAGCCGCTGGTGGAAACTTGGCTGCACAGCTCAAGACATACAGACACTGTGACTCAGATAAGCCTTTGCCTGCAGCCTTGATAGAAGGGAACTCGGTGACATTTTGTGTTTGGTCTTCGAGGGAGGGCAGGTCAGACAAATTAAAAGGTCAGATAAAGGCTGACTGCCCGTTCACAGCTCTTCCGTGTCCTCTGCCCAGCAGAGCAGAGCCCTTTCATCACAGAGCACTTCCCAGAAAAGAGAGCTCCCTCAACTGCACCTCCTCCAGAGCCTGGGGAGGGAAAAACTGCATCAAAGCCACCATCAGCCCTACCACCATGGAGTGAACCAGGAAAGCCTCAGACTTCTCACACCTCCGTGCAAAGTACTCTAGTCATTGGATGATGATAACAATAATAATAACAATAATAATGTGAAAAAACTGTCAGCAAAGTGTCTGGATTTGGAAGGACTTGGCTCTATAGAGGCTGGCCTCTCTAGTTACATCTGCAATTTCAAACCACATCAAATACTTCCCTGAAGCAAAAAGCCACAGAGCAGCCAGCCAGGTAGCAAAACCAGGTCATCTTCATGGGGTATGAAAAACAAACCTCTCCAAAAAGGCAGCAATTCCCTATCAGAGAATCATAAAATACACCTTGAGTTGGAAGAGACCCGCAGCAAATGTTGAAGTCCAACTCCAGGTCCTGCAGAGTCCCAAGGATCACAGCATGTTCCTGAGAGCATTGCCCAGACTCTTCTGAGCTCTGGCCGGCTGAGCTGAGCCCTAGCATAAGGCTCTGGCAACCTTTTTCTAACACCCAACCTTTCCAGAGCTTTTTTGTCTCTTCAGCTCTTTTGGTTGAAGTGCAATTGCTTTGGTCTATTTTATCTGAAGCTGCTCAGTAGAGCATCTGCCTGAGAAACAGGCATTCCTTCATAGTCCTTGGGTCTGGATCAACTCAGGGCCACAGTGGGGATAGCTCATTTCTCTCCAGGAGATCTCCAAGAGTTTTAGCAACAGAGCCATACTTTATTTCCAATTTTTCATGTGGGCTTTGCAGGACAGTGACTCCCCCCAGGCCAGTGGCAGTAGCAGAAACAACACTGAATTTGTGGGGTATTGGTCCTGCACTTTTGCTACCAACTTATGCAGGCTTCACACTGTGTTTTGACAGGTCTTGAGATCTGCATTTCCCTATCAAACGGCATGTAAAGCTCCTCTTGCAGTTGTTTAGGGCAGAGCGTGCAGAGGGACTGGGCTGTGGGGTTATACATATTTATGGGAGCACACTGGGAGCCAGGGGTAGCACATCCTGCACAAAGGAGGCACTGGCAGAGGCTCAGCCCATCCCCACCTGGGGAGCTGATCCCGGCCCTGTTGTAATGCAGGAACGAGCAGGGAGCGACCCAACCTTTCACTCACTGTCCTGTTTTGTTCTACTTTGACTTTCCTTTCACATCCGATTTTAGCATAAGCTCATTGTTAAACAGCCCCAACATCCTGCTCTGACAGCTTTCAGATCTTGGCATTGGCATATCCATCACTGTGGAAGAGCCTGAACAGCCCTTGCTCTCTGGTGGGCTCACACTGAGGCCTTTAAAGCTGGGGGCAGTTTCAGGGGGTGTTTGCATTGCATGTGTTCCTGGTGGTTGTTGCAGTTCAGTTTGTGCCTTCATTCAGAAATGCTCCATTCTTTGTCCAGGAGCTCAGGCTTCTTGGAATTGCCTCTGACTGTGCTGCTGTCCTCAGAGGGCTGGGTTTGCTACTGCTGCCATCATTTCTTAGCATCCTTCCCCACAGGAGCAGCACGGGGGAGACCTGCTTTGTATTTTCCCCCAGAAGGGAAAAATCCACAGATCCCTCCCATTCTGCCACCTTCTCCAGGAGACTGTCACTCTGCCAGCATTTAGTTTTCCCTGGGAAGGCACAGAGTGTTTTGTAGAGTTCCACAACGATGAAAAGGACAAGACATCAAATAGAGGCAGCACTGGCAGGTGTCTGCAAGCATTTGAGGAGCTGCCAGAAGCCAAACGGAGCTCTTTCCTTTAAATTTCCAGATCAAAATTCAGGACAAGCTTTAAGTGCAACCTTTTATACAGCCTGAAAGTGAGAATTCCTCTGCAGAAGGACATGGAGGATTGAGCAACACAGGGATTCCTAAACCCCCTGTAGTCTCCATAACTCTTCCATATTTCTGTTTAGCATTAATGTGGCTTTCTGGAAGCAGCCAGGCTTATCAGAAAAAGGGAGACAAAGTTTCCAGAAGGAGTCCTAGTGGGGCTTGGCTGTCCCCACCACAGTGGCATCCCTGTTGACAGCCTGTTTGAAGCTCTGAGCTGTTCCCCTTCAAACCTGAGCTGCTTTAGGACATCCCCACCAGGGTCTGATTACCCTGACACAGCTGTGCCCAGCTGCAGCACCCCACGAGAGCTGCAGGGACACACTGACCCTCTCCTGCCTCCTGCTGCTGCTGCTGCTTCTCCTGCCAAACAGCCTCAGATCCACAGGGCTGTGCCTTGGGGCCCCAAAAATCCACAGGCTGAGGGATTTGCCCCATGGCCATAGGAGCAGGTAACTCAGTCAGTCACATCTTAGGGTATGTTCATTCAGACCATGAACAATTTATTTTAAAGCACTGAGCAAGCCCAATGTACTGACACTGGCAAATGAAGCTCCCCCAAAATGTTAAGGGCTTCCCAGGAGAAAATTCATCTGGCTTTTGGTGTAAATTTCATCCATGAAGATGAGGCAGGCAGCAGGACAGCAAAGCAGGCTGTTTACGGTTCAAAACAAGAGGTGTCCTTTTAAAAGTCTTTTTAAAATAAAAAATATAAGATTCATCATTTCTCTGGTTTAACTTCCTCCCCAGTTAGTCAGAAATCATCAGGAAATGGCACTGAAGGAAATCCATGCTGTTCTGCCTGGTCAGCACAAGGAACGTGCTCCTCAGAGGACAGTGCTGGGGGGGCTCTGCCTCTGCCCAGGCAATGCACCAGACACAGCTCAGGAGTGAACTTGCATGACATGTAAAGACAAAATGACAGGGAGGAAAAATAAAAATGGATTTCCATGGTCAGCACACCCAGAACCTGACTTGTGCAACAAATGAAAATTTGGAATGACTCCAGAAATGTCAGTAATTCGTTTTTCCTTGTTTATCAATAGGGAAAGAAAGAAAAAAAAAAAGCCACAAAGGCACACTCTACCGTCCATAAACCTCTTCAGACTTTTCTCAAACAGCTCTGTCTGTTAAATGATACCCAAGGCTCAATGAATACATTCATTTCTACTGCAGACCTGCCTATTTCTCTGTGCTCCTCTCACCAGTGACCACACCATTAATCCTTCCACAATCCTCAGCTGGACTGGACTGGCTCAAAAAGTGCTTGAATTTACTTTTTTTACTTCCAGCCTTTGTGAATCAAGTTGGGAGGAAATGGTGTTTTGGTGTTATTCCATCAGCTATGGTTACCTGTACATTTGTGGCTGCAAAAACAGAGATGCGTAAGTGAAAGCACCATCCTTTTCCATTGGAAATGTAATGTTAATTCTCCTAAAGAGCTTTTGCTAACTCTGCTGACCACAGTTCACAGAAGAAACAGAGGGAGGAGCACATAAAGTGCCTGGTCTGTACTGGGAGGAGGTGAGAAACATGTGCAGGAGCTGGGGGTGAAGGGAAGAGCAGCTATACCCCTGAGGTTACATTTTTTATTATTATTTATTTCCATCCTGCAGATGAGGCACTGCACAGAAAAGTTGAGTAGGTGAGAAACCCCAAACCTCATTTATACAGACTTGTGCAAAGTCTGGATCTTTTCTACGAAGAGATCACAGAATCACAGAATAAGCTAAGTTGGAAGGGACCACAAAGATCACTGAGTCCAGCTCCTGTCCCTGCACAGAACCATCCCCAAGGGTCACCATGTGCCTGAGAGCATTGTCCATGGTTCTCTTTAGAACTGTACCCACTCTACATAATTCTGTGTGAGTGATTTGGCTCTTCCACCACTCTTCAGCTCCCATTTGTGCTTCCCCTTAGGAAACAGACACTGCCAGGCTCACCCTCATGGCCCCTGGGGTGTCACAGAGAGCAGAGCCTCACCCTGGCTGCTCCAACACAGACACAGAAAATCCTCTCTACAGACAGAAAATCAGCTGTGTCCCAGCCTGTATCCAAACTGCACACTCAGAAAGGGAAAAAGAGTCCAGAAATGCATCTTGTGTTTATCAGGATAATTTTTGCTGTGGGCGCCTTCCCTTCCCAGGGAAGCAGCAGGTTCAAGGAGCTCTGTGACATGAGGAAATCCCCGAGGTCCTGCTAGGGAAAAGCTGAGCATGGAGCCCATGCCTGGCTGTGGGAACAGCTCTCTCTGTGTGCCCACCAGCCTCCAGCATGGGGAATTGGCTTTGCTGGTGTAGAAGCCCTGTGCAAGCTCTGTGGATCTAGAGGAAAACACACCCAGCTGCTTCCATCCTGGGGAAAAGTCTGTCTTGGACCTGGGGGAGGAAAACCTGCAGCCTCAGGAGGAGGCAGAAAAAAATCATATTCCACCAGAAGCTTTGCCTGCAAGTACTGTGCCTTGGCAGCTGGTGGGATGTGCTTTCTTAACAAGCTTTTAACTCTGAATGGTCAGAAAATACTTAAAAATCAGATTTCTCTGATAACTCTGACACTTGAACTGCAGCCAAGCAAAGTCCTCTGCTTGGGAAACATTGACACAAAGGTTTCCTGGGGCTGCAGAGCAGCAGTCAGTGTGAGATGGGATCAGTAACTCCAGGCCAGGGTTGAGCAATCTGTTTGTAGAATTGTGATGTGGCCACTTCCCAGGGAGGGGCTCGATTCCCCTCCCCACAACCCCCCAGTACAAAGGGCCAAGGGCAGGGCAGGCAGGGGAAACCCAGTGGGGAAACCTGCAAGGCACAGGGTGAGACAGAGCTGAGCAAAATGCAAACCCTGCCCTGCTGTGCCTGATGCCTTCTTGCTGGTTCCACGGGGAAATTACAGCCCAGGAACCTCCAGGACATCCAGTCCCACCTTGGTGGGAGGTTGGCAGCAGCTTTAGGGTGGGCACAAGGTGTCCAAAGATGTCTGTGGCTAAGTGGGGTAGGAGCTCAGGGCAACACAACTTCCACGTCCCAAAAACATCACCTTTTATCTTGGCTTGGAAAGCATGCAAATATCTGTCCTTTTAAAGGTCTAGAGATAATCCTTGTCTGCTGTTCACATCATGAACAGCAGAGGGAAGGAAAAAAGGAAAATACTTTGAAAGTATTTGAAATACTTTGGTGAAAGAAAGCTCTTGGTGCTGGCAAAGGCTTTCAGGGATTGTGGAATATACTTTGTGCTGTGATTGCTTTTTTTTACCAACCAGCCCTGGCCATGAGCTCCCCCAGTTTCTGCTTAAGCAATAGCCACCAGTGGTGGCTGTGGTGGGCTTGGACTCTGGGAAGACAGATAATGTCAACAGCTAAGGGCCATTAGTCTTGCTCAACAGCTGAGGGCTGCTTGAGCTTGTGCCAACCAAAATACAGCTGGAATGTAAATATGACCATAAGTCAGTCATTTTACTCCATAAATAGCAGCAGCCCAGTGCCTGTTGAGCTCCCCTGCATCACAGCAGGCTGCAGGACCAGAGCTGCCCTTGAGTGGGAACACCTACTCCTCGAGGCTGAGAGAATCCTTGTCATATCAGATGAAGTGAACTAAGAATAAGTGTGCTGAAACTTTGAAACCTTAGCTAAGTGATACAAACAATTGCTCGGGCACATACAGTCCTTCAGACATAAACCATTGACCAAGTCTCTGTCTGGACACAGCTGCACACAGACTCCCCTGAGAAAGGAGTTTAGAATGCAAGGTGTCCTCCTTGAATCCTGTGTCTCCCCTGTGGCTGACCTGTCCTCTCTGCAGGAAGTAATCAAGCAGACCTTGCCATATTGCTACTTCTCTCTTACAGGTGAAGTGTGTCACTCCATCCCTGACATAAACGTTGGGAAGCATCACAAGGCAAAGCCAGAGGGGAGAGAGAGAATTGTGGATTTTGTGGATTTCTTGTGGCCAGTCTCTCTCTCTTGTCCTTGCAGCCAAGACCTGGGGGTGCAGGTAAGCCCAAATCCAGCGTCTCTTGCTATTAGGGCAGGGAAGAGGAACAGCTTCCACTGCCACCTTACATGATGATCTTCCATCTTAGCTTGTGAAACCTTTCAGGGGGAAGTGATTGATCTCAAGCTGCTGTTTGGAGTCATTTTCATAGAAGTCTCCAAATAGATGTTACCCCTCAGTGCTGAAGAAGGCATTTCTTAGGAAAATAAACAGAATGCTGTTATGCTGTTATGCTATTATGCACACCACATTTTGTTGGTGATAGTACTGAAGGGATGAAGTTCAGCTGAATTCCTCTGGCTCCCTGCACACCCACATGTGCCCACGGCACAGGGGAACAAGTCCAGCAGTAACTCGTGGAGCCTTGGGCAGAGCTGAGGGTAAATCCAAGACTTAGGCCCTCCAGTTACAGCAATTCACCCAGATTACTTCTCATAAAAGAGCATTTTTCATCAACTGCTTGGTAACAAAATCAGTCCACATGCTGTTTTGGATAGACTGAGTGCAGAATCATTGCTGCAGTTGCTTGTTCCCAGCCCCACAGTGTCCACTGCCAAGATCCATGATATGCAGTCTGCTTCTACCAAGACCCTTGGATTTATCCAATCCAGAATTTCTGGTATGGGCTTTTGTTTGTGCCACCAAGTTAGATACACAGGACAGAGCTCAAGGACACTCATCAGGCAGGGCCCACTTCTTCCTCCTCCTCTTCCCTGTGTCTCCTTACCTGCTTCTTCTTCACTTGGCAACCATCTGAAAGACTCCCAGCCTCGAGGGGCTGCCAGTGAAACAGTACATTCTGGGACTGAAAAGCACGCAGACCTCTATCTGTAGAAAGGATTTTTATCTCTATAATGTGTATATATATATAGCTTGAGGACACATATATAGATATATTCTCAAGAAGCAGAAGACATCTGTCCCTTACACTGGGATACAGAAGCATGTGGGGCCAGCCTGGAGCTGCACTGTTCCTGTGGGAAGACCAGAATTTCCATTTCTGTGCCTGCCTGGCTGCCCAGTGCCTGCTCTGCTGTGCCTGTGCAAACCAAAACCTTGGGGGCTGTGCCCACCCCAGCACCTCCCTGTGCTGAAAGGGACAGGAAAATGCCTATTTTCCCTGTACCTCCTCCCAGAGGTGCCCAGGAGCAGTGACCACCAGCAGCAGCTTGTGCTCTGACAGGGTAACAAACCAGCCCTGGTTTGATCCAAACACTAGCCATGGTGACTTTTTCAGTTTTCAACTGCATTTATTGCTGTGGGAAAAATGCTGTCTCATGCTTTCAGTATCTTGAGGGTCTGAGCCCATGTTGTGGCTCTTGGGCTCAGGGATTTAAGGGCTGGGTAAGACAAATAAGGTGCAGCCACCTGTAAATTTTGCTCCTGTTTCCTGATCAGGTCAATGATGGATGACTACAGCCAGGTTTTCATGTTATCTGTGGGATTCACTGCAATATTGCTCATCAGTTTTGGTTTGCTAGAAGTGGCCACCACTGCAGAACTGGGCTGGGACTGGTGACACCAATTCTGCAGCTCCTCACCACCAGCAGTGCCACTGCTGCTGTCACAGGGCACACAGCAAGGCAGAGGTGTGAACACTGCATGAGCTGGAAATGTCATGGTACAAATATCTCCCCTGCAGTGTCCTGGGCTCCTTGTCCCAGGGAGATAACCAGCAGTATCTGGCTGTGTCCAGGCACAGGGTGCTCTGAGCCTGGCTGCACCAGCCATGGGGTGGGAACCTGCCAACACCCAGAGTCTTTAGGGTGGAAGGGCCCCAAGCTGCACCACACCTGTCCTCTCCATAACAGTTTTACATGCAAGAATCTTTGCAGTCCCTGTTTTTGTCATTTTTGCCATGTTTTGCCTTCTGAAGCAGGGAGAAAACTGTCCATGTTAATGTAGTAGTTTTTACTCTTTGGCACAGGCACTTCTGTGGTTGCTGGATGGTTCCCCATGGCAGGTGGTGTTCCAGGGCCCAGATTCTGAGAAATCCATCACCCCAGGAGCACAGCACCCATCAGAGACAATCCTGCTCTGATGCTGGCCCATTCCAAACCCACCGGGTCCTCCAGGGGTGGGTGGCACCCTGGTGAAGGATGGCCAGACTGAAGGTATTTGCAATTAACACCCTCTCTGGCTGCCCAGCAGCCTCTGCAGTCCTCACAGCCCTACGCCCTTCTCAGGAGCTGCCTGAAGAAGAAAGTGATGCCATTTCCTTCAGGAGCTCAATTCACAGGTAGCCCTGCTGTGACACTATCAGTTCTCCAGTGGGGTTTTGCTGCTGCCCACCTGCAGGGACACTGTGGCTTTCCTGGGGATGAAAATAGGGACACAGAGACTACCATCACCTTCTGCTGGAAAAGACTCTCTTTCCATGACACTGCAGAGCCCAGTGTCCATGACTGTGTTGCCCTGTGACACCAACCCCAGCCCTGGGTGAGGAGTGGAAGGCTCATCCATCACTAAGATGGTGTGTGTACTTGCATACTAAACCCCACACTTGCATTCATCAGAGAAAAAAAAAAAAAAGCTGTCAGAATTGGGGGTTCATGAGGGGTTGTCAGTACTCCCTTTCCCTTTTTGCTGATTAATTTTATACACAAAAGGGGAATTCTTGCAAAAAAAAA
>VWZU01011166.1:2298852-2327106 GCA_013397095.1 Sterrhoptilus dennistouni | reverse complement strand
CCGGGGCTGGAGCTCAGGCTCGGGGCAGCGCTTCAGCCGGGCCCCGGACAGGGCGGGGGACAGGGGAGAGCCGGCCGCCGGCACCTGGGCGGGGGTGTCGTGTAAACCTGGGCGGACCTGGCTGCTGTGAGCTCCAGAACTTATTTTCCACGTGGAGGGAGCGAGGTTTGTACCACCCTGTCGGGCCCGGGGAGCAAAAATATTCCAGCCTCATGAGCTGTTCCCGGTGAGAGCTGCTTAGCCCCTGTGCTCTGGATACAGTGGTGCTTATTAATCCGGCACCTGGGGAAAAGGTGCGTTTGCTGTTGCAAGCCAGAATTTAATTTTTTTAAGCGCTGTTTCGTCCTTTCGTGCATCCTGTGGACTACAGTTTAAATATTTCGAACATTTCCTAAAATATAATAGTTTTTTGTCTTACGTCTCGGGAAACGAGGTAAAAGATTAAAAGCGAGGTAAAGGGAAGGGCGTAGGTTGATCAGTGCGTTTCTTCTTAGATGGGAGTATGTTGCCGCTAATGCGTTTAAACTTAGTATGTTAAAACCTCTTTCTCTACACCAAATGATGCGGATAATTACCCCTGAAATCTACAGAAATCAGTGGTGTTGCCTCGCTTCAGGTTTTAGTAATAAAGTAGCAATTGGAGTTCGTCTGCTCAGAAGTGAACAAACCTTGTGGGTTCTGTAGCATACCCGCTCTCCAGGTCATGAAAGGAAAATAAGTGTGTGTGTTTCCGTTAAAGAGAGAGGAAAAAGGGCTTGAAGCCTTTTGCTGGTTTCTTCAAAGACAGGCTGGTAGTTTTGCAGGATTCAAGTTGATGGTACTAAAGGGCTGCTGGTTCAGGCTCTCTGCAGAAGCGTTCTGGGTAATATTGTCGGAGGATAGTTGGGATGTGTGACCCTGTGACACTGATGTGCTCATGCTGGCCCGTGTGAGAGCTTTCGGCGTGGATCAAACAGTTAAAACCAGCCAAATCTATATTTCATTTGTTATTGATCTGAATGGGTGCCATCCAAGCTACAATAGTGAACATTGCAGCTATTGTGTTGAAATTAAAAGCCTTAAAACTGGGCAACTGACAATTTGGTTTTTAAAGATACCTTTTAAAAGTTACCTTATTTCTTCTGGTCTTGTGTTCTGCCTGTGGTACAAGTTAAATGAGGTAACCTTTGAGTCCAGAAATGGCAACACAACAGGAAGCCAGAACGTGGTGACAGTTTGCTCAATAGTTTGAAAACTTCTAAATCCTAAAAGAGGTAGTGTGTTGTTTGAGAATGTTATTGAAATAATGTCATCTGCTATAAGTCACCCTTACAAAAGAAACACGGAACAATTCTTAACTTGAGAATAAGCTGAGCTTGCCTTTTGACTAACAAGTTCCTTTTGATCCTGAGCTGTTCTGTGCCAGATGAGTTCTGTATTCTGTGTTATTTATTTGCTTAGACTTTGGCCTAAGACAGACAAAAATCTTGTTGTCTCTTGGTATCTGAAATAGAGGAATGCTTTGGTGGGGTGGGGGAAAAAAAAGGATGGGAAATACGGTTCCTTAAATATGTCGTAACAGGTTAAAAAATCCCAATGAACATGCTCCTGTCCTCATTGAACTCTGCTTTTCAAACAACTGGAACTCTTTGAGTAACATTTCTTATTTTTTCACTTATACACAAGACTTACTTGTATTAAATGTGAGCAGGTGGATAGAAAATACTATAATCTCTGGAAAACAAATCATACAGTATTTTTTTCCAAGATACAGTGCAAGTACTTCCCAATTTAAGTACAGTATGAAGGAAAACATAGCTTGGGTTTAATGTAAAGCTCTGGTAGTTGTACTCTGGTCACTATGGGTGTGTGTCATTCAGAATGCTGCACCATCTGGTATTATTTGTAATTGCTGCTCAGGAAAAAGCTTTACCAGGAACAATTTTTTGAGAGTTGCTGCAGTTGTATCGGGGATTGTGGAGGAGTATCAGTTTGTGCCCTCTGTTCAGATTAGTTCTTAAAATCCCCTTATTGCAAAGTTTCCTCAGCAAGAAAAGCTGTGGTATTACAATATAGGTTTTTACAGAATGGTGTTACATAGGCGGTGTCTGAACTAGAATTTGAAGAGTCTTGTGGTTTGTCTAACTGCTAACAGCTGAGTAGTATAGTCATATTTTACTTTAAGAGTGAAAAAACACCCACAAAAAACCCCACCCCAAAAATCTAAACAATGTCAATGGCCATACTTGGGGATTTACCTTTTAAAGTAGGTCATGATGTCCTAAATAAATCAGCAGATCTATTTCTGTAGTATTTTGTAATGTTTTTGGATAATATAAAATGCTATATAGAGGCTAATCATTCCTCTTGTGGAGCACCTGGAGGTCTTGTCTCTTCTTTCCTGCTGTGCATTCTGTCCCTCCCTCAGCTTCTGATTTGCAGCACAGTGGGGCTTTTGGGGGCAAACCTCCTCTTGTCTAACTACTGAAGAGTCACAAGAAAAAAAAATAAAGCTACAGCCAAGCTGGTAACTGGCAGAGTAAACTTCTGTATAGACAAAAACTTGGAAAAAACAAACTCCTAAATTAATGGCAGCATAAACTTTTCAGTTAACACATTAATGAAAAAACAGCTTCTGTTGAACTTGTATACAGCCCACTTCAGAAGCACTGGGGAGGGGGAAGGTAAACTTTAAACTCCCATATGTATACAAACTTCGGAAACCTTCTAAGAAGTGGTAATTCTGGCACTATAATTCTGGTATTGCCCATTCTTTCTTCTGGCATCCAGAGCTTTTGACTGTCAAATGATGTAGTGTGGTTTTTGCAGAGATGTGTAAGCTGTGATACAGGATAAAGGTGTTCTCTTGAACTCTTTACACAGACCAGTGCCTGTCATTCATTTGGAGTTCTTCAGCAGTTTGTGAAGTTTTTCAGTATAATAATTGAGGAAACTTAACTTGAGCAAAAAAATAGTTAATATTGTTGGGCTCTATAGGTGGGGATTGTATATAGCTTTTTTAAAAAAACATTGGGGCTCTTTGTCCTGTATCCTTGTTTAGTGGGGGAGTGGGACAGAAGAGCTGAATTGCTTTGCTTGTGGTAACGTAACTCAAAATTCAGATTTAGCTATTACTGTATAACTGAAATTTAAAGATTGCTCTCAAAAGTGTACTATGAGCAAACATGGGCATAACAATGTTTGTAACAGTTGAGTGCCATCTTTTAAATCTTCCAGCAAAGTTTTTTTCATCCCTGGCTACATTGAAGAAGTTGACTGAAGTGGCTCTGGTGTTTCACATTTTTGTAATGTGCCATCTCTGATGCAAATTTTTAGAAGAAAAAATATATTTTTAATACTGCTGGGACTGAGGAAAATGGTCTTAATTCTTAGATCTGTCTTAGAGCAGTTTCAGTCTTGTGACAAAGTGGAAGAAATACGTGAATATTAAACTATTATGGTTGCCTTTATCTTATGTAGTTACAGCTCTCTTGAGAGAGATTCCTGACTCAAGAAAATTACGACTTTTCCTATTACTTAAAAGTTGAAAAGTGTGTCAGTTTTTGTCAGTGCCTGGCTGAGAATTTTCCAAAAACCTGATATATGTACATTTTATTTCATTTTTATTATCTGGATTTATGCATGCTGTTCTCTGAAGAGATGTACAGTTTCATAGATGATGTGCCAGTATTTCAGATGAGCTGTGGAAAAGAAATACTCAGTACTGTTCCAGGCAGTAAGATTTCCACAGCTCTTCCAGGTTGCTTGAAAACCCCTATGGTACTCTTCTGGCTTAAAGCTGTTTGATTTTATTTATTTTTCAAAAAAATTATTTATTTTATTTTTGGTTTTCTTTCTTTTTTTTCTTTTTATCTTTTTTTTTTTTATCCTGTGTGATGTTAACATGTTTCTAAATTCCGTTCTAGAAATAGCACCACAGTTTCAGTTGCAGTTGAAATTATTCCTCTGGGTAATTGGCAAAATGCTTGGAGTTGTGAAATGTTTATATAAGTACTGTGATAAGAAAATGAGCATCACTCACCCTGTGCATTTCATTTCAGTTTTTGCTGCCAACATCCATGTTAGTGTTGCCCAGCTGTCAGTCTCTCAGGTGCTTGTGTTCCTTTATAATTCCAGATGTATGGGGATAATAATAATAGCCTTTATCTTCTGTGCTGTGATAGATCCCTACAGTTGTCTCTGTATAGATACTCCTGTTGCAGACTTAGAAGAGTCATATTAAAGAAATGGCACTTGCGTTTCTTTTTATGTATCTCAGTTGTAGAATTAAAATGTAATGCCAACTTTATTATTATTGCTAGTTGTAAAATAATAATTTTTTAAGTTACTCCAAGTAGCCTTATTGAAGCCTTGAAGTACCTTATTTTTAAACTTGGGCTCCTGCAACACACTCTTAAGAAAGTCCAGTTTTGGCGTATAAAATGCACTGACATTTTTTGCTTAGTTTAATATTTTAGAGACATTTTGTTTGTCTGAGAATGTGTTCTTCAATATTGGTGACTGTGCTTGGTGTTATGTGCTTGGGTGTTGAAGGAAATTTAGGCCACAGCCTGAATTAGACTCCTGGTGGCCCTGCCTATGTGAAGTATTTCGTTTTGGTTGCCTTTTGAAATGGACAGACACGGATGTTACCCAGAAGTGCCCACATTTGAGAATAAAGCAATAACAAATAGGGCAGAGCTCTGTCAGCTCCCCTGGTACTGACACTTGACAGAAGACATCTGCATGGCTTCTTGTGGAAGTCAACCTTGATTCTGGCATAAGCTAAACCTTGTTTTGTGGGTGTGGGGCTTAAGGAGAGTTTACCAGCTCGAGCAGTTATTTCAGCATTTTTGTGTGTTGCTAATAAGTGAAAGTTTTCCTCCCAGCTTTCATGTTTTGTACATATCTAGAAACCTGTGACATCTGAATGAAGTTAGTAGCATATTATAACTTGCATTTTATAGCTTTTTACCTTGATGAGATACAAAAATTTGTTACTCTGATAAAATTCCTCTGGTTATTAAACTATTTTAAACATCAGCCCTTAATCAAAGGACTTTTTCTTAATAAACCAATCTTTAGTTAAGGCCCATCTGTAATACACTGTGCACTAGAAAGATACAAACTTGAGGTGCAATATTTCTGTGAAATATTTTGTCCTAAACTATCAGTGTGTGAGCTCTGAGCTGACATTTAAAGTGCTTATGATGATGACATAGTGTGTCCTCTCCGTGCTGCTGCTGAGGCTGAGCAGTTGGCAGGTTCAGTGGTGCCAACACCTCGGATCTCAGCTGCTCCCCAGGCTCCTGCCCTTCGCCAGGTCCTCACCCAGACAAGCTGCACAAACAGCAATGGGCTCTGCTCACAGCCTCAGCTTCAATGGCAGGCCACAAAGGAAGCTTTTCAAACCAGATGTTTGTTTTACTGGCCTTGCCCAGTCCTTCGGGTGTACTTTGATCACACCTGAGCCAAATTTAGCACAGAGAGAATAAATGTCTGATGTGCATGTCTTGAGGGGTTTAGGGTAGTCCTGGATTCAGTGCTCTGCTCTTTTCTCAGCAAGTACCTGCTTTAACCTTCTCAGGCAAGTGCTCTTCCCATGTGTCTGCTGGAGCCTCTTCTGGTTTTGCACTAAATCTCAGGTAGAGTCTTGAACCACTCTGGTTTTGACCTCCCAGGTTTAATGTTCTACTGTTGGGTTTATTGTCAGTCCAGGACACAAAGAGCTTTTTCATATAAAAGCCTGAGACCTACCGTGATCCATCCCAAAATACTCAGTAGGCTTGTGACAGGTGTTTTTAAGTGAAGTGAAAGAGTGGATAGATGCAAATTCTTGCTCTTAGTTCTTAGAGAAAAGAGTTGTATTTTACAGATTTGTGGCATCTCATTTGCCATCATGTGTGAGTACTCAGGCCTGGGTCGGAGTGGCAGGGTTGTGCTGCCTGTGGATCTCATGAGCTTGGGGTGTCTCAGCTTTTCCTTGCTTCTCAGATTTTCATTTTTTTGGTTAGATGGAGTGGCCTTGGGCATTGAGCATCCAGAAGGTTGCTCACACTGGCTTCCAGAGACCAATTTGGGCTCCATTTTAATGAAGAGGTTATTTATTGATGAGATATTTGGACTCTGTAAATTGAAATGCCTTTGAAGTTCATACTTGGAGTGTTTCAGTAAAATGTAGAGAATCTGAGCAAGGAGAGTAAGGGAACTCAATTATTTCTTAAACAAAGAATGGTTCCAGTATGGATTCTCAGTGTAAAAACCACAAAATAACATGTTGATCATTTAAGTCATTGTAATGCTTTGATTTTTTTTTCCTTTAATTTAGATCTAATACAGTGCACAAATGAAATGAATGTGAATATTCCACAGTTGGCAGATACACTCTTTGAGAGAACTGCAAACAGTAGCTGGGTTGTAGTGTTCAAAGCTCTAATTACAACACACCACCTCATGATGTATGGAAATGAGGTAAGACATTATTTGTTCTGTTAAAGCCTACGTGACAGCTTTTAAAAATTTGTCTCAATCTTTAAAGCTTTAGTTATGTACTTCAGTTTTTCAAAGATTTTGTTTTTCCTCTGCTGATGGCTCTAAAGTATTTGTCCAGAGGGGGAAAAAGTATTCCTTCATTATTTCATAATGAAAATATATTAGCACTTACAACTTACTTACAGGTATCCAGGTTGGTCTGTGAGGGGATAATGAGTGACCTTTCTAGAATAAAGGCTTGGAAAACTTCTGATGAGCTTTACTTCATTAGGGCAGTGCTTATCAGTAAGAGCACAGCAGAGGAGTCTTGTTAGCACTCCATAAATGTGCAGCTAACCTAACAACAGATAAGAAAGAACACTTGCTAAAGGGGAGAGGAATATGGTGACTAGAATATTTGATCTTGCAAAACATCATCTAATGGGCTGAGTCTTCATATGTTGTTGCTGTTAACATTCCTCTACTGCCTTTAATTCACTTAAATTATTTGATCACAATTTATTAAAAGCTTCCTAGTCAGTAATGTGGAGTTAGAAATGTGGCCTCTCTTGCACAAGCCTTAGGTTAAAAGCTAAACTTTTAACAGGTGACAGTCCTGAACCTCTGTGTGGTCATTGACCCAAGAAATGATTGTTGACCACTGGTAATGTTGAAGTGATGATTCTTAAAAGTGTTTTCCAGCCATTAAACTGCTGTGAAAACTCGTTTTTCCTCCTCTCTACAAAGCTCTGAACTTGATTGAAATGACCTGTGAAACACAGTGTGCTCTTCACACTACAGTTGAGCTATGTCAGACTTCAGGAGCTTGGATAATGCAGGCTTGGATAATTATTGTTTTCTGTTTTCCAGCTTGTCTGTTCTAAAGTACAAAGTTAACTAGGCAGCTTCCTCTAGGAATTATTTGTATTTTATTCATGAGCAGTGATATCTCTTGGCTTAGTTTTAATTTATATTTTTGCCAAGTCGAGTATTGGAGTTCAGAGGCTTTGCTAATGAGTATTTTTAGGTTTTCCTCTAAATTTTTTCCCTTTTAACTAATTTATGTTGTAGATAGAGGTGACTAGAAACAGTGACAAAGTAAGTGTAGTTTGTTTGTAATATGCTTCTTCTATATTTTAACTCTCACAACAATTACAGTCTCAACTTTTTCTCCACCAACAGCGCTTTATCCAGTATCTCGCATCCCGGAACACTTTGTTCAACTTAAATAACTACCTGGACAAAAGTGCCATGCAGGGTAAGGATCTTTCACTGAAGGAAATAACTCTGCTCCTTTTTCTTCTCTCTGATGGTGCATGTGTCAGTGCACACTAGGAGCTAAATGACATTTAAATGGAAGGGTGCTTTGATTTTTATTGTGTGAGACACCAAAGAGAGTCCAGGCAAGAATGTAGACACAGATAAAGTGAGATTCTGAGTTACCTAGGTGAGTGCTAGACATCTGTAATGTGTGTACCATTGCACACACAGCTGTAAATTTTACAAAGTGAGCTCTCGATGCTCATTAGAATAAACCTGATGAATCATCAGCATAACAATAATTTTTGTTGTTGCATTTTAAAGCCTCGGGAGTAAATGTTTACTGTTAAGGTACATGGAATGATAACTAGGATGTGCTGTATAAATAGGGAGAACTTCTTCAAATCTGAGTCCTTTAATTACGTGCTAGTGGTAGAACACCTTTTTAGGTTTTTATGTGGGTTTTGAGGGATGGCAGATAAGTTACCAAACTCCTCAGCATTTTACTAGGCGTACATTTTTATTCTAATTTCAAGAGTATCTTAACGAGAACTGTTTGGTGCTTGCCTAATCTTTTATGCTCAGTTCTTGTCTAATATTTTAATGTGTTCAGGTGTTTATTCTCATAATTGCAAGAAATGCTTTCCTAATCTTAGCAACTTAGAAAGAAACTAACATATCTCAAGATTCCAAAAGGTGCCTAGGAAGGACTTATTATGCAAGCTGATGTGAAATAGGCTGGTAGGAGAACAGTTCTTAAAAAGAACTGAAAAGCTGTACCCCTTTGAAATGTCTAACTTCCAAATGCTTGACTTCTAGGCTATGATATGTCTACCTTCATTAGGAGATACAGCAGATACTTGAATGAAAAAGCACTTTCCTATAGACTTGTAGCAGTTGACTTCACCAAAATGAAAAGAGGGTAAGAGTACTACTGTTACTTCTGTTTGATCCTTCCTCTTGCAGGGGGTGGGGCAGGGAGGAGCACAGTTGTTCTTGAGCTTGGCATAGAATGGTGTTCCTTTGGCCCTTTGAGGCAAAATTTTGTTGTTGAAACAATACAATGTGTGCTGAAGTCTCTGTATCTTGTGAATGTGTGTCTTTTACTCTGTAGGATAGATGGAGTGATGAGAACTATGAATCCTGAAAAGCTTCTGAAAACCCTTCCAATCATACAGAACCAGCTGGATGCACTCCTTGATTTTGATGTAAGCACTTAAAGCTCAGTGTTAAGTAACACTCTCTCATTTTGAAGTGAGAGTTTCATTATTTTGTCAAATACTAATTTACTTTCTCATTGCTTTCTACACAGGCAAATCCAAATGAACTAACAAATGGTGTTATAAATGCTGCCTTTATGCTCCTCTTTAAAGATTCCATTAGACTTTTTGCAGCATACAATGAGGGGATTATTAATCTTTTAGGTATGTGAGAATTTTTTTAGCTTTTAAGTTTTGTGAAAGATATTGAGAAAACTGAAGAACATGGACAATTTCTGACTGCAGTTTCTTAATAAATTGTCTCTGCTCTATTGCTGTTGAATGAAGCCTGTCTTAGTTTTAGTGACCAGGAGCATAGGCTTACACATCCACTGCTGCCTGGAAGAATACATGTTGAAACAGAAAGTGAAATGAGAGAGTGATTGGTGAGACTGAAACAAAAATACCATGAAAATGCAATGAACCTTTGCAATTGGACTGTACAGGTTTGGTAAACTTTGTGGTGTTTTGAGTATTTAATATACTCACAGTATGGCTGAATTCTGTTTTCTTGTACTTTCTTTGAAACTTGACTGGTACCTGAATCTGCCTGAGCTGATGAGATGAAGTGCAGGGGTTTTTTAAAAGGATGATAAGCTCTTAGCAAAGGCTTTTCATTGCTATTTAAGCAAATTTCTCAATGAAACCATCAGTTTGTTCTGTTAATCCATTAGTTTTTACTCAGTGCCATATTTGTAAGTATACAGGGCAAAACCATAAAAATTGAAGGATGTGATTGATGCTCCTTTTGCTAGGTCAGCTCAGTTTATGTAGCCAATTCAGTATTAAAATGTATTGATACAGGGTCTAAAAAGGTGAATAAATACCAGGAATATTTTCAAATGATAAAATAATTGTCTCATTGCCAGCTAATAAGCTGACTTTTTGAAAATATTCATCATAATACCTAATTTAACAATTTGCACTGATTCACATCCATGTTTAATAAATTTTTGCATTATAGTCTAATACATTGAAACAGAAAAGTCCGTGGTTTTGTACTGATTGACTTCCTGTAAAAGATTTCAGGTATTCCTGTAAGCTTAAAAATCTGAATAGCTTGAAGTTACTGCTGTCTGTTCTCTTACTGAAGCTTGTGTGAAATTAACTTCTATAATACTGTGTCACCTTTTTGTTGGGGAGGATGTTATCTCACAAGAGTTTTATTTGCATCCTCAGAAAGATATTTTGATATGAAGAAGAACCAGTGCAAAGAAGGCTTGGATATTTACAAAAAATTTCTAGCCAGAATGACCAAATTGTCAGAGTTCCTCAAAGTAGCAGAGGTAAATAAATTTATGTGGATGGAAAGGATATAATTTAGCTGTCTGTATTGATACAATATCAATATTCATAGAAAAACTTTAAACATATTGTTTGCTTAACTTCACTATAAAAGGAAGCATTCTAGAAGTTGGGTATTTCAAAGATTGTATATGCTTATTAATGTGGGGTAGGATTCTTGGGTATTCTTTTTATTAGCCAGATCACATAGTAAGCTTTCTGAAGGATCATGATAAATTTCATGAATGCTCCAGAATGTACAAATTTATTATTACAGTCTATTTAAAGATATTTTAGGGCTCTCCTTTACTGTAAGTGCTTACAAATTGAGAACTAGTTTCAGCAGCAATGTGGCTATTTCTAATGCCTCCAGCAGGCTTTTCTGCATGGAAGTTAGGCTGGATGAAAGCTGAGTTTGCCTTGAGATGCAGTTTAATGCATTTGTGATTTCTGAGGTGTGTTCCTAGTGAAACTAGTACCTGTTCAGAAAATTGAATATCCCTTTTATACATAACTTGTATGTAACATTCAGACACTGCTATTTTTTATTTTCATTTTCACTGCATGTAGTAATGTACTTTTATTTCCTTCTTTTTTGTAAACCCAGCAAGTTGGAATTGATCAGGGTGACATTCCAGATCTTACTCAGGTCAGTGTACATTGCATATTGATTAACCCAATTATTTTGTTCTTTGTGTTTTTAAAGGTTGGTATGTATCATAGTAATCATTCATCTGAAGACTGTATTCTCTTCTGTGTATTCATATGTGGGAAATATGCATAGTAGCTTCTCACATGGATTAAATATATTCAATACTTTGCAGTTCTTTATGAGATTTGTTGATTGTTTAAAGCAATAAAACCCACAGAAAATATTTTTTAAGAACTTCTGGTTTTTATCACAGAGGATTCCTAGGCAGGTCAGCCAGAAGTATCTTGCCATACCTAGAGGAAAACCTTCTATTTCACTTTAACTTCATGTCTTCCAACACACTTAAAGATGACAGTGAGCTGGTTCAGTTGAAATCTTTTTCTGTCCCTTTAAGTCTAAGAATAAATTTGATGTTTCTATATCAGCTCTTAATGCTGGCTTTGATTTTGCTCAGTAGTATGAGGGACATGTGCAGTGCTGGAAAACTGGGTCTGAAAGGTGGAAAGCAGGGAAACACCTCCAGTGAGGATAAACTGGGCAGAAAGGAGGTGAGAAAATGGTTTGACCTAGTGAACAGGAAGCACTGCTAGGCCACAGAGGCCAACAAGGTTATTCTGTGAGAGTCCCTTCAGTTATAGGGATGTTTTATTTCTCTCCTAGGGCAAATCCAACAGAGCAGAGTGTTTGTCATGATTTCTGTAGCACAGGGTAACCTGCAGGGTGCAATAAACAGCCTGAGGAGACTTGGGCACAAACTGCAGTGCCGTAGAGCTTGAGTACTGGAGTACAATCAGTGAGAAACTAAAACTCTAGTGTGTAATGTTTGAACAGACACATCTAACCCTACACTAGCTTCTTGAAATTAAATTTCATGGGTTAATCATGAAGAATATATCTAATGTGAAGATTTACCTAACCTTAATCAGTGTCTTTTTAAAATGGAAATCAAACCTAAGCCACCAACTTCCATTGTCAGTGGTGTTCATTACTGCCTACAGTATGATTTCCATCTGAAATCATGCATGCTTCAAAGCACAAATCTCTAATGCTTGCTCCTAGCATTTAATATTAATCACTTCAAGAACTTGCCTGTGTGGTATAAAAGAAATATGACTGAAACCACCAGGGTAAGAGCAGGTAATGATTGAAAACAGTAGTTTGAAGTTTTCTCTTGGTGTTTGATCTTAGCCTCATACTTTGTCTTTTGATTAGTACTGCAATATTCAGCTGGGCTGTATTGTGCTAATCACATTATACTCAAGTCTGAAGTTATTTATACCTCACTGGGTTAGTGTGATCTTGTCCACTTAATTGGGTCATTATAAGGCCCTTGAAAGCAAGTGAGGGTTTTTTATTTACTGGGAATAGGAGTATTTAACTTCATTTTGCTGCTTTTTTAATCTGAAACTTTCAGTGAGAAAATAATCTACTCTGCCCACAACATTTTATTTCTAATAGTTCAGCTGTTTTGTTGTAAGTGCATTTATATGAGAAAAGCAGTTCTGAGCTGGTGGTAGACCTCAGCATCCTGTGCATTTTGGCAATTTCAGTGCCACTATTAAGCATTCCACTTAGACAGAAAATTTCATGGCATTTAATATGAGCTGAGTAATTGTACATCCACTTAGTGCCACTTCAAAAGCATTTGCTGAAATTTCTTAATACTGCTACTTTTGCCTGTTTCTGTGAAGAAAATATTTTCCTTTGTAGGTGCCCTGTTTCACAGTGATGTTGCTTTCAGTTAATAGCTGTTCCTGTGAACATAACTGGGTTGTTTCCCTCTGTATGGATGTTAGTCTCTCATGTGTTTTGGGGGCTGGGGCATGGAGGTGAATCATGAAATACAGCCTTTCTCAAGTCACTGGCTGGCTTAGCCCAGGTGTCATTTGTGACATAAAACTCCCTTGTTCACTCCAAGTCCGATGCTTTGTTAGGTATCTGCAGTAATGACAAAGTTCAGAGGAGGTTACTGGATTGTTTGGTTTAGTTCTTGTGGTTGAGGGGTTTGTTCTCAGAGGGTTTTAGAAAAAGTAAGTACAGAATATGCATTTCCATACAAATAAGTTAGAGTGGCTTTGAGAGGAAAGAAAGATGAGGAAAAGCTTTCTGGAATTAGGGCATGGTCTCCTGTTACTAAGATTATCTAAGTAGCTGTGTCATGCCTTCTGCGAGCTATTAAAGGTAAAAGTATCGGGAGGTTAGGTTGGATTGGTTTTTTTGGGTTTGTTTTTTGCTTGTTTTTGTTTGGTTGGTTTTTTGTTTGGTGTGGTTTGTTTTTGTTTTGTCCCTGATACCTTCCCAAAAGGGTATTTCAGAATGTCCCCCTTGGGATTTAGCTGTCTGGGTCGAATGCTGAATTTATTCATGACCTGTTGTTGAGGTAACTACACTGTCTTAGCTGACCTTGCTCTACTTAAGAAATACAAGCTCAGGTCTTCATTTTAAGACCAGCAGTTTTTAGGATTATTCTGATGGCCTTTTTTTTTTTTTTTTTTTCCATCTCTTTATTCGTCTAGCTTGAATTTGCCTTCAATGAAAGTGGGAAGGTAGAATTGTGCTCAGTATTTCAAAGGGGAGTTTGCTTGCCAAAGCTTTGCGTGAATAATATTTTCCTCTTTCCAGGAAATGCCTTGTTCTAGCTTTTGGTACAGAAGGGCTAGCAAGGGCAAGTTTGTTTTTCCTCCAGACAATGCCTGTTATATCTGTTCTACCTCCTGAAAGTTGGCAAGTGGTAAGAGGGGCTTAATGTCTCTGAAACCCTGCCAGGTGAGGCAGACTGAGCTGGCAAAGAGATTTAAATTTTAGAGGTACATTCCCTTCATCTAAAAATCTGCAGGAGGATTTATTTCACTTAGAGTAATTGAGTTGGTTTATTGTACAGTTACATGTTGACTAGCTACTCAGTCTGAGTAGTGTCCTTGGGATCAGACTGGATTTGATTCCCTGTTTTATCAAACCTAACGTCCTGCTGTTTTCAGGTGTTCCTACTGCAAGCCTTTGGCTGTAAATATTTGAGTGGAGAGTGACTGTGTTGTGTCTTGGGAAAGTAGATCAAAAATGCCAGGTCTTTTTTTGGGGACTTCAGTGAGTTTAAGGGAGTAGTGCTTCATCATCTCTGGTTATTCTGTTAATTCTAACATAGCAAACACTGTTGCCAAAACAAGAATCTAACTTGCATGCACAGAAGCAGGGCCGCTCTGGGGAGTCCTTCCTTCCTGCCCCTGTGGTCCCCCTCCTTTTAAGGAACCACCAGTGAGATGGAATTTGGGTGTGTAGGATGGCAGCAAAACCCAAAGGCACAATTACTGATGTGTGAGATTCTGTTTGTTTTCACTTTGGGAGAAAAAGAATCTGTGTACTAAACGATGATGTGTTGATAGAAGCAATGTTTTGTAAATACTTTTAATTTTAGGCACCCAGCAGCTTGCTTGAGGCACTGGAACAGCATTTGGCTTCTGTGGAGGGAAAGAAAACAAAGGAAGTCTCTGCTGCCAGCAGGTGAGCACCCAAAGAATTACAATGCCTGTACCTAAGATTTGTCATTGTCATTTTAACAATTTTCAGGATCCAGTCATGTGGTGTTCTTGATTTTTATTCGCTTCTGAATGTATCTTCCTAGAAATAGAAATGAAACATCTAGTGGGAATAGTCTGATAGCTTAACCACATCTGAAATGTAGGTATGTCTGCCTGTGTCTCAGGCAGACTTCTGATTATGCTGTAATAAACTGCTGGGCTGAGACTTTGTATATTATTCTTTTTAGCTTTTACTTTTTTAAAGTCCTTTGAGTTGTAACATTTTATAAGATGTTTGGATTTTGATACTCTTCTTACCCAAGATAGGATGGCATTTATCTGGATTGTTATTATTTATATATTTGTGGTCTACCCCTCAGACCATTTATCTTAACCTTCTCATTAAAGTTCTTCAGCCCCTCCTCAGAAGAGCCAAATTAGCTTAGATATGTTGTGCTGAAAGAAATTGTGTTGTTATTTCTGTCAAGTACAGTGTCAGTATGTATGAAAATACTTCTGACTGAATAATGAGAGATTTCTTTTAGAGAGACATTCTCCCACAGGAACTTGGTAAATATTGATAAATGTATCAGGCTGAGCCGTGTTCCCAATTTGCTGTCTTTCTCCTCAGATTATTTTTTTCAGGAATCCGAGGATTCACTGCCACAATATTCTGTTCATATGTGTAATGTGTGTAAAATGCTGTGCTTTCTTTGCTATTACATAGTGCACAAACAAGCTTTCTGTGCCTCTACCACTTGAGTAGCATTCTAGTCTAACTTGAAAGAGGAGAGACAACTGCTATGTCCCACATTTTCCAGTTCCTACCCACTGAAACTCGAGGGAGTCACTCTGTACTTGTGCCTCTTTGTCACCCAACTGTTTTTGGGGTGTCTGCTCTTATGTACCAGAGAGTAAGGGGAGAAGTGATGGGAGGAGGATGACACACAACTAGATAAGGCACTTGATGATTAAACTGTAAGTGATGTATACCTGACGACGGGTTTTTTAATAACATTTTTTTAAATTATTGCTGTTTATAGAGCCAGTGCCCTGTCCAGTGCTGTTTCCACACTTGCCAATACAGGAATGTCATTCAGCAGGATGGATGAGAAGGAAAAGCAGCAGGCACTGGAGGAAGAACAAGTGAGACTGCAGGCACTTAAGGTAGGATGGTTTTAACAAGTTTTATATTCCAAGATTTTTCCTAACTGGGTCAAATAGTGTGTGGAGAGGAAGCTTGCAAGGTCACTCAGTGTTTTATGTGAGCAATGTGAGCTGTGTAAGACATACACTGTGCTTTGACCAGTGCTGTAAAAATGCAGTGAACATATCTAGAAGCAGCGAGGGATGTAAATCTGAAATGAATTTAAATAAGGGTGTTACATTTCTGTGTTATTTTTGGGTTGTACATTGTCACACTGATTTTTGAACATCTGAGTTGAACCATGAAGAGATTCTTAAAGTAGGGAGGTGATTCTTCCTGAACGAAGGTCCATTGAGCTGTTTCTCTGAGTGACTCTGGAGGGAGCCTGTAGCTTGACTAGAAGTGATTTACTTGTAGCCAGATGTGGACTAAAAAATAATTATTCAAAACATCAAGTCTCACCTTGATTTTTACATGCTTTGTTAAATACTCTTATCTCTAATTTCAATTATTTTTCTGGTTTTAGGACTTTATAGAGGATTTTTTTTTCATTTATTAAGACCCCATAATTAAAATTTTCTTCTTAGGGAAGATCTCCAGGACTGAAATGCTAATTAATTAGTAAGACTAAAATGCCAACTGTCTCTCTCATCTTTCAGGAGCAGCGATTAAGAGAAATCTCTGTGGTATCAAATTCCACTTCCACATCAGCATCCCCAAGCACTTTATCAGGAAAAAGTGTGAATACCACTGTAGCTGTTGACCTCTTTGCTGCACCAGCACCCACAACAAATAGGTGAGAGAGATTTTGCTTTCCAAAATAAACAGGAATTACTGCACTGACCTGTAGTACCACAGTCAGCTGTAAAACTGTGATCCCAGTTACCTCTCAGTTGCCTTTTGCTGTCTTCTTGATGTACCCACAGGAATTTTTTAAATTACCAGGTTGTTGTGTCACTGTTGTTAATGGGCTGCTAGCAAATAAGAGAAAATGAGATTGGTACGAATGTTCATAAAAACAAGAATACAATGCCTGTTACATATCTTCATATTTCTCTCTCTCTCATTTTTTATTCAGCATGCCCAACCTTTCTAGTGATCTTTTTGATCTTCAGCCTGCATTTGTTCCAACTGTACAAAGTACTCCAGCTATATCAACATCAGCAAGCAGTGCTTGGGGAGGTGAGCTCATACCTTGATTTGACTGTCTAAATAAGGGAATTCTTAGAATACAAAGTTCATACTTAATTGAATCTGCATCTTAAGCCTTAACTATTTTGCATCCAAACATTCATAACAAAATATGAAGTAAATAATCTGAAAATTCTGACAGACTTCCTTGAAGACAGCATTAGTGTTGATGGAACAAAGGAGTGGAACTGTTCAATAAAGGGGACAGGGAGAAGAAATGTAACTAAAGATCAAAGCTGAAAAATACTGGGAAATAAAACCTAAGCAGGTATAACTGAAAATATCCTAAACTAGTAATTCCATCCAATTAAGCAATATTTAATATACTTCTCATTTAAATGGTGTTGGTAACTTCAGAGTTGTTGTAAAAAAGCTGTGGACCCCAGTTTCTTCACCCATCCTTCCAAAGAATGGTCAGGTTAGATGTCAAAGAAATGCTTAAATGCCGAAAGAAGGCAATGTTCACACCCTAAAATGTTAGTATTTTAATAGGTGGAATTAATACTTTTATGTGCTATTTAAAAGGTACATTATTGAAGCAAAAAATACAGTATCTAATTTCTTCGATATATGTTCTCTCATTCTCCCCCTCCCACCCAATGTCAATGCTAGAATTATTTTCCCTAAATAGAAAGCTGTTGGATTTTGATCTGAAACTAAGAATTTGTATCTCAAATTTGTATCCAGATAACATTTATCTAAAATTTCTATCTAACTTGGATCATTAATTGGAATATTTACGATTTGACTTTGTCTAGAGAATCTCATACTCAATCATTTCAGTCTGTTTTTCTTTTCCGTTATTTGTACTCTGTCTTCTTTCCTTCACTTCTGCATCTGAAAGGTCCTTTCTCGTCTTCAAATGGTTGTGTTGGTTCTCCACCTCATCTGGACATCTTTGACATGAAGCCAGTTGAAGAAGCTGTAAAATCTGCCACCCCTTTCATCAATTCTTCTTTTTCCTCCAAACAAACAGTGGAACTGTTTAGTGGTAAAAAAAACAAACCCCATGTAATTTATTTGCAACTGGAGGTGATAACACTAATAATGTGGGCCATGTAATCTTTTTGTGATTTGGGCCAATCTTTACTTTTTATTAACAAGTGAAAACGGTGCATTAATTCCAGGTGTAGTAAATTATATGTTTGCTTAAATGTTTATTTCTGTAGTTGAAATAAACTATTATTTTGTTCTCCTTGCCCAGTCTAGACATCCTAAAACTTGCAGCTGAAATCTGCTGATTTCTTTAAAACTGCAGCCTCCTTTCTCTTTTGTGATGGGGAATGCAGGAGTTACTTGGCTTTTCAAATATGCAAAATAAAAAAAAAAAAACCTTTTTATAATAGTAAAATTTCCTAATTTTTAACTGCAAACTTGTTAGGTTCCCTCTTCCTTTTTATCTTTAAAACTGATCTTATTTTCTTCTCTCTTTTTGCAAAGATGACTTTAGTGGTCATAAACCAACATATGCTTCTGTGTATCATCCTGTGACTGTTGATGGTAATTTGATTTTTTTGTTGTTGTTTTTTAAAACTTTCTGGTTTCACTGGAATGAGTGATATTTACTTCAGGGGTGTATTTCATTACTCAACCTTTTTTTCAGGTTTTCCTCTTCCTTCAGCTTCTCCGAGTACCACCTCTTCAACAATTAATGTGGACTTTGATGCTGTTTTTGGAGGAAAATCTACAGCACCAGAATACAGGACTGCAAGTGGTAAAAACTGCCTTATGACTATTTTATACCCTACAGGCAAAAACTGCTTAACAATTTAGCATAATTGCTATTGCAGTCAGAAATTTAATAACTTAATATATTTGCAAGGTGATTATGGGCTGATAAGAGGCAATCAGTTCAGTTGTTAGTAGTTATTTACTTTAAAATTAGTGATTTGACATTGACTGATTTAATTCTCAGTGTTAATAACTGTTTTCTCTCTCTCTGGGGGAACAAACTTTGACGTGGCCCACTGGATGTCTCCTAACGGGTAAGCTCCTGTTCATTTGTCTTCTCTGCTTTTGACACATGGTGATGAATTCCCTCTGACTCCATTCAGAGGCACAGCAGAACTGGTTGTGTGTGTTTCTTAAAGAATACCTGAGTTAGAGTCTCTGTTCTGTATAGCAGAGTATTGTTGAAGTGCAGTTAAAGATGCTTTTAGATTAGTAGGTACAATATAGTATTTCATAAAAAATAAGAAGTTAAACTATGCTTTTATCAAGTCTTAAATACTTCCATCACGTTGAACCTTCACATATAAATACTGAAATTGGTGTTCTCTAAAGAAAATACCTCCCTGGCCTGTGGATGTAATTTATTAACTGCAGTGTAACCATTTTGTTAACAGTTGCTTTTGTTTTCTTTGTTTAGGTTTTAACATTCTAGACGATGTATTGCAACCCACGGTACCACCACAAAATCAAAGAGCCACTGTAGCCAACCAGCAAAGTGGAAAAATTTTAGCAAATGATCTTGATTCTTCACTTGCTAATCTAGTAGGAAGTAAGTGTGAAACTTCTAAAATTAACTTTCCCATTTGTTACTGAAAGCAAAACAAGCTTTTTCCCCTCTCCCAAATAAAGATGCTTAAAGATTTTGTCCCTTTTTTCTCCCACAGATCTTGGGTTTGGAGGAACTCCATCAAAAAAGTAAGTGCATATATGTTAATATTAGAATGTTGGATATTCTCACATGGGTATTTGATAGTCTCTGGCACTGACATGGCAAGGATCTCATCTCTTGAAATAATCTGAAATAATTGAGAAGTGCATTGGAAACAGTGTGTTTATGGTCAGTCACCATAACACAGCCAACCTGAACTTTTAAAGTAACTCACTTTAATTAGTTTTGCAATTGCTGTATTTTTATTGAAGTAAAAAACAAAACACTCTAAAAGTTACATCAAACTCCATTTAATCATTGTAGGCACAGTGCAGTACTGATAATTCACTTTTAACACAAACAGAACCTCCAGACTTCACGCTTACTGGAGAAAAGATACATAATTAATTACTGAAATTCTGAGTGTTTCTTCATAGATTGCAGCTGTGTGCATGCATTAAGGCATGTTTGGGTTTCCTGTTCTGTTGTTTTACTCTAGGTGTTGCCTCTCCATGAGAACTAACAACATGGTTTCATTTTAGATCAGATATGCAGTGGTCTCAGCCTACAGAGAAGAAACTTACTGGTGGAACAAACTGGCAAGCAAAAACAAGCACATCGACCACGTGGAACCCGACTCCCTTACCCACTATTCCACACATGGTAATTTCTGTGCTGTGAAGTCACACTTCATTCGAGCAAATGCTGCTTCTCTGCCTTCATTAATTTATAAAGAACAGCAAAGGCTTTTGATACAAGACTGAGGGGTAGCAGGGAATGCTTACAGGATCTTGAGGAATGAGGTGGAGATTTTAGCATGCTTTATTTCCCCTCACTGAAATCTTCTGTATTAAGGACTTAAATCTCAAGTGAAAGGCTGATTACGTGTCTCAGTTCATAAATTCTTTTGGGATTGAAACAAACGATCCCAGTCCAGAAAATTCCTGATGTGCATGTTTGAGATGCTCCCACTCCCCCCTCCCATGCACGCTCCCCCCTCCCATGCATATGTGCACACAAAAATTCACCTTTAAGAATCCAGGGAATGTGTTTTAAGGGCAAAACTGCTGTTCCTTCTAGTCTTTGCTCCTTGTTCACTTTTATCATGGAACACTGTTGCAAGCCCAGGCAAGGCACCTTAATAGTGAGGTCAAGCAGCTCTTTGGACTTTCAATAATGCTCAACAGCAAATTCATATTTTTAACTCAGTTCAAAATGTTAAGTGTATCTTTTATGGTTATTTGAATGAAGAATTTTCATTTCTAGGAGGGATATTTGTAGGCAACTGACTTTTCTGTGCTTCTTAAAAGATTTTTCAAGTGTGTTGTTTTCATAATATATTCATAGAAATATGAATCACTTCTAAAATATAACTGTCTTAGAGGGAAGTAGATGTTCATCTCAGTTATATAGACAACTACATAATTAGCACATTTGCTGTGAATTTTGGACTGCTTCTGACTTAATTTTGCAATAAGCATAGTTTTGCCTCTAATGTCTATTTTCCTTGTTTTGCGTGACTGTGCTCATTCAGAATTAGAGAAGTTGAATACAGTTTTAAATCCAGTATTGGACTAAAAGATGAGACAAAAAAAAAAATGAAAGGGCACGGCTATATTGCACTTTTATGAGATTTTTTGAGACCATACAATCTCTTTGTTCCCTCTAGGTGCTCTAGATTGTGTTGTTGGAGTGCTAATGCATTTTTATTTCTGGAACACAGAGGGTACCTTAGTACCCATTGATCACTGTGGACTTAAAGATATCTTTTTTTATTTCATGTGTTCATGAGGTCTAAGCATTTGACTGTTTTATGCCAGGTGTCTGGTCATGTATTTTCCTGGAAGTCCCAACACCTACTGATGTGAAGATGTAGCTCAGCTCTGAGCCTGTTTAAAATCTGTGCCCCAGAACTGCAAAGCTCTCAGTGTCCTGGGTGGCCTCTGGCACTGAGAACTAACCCTCCAATCCATGTTCCGCTGCATCCTACCCCAGAGCCAAGTGTTCCTCCAGCACTGGGGTTTAGTAATTAGCACTGCTTGACAAAGACTGGCCTTACGAACAAAACCTGGTACAAGGCTTGAAATGCTCTTCATTTTTCTTTTTCCATACTGTGATATGTGCTGGCATCAGATGTGGCCAACATCAACCTGACTAAACATCTGTTTCTATTCACTTCTTAAGGCCAAATGGTCACTGGCTTTCTTGGCTTTTTTTTTTTCTATGCTCTTCTCTAAAAGTCAGAAGAAGAAGGAGCATTGCATGCCACACCCTCTAAAAGTTTCTCACACACATGCTTGTACAAGCAACATGCTCAAATCTGGCTAGGTTTAGTAAAATTCCTAATTTTGCTGCAAGTTGTACTAGTGGTAACTTTTAAGCATAAAAACTGATGTTACTGTCCTTGCACTTTTTTCCTCACACTTTATTTGCTTTAGTAAATGAACATAGTTAAAAAACTGTTATGGTACTAGGCTTGAATCCATCCCTTAGTTAGAATTTCCAGCTTCAATACCTATTAAATCATTTTCTATCTTATCCTTTTGCTATGCCAGAATGGAGTACACTATCCTGGATATGTAAGTCAATTTCTTGTAAATACATTGGTTATTTTTAGTACTGAAAACTATGTGGTTTTCAAAGTTCTATATATAAATATATTACTAAATATGCATGAGTTTCTCTAAAATTTAAAATTTTCTTGATTAAAGGTACCTGCTCCTATCACATACCCATTGACCACACCTCAAGTGCCTGTATATGGAATGGTAAGAAGCATGATTGCTTTTGTATTCCTGAAAACTTGAGTTGTCTCTACCAGTGGGTTTCATGTCGTGAATTATGATGTTCAAACCATTCTGAAAATTAAATTATTTGCAATAGTGTGTGAAATCTGGTGTGATTCTCACATTGCATTGAAAGAAATTACTCTGAGGTTGAAATAGTGTCAGTTTTTAAAAGCTTTGACTTTATTCTGTTTGTGAGTGTGTCTATATGTTTCTTTTCTACTATACTTAAAATGCAAAAAAGCTCTATCTTGTGGAAGCAGTTTGAATTTTATATCATTGTTTTTGTGGGGTTTTTGTTTTTCTCACAGGTACCTCCTCAGGTTGGAGCTGCTCCTTTGATGGCACCCCATTCAGTGATGTATACACAGCCTGGTCTAAGGCCAACAAATCCCTTTGCACCTGTTTCTGAAACTCAGGTGAATGGTGCTCTTTAATCTTGTTGACACTGAAACTTCAGCCTTGGCAAACCCACCCAAATGCTTCATGAAAAGCTGCTGGTGTATTTCTGTATGTGAAAAGTGAGGGGTTCCTCACTTAAGGGCAGCAGCTTTTGCTGGTGAGGAGGCAAATTCAGATGATGGAATTGCAGGGAGCAAGGAAGAAAGTAAAAATCAGATTTCTACCTCTCAATGTTGTAATTTTAAGTAAACAAGAGTGTTGAAGGTATGTAGGCTTTAGTCTCCCTGTGACATAAGCTGAATACTTGGTTTAGTCATGCTGACCAGACCAGTGTTGGAAGCTTCTTGAAGATTCAGGTGATGTGGAAGTGAAAAAGGCATGGACAAGAGATCATTCACACTGGAGAAACTGTTCTCCTGTCGTCCAAATACATAATATTTAATATCAGGTCTAATGTTCTTTGGGTTTTTTTTAAAGTGCCAAAGTCTTTACCTTATAAGTAACAAGGCAGCTAAATAGATTCTTTATTGTAAAACACTGGGAAACCATTTGTTAAGTAAGTGGCATTAATATCTAATCTTTGTTTCACAGATACAGTTTATGTAGAGCCACCAAAGCAACAAGATGTGAGAACAACCAAATACTGGTAAAAAAAAAATGAAAAGACTGAATTTCAATCTTTCCATGATGTATTTCTGAACAGGGCATCTGTTTATTCCCTGTATAATACAATATTATTTTGAACTGCAATGCTTTAGAGATTCTTGTTTATAACAGTCACTGCAGTGTGAAGTCATGTTTGTTTCCTGATTTATTTTTTTTGAACTGCTCAGCAGAAAAACTGTATTTTTATTGAGGTTCACTCAGAAGGTGCAAGCTGGATTATCATGTTCAAAATCAAGGAGAAGGTTACATGATTGCTCTACAACCTTAGTCATCAGTGGATTACCTTAGGAATTGACTGAGAATGTCAAATCTATTTATTTTATTCATAAATTCTGTGGCTGTTGTAACCAAGACACGACATGAAATTGAGTTGAGCAATAAAATTTTTATGTGCTCTAATAAATACTCTGGTAGAGCAATGCTTGCATTATCATCAGGCCTACATTGTGTGAAATCAGACAGCTTTTTCACATCAGAATAGCTTATAGTAATACAATGTGAGTTTGAAATGCTGTGAATCAACAAGACACATATTATTACATAGGTAAATATAGTAAAAATAATAAATTGTTCCACTGGTCTGTCAGTATTACAGAGCTAAGTAAAAAGAGGCAGCAAGGCTGCAAGTCTGTGATGGAGTAGGGAAAATGAGAATGTTCCAGAACATTCAGGCTCCAAGAGGTGCCAGCAGCTGCACTTCCTTGGTTCCTACTCCCACCATGGGCTCAGGGAGAGCAGCCCTTGGAGCCAGAGTTTGTCAGTGCCACAACCACAGCAGCACTCTGAGTCTTGCTGATAACTGCAGTAGAGGCAAGAGAGACAATTCTTCTTTCTAAAGTCCATTAGGTCAAAAGACTGGAACCTTGCAATCATGCTGACACACTTGTGGACTGGCAACTCTTTTGAAATTATCCAGCTGTAGAGAATAGCTCGTGCTTCTTTTTTGAAATAAGAACCTAGTTGTAAACCATATAAAAAAGAATTATTTTTAAATGTGTAAATACGTGTAAACCTTTTAGATAGTTGTTTATTTAATGCTGCAGTAATCTTTTTCTTCTGTAGTAATTTCAAGGTAAAAATGCTACATTAAAAAATCCAGACTCTTTTTGAGAGGAAAATCTTTAAAATCAACTAATTTATGAAGTATTGCTATTCACAATGGGTCAGATGTGTACAGACTTCTGGAAGATATTTTGTACTTAGGAATCTTCCTCCAGAACTGAAATTGGCTATGAAAATGCCTTATCTTATATTTTTCACTGTCTGATAAAGTGATAGCATTAAAAAAAAAACCCCAATACTTACAATTAAGTAGATAGAAGTGGGAACAGCCTTTCCTCCAGAAGTTTTGTGGCAAAATGCAATGAAAAGCTCTCCTGTAAAATTCCTTCTAATGATGATTAATATTAAAGCTGAGTTTTCTATTGTTACAATAAATAGACCTCCAGTGTAGTATTATGTCTTTTATCCTTTGGAGAGTCTGTAATTGCAGAAAAATCTCTCACTCTCACCATAAATGCAGATAGGCCTGAGAATCTTGTCTAACTCTCTTGTAGAGAACTTCTAAATTAAGCACATTCCTCAGAGTGAGAACAATCCTTCTGTTTTTCCAAATGCTTAATTCTGTCCAAAGAGTGCAAAAATAGTATTTCTTAACCCTACGATAAATATTTTGCCCAATGAATCAATACAAAAGAAACAAAATAAAACTCCTCTCCCCAACCCTTGATATTTGTAACTGCTAATTTCCTGGAAAACAAAACCTTGCAGAAATTTGAAACTGTGATCCTTGATGTATATTGATTTTGACAGAATTTGGACCAGTACAAGGTAGTTTAATATTCAAGTTTGAATTACAAAGGGCTTCAAGCTTTAATCCACCTTTATTGGGTTGAACAATTGTACAGTTTTTAAGCCAATGAGTTCTTCAGTGCCTATAGTTGCCCTCCACATGTTGAGGGAATAGATGCCATTTAGAATGGGTCGTTGTGTTGAAGGGACTGTTTATTTAAAAAATAGTGAATTCCATATGTTCATTCAGCAATCAAAAGTCTTGTGTTCAAATGAAATCAGTCCATGGAGTTACAACTGTCTGGGCAGAAGTGAGAGTGCTACAAGCAGGCAGTTCCTAGCACTGTAAGCTGTTAGATCTCTTTCTTATACTGAGTTGTATAAGTAATAACACATTATTTTAATAAAATATGCAAATAAATGCCTGGCAAGCAGTATATATCTGTTACAACTTTTTTAGTTCAGAGCATTCTGAATATCTGGAATATACCTGGCTCAGAAATGGATTTAGTACTGGATAATAGCTTGCACTACTTTGATTTGCTCTGGGTCTTTTAATGGTTCTTTTGGTCTGCTTCCTTGTAGCAAAGCTGTCTGATACAAATTTATTAGTATTAAAAAAGGAGAAACAGCCACAAAGCATGTTTTAAAAACTTTATAACCTACCTTCTTTTGATGCTTTCATATACAGCTTTCAGCTTGATCCTTGTGAAGCAAAGATCTCTTTGTACCTTCTCTCTGCACACACGTGCACAGGACTGGGTTTTGCCCCCCTCTTCCTTGTGCGTGTCTTGGAACACATTAAATGGCAGAGTGTGTGTTTAAATAACGTACATGAGAAGTGAAAACCAAGGACTTAGGATGCTGTCAAGGTTTTTATGTTTTTTATGGCTATTCTCCACAAAAAAAACCCACTTTGAACACCGAGGTTGTTCTTGAGGGTGACTGTACCAGCCTGCAGAAGCTGCGAAGAGTAGTTGTGATGAATGAAGAGAGATGTACATAAATGTGACTTTTCCTTCCAACTCCTTGGATCAGAATCATGTTCTGAATACTTCAGGAAGCTGATAACTAAGATGTCTCTCCGTGTTTGTGTGAACAAGGAGGAAGACTTTGATGTGTGCTGTACACTTTGCATTATTGTACTTTAGTAGGTCACTTGAGCCTCACTGCTGGGACTTGGTGCTGCTACGGGCAGACTCTCATGGAATATGCCATAGGATGACTTCCAAGGGACTTTGGAAAGGTTGATTGTGTGAGGCCTCTTGGACTTGAACCTGTACCTCAAAATAACTGGGGTTTTCTAATGTTCTCTAGATATAGTTTGACTTTGCCTCCCAAGAAGTTACTGTTTTTTTGGTTTTTTGTTTTTTTCTTTAAATAAATTTTGGACATGTGTACTAGAAAAATCTCTGTTCTGTGCACATAGTGGTGGAATATTTGTAGGTAAAATAACAAATGGACTTTTGTTTAAGAAACAAAACCAACAGGAAAAACCACACATACAAAAGTAACAATAAAACTTCTGACTACAAGATTGAATACAGGGTGTATCTATCCACAGCTGGATATTTTGATGTGTGACAGGGATGGGGGGTTACAATTAGAATAGTATGCACTGTGGATCGGTGCTTCATTTGTACATAAAAAAGAAAACTTTGTTTGAGGTAGTTTGTATTGTAAGGATAACATCTAAAGGCACTGTATCAGTCGTTTATTTCCATTGAAAAGATTATATTTTTAAGCAATGGAAACTGTACATGTTATCATTTATACATTACTGATAGCTAGGAATAGAGAACTTGTTGCTATGACTCTGAAGATGTATCTGACTTGTCATTGATCTGTACATTGCTGCATCATTCTGCAGATTCTCATGATCATTTATTTAAAGAGATTGTAGTAACTGCTACAGTTACAACAGGAATTGTAACGTCAGATCTTTCAGTATATCTCGGATGTGTATCCTTGTGATTAAGCTTAATCCTTTACCAAATGTCTGGCTGGAATCTCATCTTGGAGCAATGACAAAATAGGTGCTGGAACAGATTTCCCTCACCCCAACTCACACTTTATTTATTTAATAGGTCTTGTTTTGTATGTTATGTTTTCCCCCATAACAGGTTTGTGCCTTTTATTGGATATTTATTTAAAAGGAGCTATGATAATTTAGGTTGCTTTTTTTCAGATGTATTCTTGTACAGCTGTTCCTTTATGTGAGTTCCTTCATTTTATAAGAATACAGAATGTGTGGATAATATACTAGCCACAAACTGGAAAAAAATCTAAGGATTTATGTTCTATGAATAATTTTTTTAAAAATAAGCCTAAGCACAAGACTGGCTGTGTTGATATTTTAATTGTGGAACTTCACAATTTGTTAATATGCAAATTGTTCATTTTTTAAAAAACTGCTCATATCCACATATTTGATGAAACAAGTTTTGGAAAAAAAAATAAACTTTGGCATATGCAAGGTGTGTGTGTATGTGATCATTTTTTGTGTTCTTAAGGCTTTCTCTAATGCTGCTAAGAAGTCATGGCTGATTTAGGGTGCTTGATTTGATTGTGTGGAGGGCCTGGGACAGGCTCAGGGAAATGTAGCCTGCTACAGGTGCTCCTTCTTTCTAAATCAGAAAATCCTGGTTTTAATAGCTATATTTTGGTTTCTTTAGGTTTCAGAGATGCGTTTTCAGTTGTGAGCATGGGCTGTTTAGTAGTTCATTCGTGTTCTGTCACTTCCAGCAGCAGCGCTTCCATGAACTGACCGCACGGGCGCGGACGGGAGAGCGGGGAGAACGCAGGACAGGCATTAGTAGTGATCCTTTAGAAATGTTTATTGTAAATTGCTAAAGGCACTGCTCCTGTTCGCTCTATCTGGCTTGTCATTTACGCTGCGGGAAAGGCAGAGCAGCTGATTTTAGAAACAAGGGCACTTCCTCCGTAGGCAGAAGCAGAGGGTGGGATAAGCGCCATCTCCTTCCCGCGCAAGGGCAAGCAAGGCATTCGCAGTTCCTGCCACCGCAGGCAGCCCCCGCTACCGGATCCTTCCCCTTTCCCCGCCGGAGCTGTTCCCCTTGCCGCCAGAGCCTTTCCCCTCAGGCCGGAGCCCTCCCCTTCCAGCCTCGCCCCTCATTAGCATGGGCCAATGGCCGGTGCCCGGGGCCGCCACGGCCCCGCCCATCCCGCCTCGGGCCCCGCCCACCTCCGCCCAGCGCCCCTCTCGGTTCTGACGTGAGGACGCACGGCCCC